>JAMJFZ010000597.1:20117500-20675000 GCA_026225945.1 Cricetomys ansorgei | reverse complement strand
GCTGTCCTCACCCTCATTCCACACAGTGACTGTCACGTTGAGCTCCAGGGAGCTTCCCACCACCAGGATCTGCAGGCTGAGGAGGGAAGGTCAAGCCTGGAGATAGTTGAAATTGGATGAAGGGCAGGTACAGAATGGTGAGGACTCATGAATCACGACCGATGATATTCCAACCAAGTTCAGCTTTTTTTAGAAAGACAGCCAGAGCGTGGGTCGCAAGTACATGGGAAAGGAGACAGCACTCACCCCGAGAAGTTAAAGCTGAGGCCCAGGTCCCCTTCACACATGGTGTCTTGCTTACAGTTCTTCTCAAACGGGAGCTGCAACAGAACAGCTTGCTCTGTTCTCAGCCATGTCTGAGTCCATCTCTTACCCCCTCGCTGGGCCATTAGCAAGCCTCGGCCCCCGGCATTCTGACAGACACTATCAGGGAATGGACACAGGGCTGGAGGTTGGACATGAAGAATGATAACACAGTGTCTTGGCTTCAGCAAACAAGGTTTAGTTGGATCGAATCAAATTTGAACCACAGTAACTGTTCAGCAACCAATACTACATGCCAGAATAGGACAGGATTTTTTTGACTGGGTGGCCGATTGGGGAAATGAAAACTACAGGCGAATTAGATATGGCTATAGTGCTCAAGAAATGCGCAATCCAGGACCGTCACCAATTCAGGGGCAGATTGTTTCAATTCCCAGTGATGTCACTTGAGGTGGAATGGCCAGAGCAGACTTGGGTAGAAAGTAGATGATCGGGGGGAGATGAGATTGGTGCTTTCTTCAGATGGAAAGAGAGAAATGTTTTTCAAATGAGAATTACAACAAAAGCTCAAAGGTAAGTATGAGAGACAGCAGGAGGGACACGCAGACTGCAGAGTAGAAAGTTTATGTCGGGACATAAAGGGACTAGCTGGGCATGTGCAAGGGGACAGGGTAGGCCAGGCCTAAGAAGCGTTGGGGGGCATTGTGCATTTGTTGCCAGTGATGGACAATCAGGATCTACTGTGTGTTCTTATGTACATGGAGACACAATAATCCATCCCATCCCTGGGACTCCGCTGGAGAGCTACTCACAGAAGCTGTAACGTGGTCTTGTGAGCCCACGGCAAGCACAGGATGAAGGTTCCTGGGTGAAGCAGAGTCCCCTGCCAGGGAGAAGTTGAGGCGCAGGATGATAGGACTCACCATGTCCTCCACACAGTCCTGAGAAGGAAGGAACTTTGAAGAATCCCCACCCTGCTTCCTTCCCATGCCTGGGCCCCTCCTCCTCTGCATCCAGACAGCAGCACAGCCGGGCTAAGGAGCCAGGCTGCCCTCCTAGCCTTCTCTCTGGCCTGGCTGCTCTCACTCTTCCCACTTCCCACAATAGAGAGCAGGAACCCAACAAGATAGTCTTGGCTCCTCTTCCTTTGTCTTTTCGCAAACCCAAATCCTCACTGGCAAAAGCAGCTTCATTGTTTCACAGTGATTTCCAAGCCCCAGGGTCTTCCTTCGAGTCAAAGTCCAGTTCTTGGTCTCATCAAAAACGGCACGAGAAATCAGGCGGCCTGGGTCTAGTGCCAGATCGTACCTGACAGAGCTCTGGACATCCCCTGAAGTGAAAAGGGAAATGGGAAGTGCAAAGCAAAGAGAACCTAAAATTTCCTCTTTACATTTATATGTTTATTCTTGCTGAGGACTTGACCTGCGACTGCATCAAGTTTTGGGAATACACATGGAGACAATGACGGACAGATAGATGGATAGACAGATAGACAGATAGATAGATAACTGATAGATAGGACAGACCCTTCACTCAGTCTAGTAAAGGAGCTCAACACATGGACCATGAGCGAACCATGGAAAAAAGAATGTCCCCAAATTTTGGCACTCATAAGACTCCAGGGGAGAGAGAGGCTGGCACAGTCACAGAAGGACATGGAGGAAGAAGAATGGGATGGGGTGTGAGGGAAGACCCAAGGCGGGACCAAAGCTGGGATGGAATTACAGGAAAGTGTTTGCGTTTTTTTTTTTTTTCTAATTATAAAAAGGAGCAGCTTAGAGGTATTAAGGGCTGGGGTGAGGTGCCCAGTTTTGCTTTTGGGTGATCAACCAAGTCTAGTTTCTCATTGGACAATTGGTGCAGGGGTATAAGAACAAGTATGAGGAGCACTGAAATTGTCTCTGCTTCGGTGTGAGTAACCAGAGAAGTGGTAGTTTAAGCAGGGACAGGCTGAGGTGGGGGAGGGGAGGACACAGGCTAAGGTCTTCCTCAGGGAAGGAACCCATAGGTCTGGGTGCATGAAGAAGGGTAAAAAAAGGCCCCTGATTCAGGCAACTGAGTAAGGATTTGTGTTCCTGGTTTGCTCCACCCTGTACATAGCCTTAGAGGCTTCTAATGGGGTGATACTGGACCCATTTTTAGAACACTCACCTAACTGGTCAGGTGAGCCTTTGCGGATAGTGAGACAGACAATAGCCTCCCCAGCTTCGAGGGCAGAGGGAATCCTTTTCCAGCACTGGTACACAGCCTTTGCCACCTCCACAGGGATGAATCTTATGGAGATCCCCACTTTCAGCAAAGGCAGACTCCTGGGAACATAAACAAGGGCTGAGGACATGACACTGACTTCTGGGAGGAGGAAGGACAGAGAGCACAAGTGATTTGGGCACAGAGGGCAAGGTGGATGTGGGCGAGTTCTCACCTAAGCAGCAGCACCTGCCCCTGAGCTCCCACAGCCAGGTCTGCCAGGCCATCCTGGGTAAGGTCCTGACCCCCACTTAGTGACTGCCCAAAGTATCGGAGCCTCGGGGAGAGCTGGGAGCCAGTGACCCGCTGATCAAGGAGGGAAAGGAAGATAAAAGTCAACAGGTGATGGTATCCAGGAAGTGTGAAAAGGAGAAACCAAGGGTCAGGAGTTGAAAGTAAGCCATCTGAAGGTCTTAGGAGACATTCAGAAAGATAGACAGGCGCTCTCTCATAAGTCCAGCTTGTCCTAAGGATATAAGTTAGCAGTGGAATAAAAATACAACCACAGGGTTTATTTGTTCATCATTTGTATGGTCATCCAGAAAATATTTGGTATATGGAGTGCTTAAAGCACTCACTGTATATCCTTACAGGAAGGCGTTGGCTTCATCATTCCTGTTCACAGAAAAAGAACAAACAACAACAACAAAACTAAAGCTTGCAGAATCTTAGTCAATCATGTAGATGAAGAACTCACAGCAAATGGTAGCTGCTATTGCCAGGGATTTGACTCAAGAGTTTGAGATCGAAGCTTAGTCTCTTACTCAGAGAGCTGCCCACAACAGAGAGGAGGCGCTGTCGATGCAGAGATGCTCTAAGGATCCTGTCTGCTTACTTCGGATAGACAGACTACTGAGAAATGGTGAAAAGCAACAGCAGACACCAAAAACAGGACCTGCATTCAGCCGACCCAAGTCATGGAGACGGAGAAGGAGCTAGAAGAGACTGAAGACAAAGCCTCACCTGGCTGGGCGAGGGATTGATGGTCAGTCTGGAGGCTCCATGAAATAGGTAAACAGCACCTCTGTTCTCCTCCTCTCCAGGGGCACCAATAGCCACATCTGTCAGACTGTCGCCGTTCACGTCCCCCAACACTGTCAGGGCCGCACCAAAGCGGCCCCAAGGATGGCCCTGCTCCCCGTGGAGAGTGGCCTCACACTGCCATCTGTTCCTCTGCAGGACAAGGCCAGTGTCAGCCCCAATCTGGGCAGCCCTCCACCCACACCCAGCTGCACCAGCCAGGACCTTCAGCCACTTACCCCACTGGGCATGGGGCACACGGACACCTGCCCCCCTCGGGTCTGCTCATAGTAATGGGGTGCCCCGATCAGGACCAGGTCCGTGCTGCCATCTCTATCCATGTCCACAGAGCAGAGGGAGGCCCCAAAGTAGGAGCCGATCTGCAGGGCCGAGCCCCAAGTCATGTTTCTCGCCCGGCCAGATGCCCTCCGGCCCTGGCCCGGCCTCTCTCCCAGCACCACGACCTCCCCCGAGTGCCCTAGCACCCCTTCATCTCCTCCTTCCCCACCCTGGCCTCGCTGCCCACTCTCAGCTCCTCTCTGGCTTCTTCCATACCGACCTGTGTCCCGCTGACTTCAGACCTGGGCCTCCAATGCCTGGACTCCTGAGTGAAAATGACAACTTTCCCTGTGTGCTGGTGGCGAGGGGCTCCCAGGACCAGGTTGTGGACCCCCTTCCAAAAGGCCAGTGCGGTGGAGTAACCTGCGGGACGCAGACCTCAGCACCAAGGCTTTCCTGTCTTCGGGCACCTCGCCCATCCCTGCTCCTCCCTCTGCCCTTTCCTACCCAGGTAAGAGTCCCTCATGTCCACATTCTCCTGAGACATGTTGATGAAAGTGGGTGTCATCTTTGAGGGGTATAAGAAGGCACCTCCAGACCAGCTGAAGCTTCCTACAGCCCCCAGAACCGGTCCATCCTGGGGGAGAGAGATCCCAGGGCTGAGCAGGATGCCAGCTAATCCCAAGAAGAACTTCCTCAAACACCTGTCATCATTTTGACTTTTCTTCCCTTTTTTTCCGCAGCCCTGCACCTTGCTGCTTGGTCTCTTGTCGTCATCCTTGTCCTGATCAGCCCTGTTCCATATTCATTTTTTACACTTTTAAACTTTTAGTTATAGGGAACTTAGGAATATAAAAACACTAAAGGAAGTGTTTAATGACCTTCCAAGCACCTTTGACACAGCTCCAGTGACCAATTCAAAATCAACCTGGTTTCATTTCTGCCAGACTCTACTCAGCCCCAAATTATTTGAAGAAAATCCCCTTAGATGCTCTGGGCATACATCTACTTCCTGTTGCACTGTTGTCTCTCTGGTCCATGAGGTCTGGCCCCTCCTACCACTCCAGCTGCACCCGCCCCTTTCTCTGCTCCCGCTGCGCCCACAGCTTCTCTTTTTCTCTTTCTCTACTCAACAGCTTTACTTCGGCCTCAGACACTTTTCGGTTGCTTTCCCCTCTAACTGCAGCAATCATCCCCAGGTTTTTCCAGGGCTGGCCCTTTCTCATCACTTGGTGTTATATGACTGTATTTCTTTGTCTATCCCAATACCCAGGACAGTCTGAGAATGCTTTGCATGTGGTCTCTGCCCACTTTTCTGTGTCCCATGAAAGTAAGAGCTTTGGTTGTCTGTCCCCTGCTCTTCTTCATCCCCAGCACCTTAAGAACTGTGGACGGCACTCCTCCATCTGTGGGAGAACTTGAAGACAAATCTGATTTGGCTCCGCCCCACCCACAGAAGGCCCAGAGTTGATGCCTGTTTATCAAGTGCACATTTCACCCACCATTGTGAGAGCTGAACTGAAACCTTCTTGTGACATCTCGTGCTGAAAGGAACTACTTGTCCTTGATTGGGTTCCTGTGGAGAAACATGTTACGTAGAGTCTCCAAAGCTGTGAGGGTGTGAAACTCAGAATGGTGGGGGGAGTCCTGGGTCCCGAGCTCTACAGGGAATTTTGGGGTGACTTGTCAATAAGGGTTAACGCTGAGACTACAGGGATAATTGGTAGCAATTGCTTCAACTCTGAGGCCCAAACTTGCCCCCACTTACCCTCAATGGCAAAGATCTTTTCCTGGAGATGATTCTGGATGCTGCCAAGTGCTACAAAGTTGTCTACCTTGAACACATGGTCCTGTGGTGGAGCTGAGCCAATAGTGTTCAGCTCCTGCAAGGCACTGGGTTCCCGGAAGGCATCTCCCACCTACAGAGAGTGGTATCAGAGCAGTAGAAGTCTAATGGACCTCACGGAGTGAGGAGAAGGCTGGGTCTGGGGGAGGCAAAGAGGAAGGGACTGTACCCCAATAGCATAGCGAACAATGCCAGCTTTCTCTGCCTGGGGGATGACATCACTGTACTTCAGAGGGTCTCTGTATTTCTGCCCATCCGTGATGACAATTAGTATCTTCTTGGCACTTTTGCGGGCCCCATTATTGCTATGAAATAGTTCTTTCCTGTCAGAGAATAAAGAGAAATGACTATCAAGACATAATTGGTTCTGGAAAGACAATATGCAAAGGCCGAAGCTCATCTGGATATATTAGAAAGAGCAAGACAATATTCAGAGTTTGCAGTGGTGGCACAGGCCTGTAGTCTCAGTCTTTGGAAGCCGAGGCAAGAGGAGCAGGAGTTCCAAGCCTGGCTAGGCCACACAGTGAGATCTGGGGTACACACAAATACACACACACGTCTACACACACACACACACGTCTACACACACACACACACACACACACACACACACACACCCTCACTTTGACTCTCACACTTATCCCCTTCCCTCTTTCCCACGTCACCACCAGCATTACCCTTCTCCCCCCCAAAAAAAAAATAAAAGGGAAGAACAGACGGAAAAGAGAAAGGATTCCCTTTTGGAATGTTGTACTAGAAGCAAAGACCAATAATGAATGTATTCCTACTAGGTATTTCCTAAAGTTTCTCCACCACTGAACTTCCTTTTCTAGGAGGCAGTGTGGTTAGAAGCAGAAGCTTAGGGGTCAGACGTCTTTCGTATGTGCTACTTAACCTCTCTGAGCTTCTGATGCTCTCCAAGCAAAACGATAGTGATTGTGCCATAGCTGCTCTCCAAAAACACTTCCAGGTGGCTCTTCTCCCATAGAGAACCTGGCAAGTACTCTCACCACAGACCTAGATCCACAACCACACCTTTGAACCACAGTGAGATAAGTCTGGCTACACTGATAGAGACACCAGGAGCAGCCCATAGCGAGAGACACAGGCCCAATCATTCCAGCTGAGCTCGCCCACCCCCCAGACAGTCCTTCATGAGAACCAAGGATATGAAAGAGCTTTCTAGGATCTGGCTCCATGAAAGAACATCCACAGAAACAGCCGGACCCGCCAGCCTTATCTGAATCAGGAAGAAAAGAATGTGTGTTGTTGAAGACACACTTGGTGACTGAACCAAACGGCGTCTGGTTAGTAGAAAGATTATATGACAGTGAATGGCCCACAGGTGAGTGTCGGTCAGGTGGTAGCTCTAACAAACGCTCACATTCTGTAAGCCAGAACACCAGCACATCTGCCAAATATAACGCTAGAAACCACCCAAGCGCCCAGCTTAGGGAGAGAATTCAGCAAATCGGTAACTCTTTAGCTCCTTTGTTGGAAAATAAAAGTCAAAACACTAGCAAAATATGGAACATGCTATAAATTTAGATTTCCTTTAAAGAGAGAGGCAGATCTACTTTTGCCTTATTGTGGTCACATACCACTAGTCTGCACAAAGATGAGGGGTAGAATTCTGACCGTGCCAGGAAGGTGGGATTTGATTCATTTGAGTGTACCACTCAAAAGTGTCCATATAGTGTGCACTATATGGTAGATTGCCTACAGGGATTATGGGTAACCCTTAAATTCCTGTATGCTATTGCCATTTTGGGGGTTTCTGTGAGTTGTCATTTGGCATAAAGTCTTATGTTTGGGAGGCTGAGCTGGTCTCAAATATCCCAAGCAGGTCTCAAAGTCAGCCGGGGATGGCCTTGATCTTTTGATCTTCCTGTCTCTGTCTCCCAAGTGCTAGGATTAGAGGAGTATCACTCCCTACTAGACACTAGATGAAAAGCCACATCTCCAGCCTTGCCATTTTGTCTTTTTAAAATCAAATGTCTTAAGGGAAAGAAGAAAGGAAGGAAGGAGGACGGGGAAGGAAGGGGAAGGGGAGAAGAGAAGAAAATTAACTAAATCAGCACTAGAAAGAAGCAAGCAGGGACTGAGTCAAGACTAAGATGAGACCTGCTCTGGGGTGCAGGCAGGCACTGGAGAGACGCAGTGCATTCTGGGGTATGGAGAGCAGAGGAGTTGAGAACCACTGTCACCGCGATTCATATACTTTCTCTTCCCAGACCCTGCCATCACTTAAGGAAGGACTCAGGAGGGGTGCTACTGTGTGGTGTTAAACCCCTGGGTTTTCCGTCTTGTTTCAAGTACAAATGTCACCACAAAGTAGAATGGGTGCATTTCGCCAGTGTCTCTTGTTTGGGATGAGCCTGTCACATTCCAGCACAGCATCCCAGGGTGTGCAGGAAGCCAAGGATCTCAGACACTCAGCCTCACCCCTTCACAGGAGGACCACACCCTCTGCCAGCCCCACCACCTAAGCGAGTTTTGTAGTGACCACCTGGCTCCAGCAGCGGCCAGACAAGTGTGGGTATGCTGAAGTCTCTGAAACCAGGCAGAAGGGAAATCGCTACAGAGGAGTCTAGTCTCACATCTGAGAACTGGGCTCTGGGAAGGATTCTGCCTACAGCCCCTCTTCTCCACGGAAGTCCTGCAGAGCTTCCCACGGCCTCCAGAGAATAAGGAAGAACTATGCTGACTCAGTATTAGAAAGCAATGTGGACACAATCAGAGGCAGCAGCAGGACGGAGGGACTCACACCACTTTCTGAATGCCTGTGGCTGTGTATGTTAAGCCCTGTAGCTGGATGATGGGATCCACCAGGCTCTGAGGGTTCAAGCTCCTCTGGAACTCAGTGAAGGTAAAATGGGTCTTTAGGAAGTTTGAGTACTGCATCAGGGAGAACTGCAAAAGCCAAATGAAAGCCCCAGGTTCAGGACTCTCCACAGTTCCTTCCCTCCCTCATCCTTCCAATTCCCACTCCCTCCCTTCTCCTTTCCCTCACCCCTTCTCTGGCATGTATGTGTGTGTGTGTGTGTGTGTGTGTGTGTGTGTGTGTGTGTGCATGCACATGCACCTGTGTTGTGTGTGTATGTGTATGAGGTGTACACATGCCATGGCGTGCATGTGGAGGTCAGAGAACAATTTTCAGGCGTGGATTTTCTCCTTCCACTGCAGGTTCCAGACACAGAACTCAGGTCACCAGGCTTGTATAGCAAGTGCCTTTCCCGACTGGGCATCTAGACCATCAATTAGCCTCTTCTTTTGGAATAATTTTGTATTCACAATTCATTTCCCATGTACTTTAGGATAAAGATATTGTGGATTATACAGAAAACATAATAAAGAAAACTTCACTCTCACTTGCTTGAGTTACCTACAGTGCAGTTTGAGAGCTAAATTGTTTTAAGAGCCTTTGCTCTTGTGTGTGTGTTTGGCTGTCTGTTTTTGGTCTGGAGAGGACCATGTTATATAGTTCAACTGAACGTGAACTCACATGATCCTGCTCCCTCAGCCTTCCAAGTGCTAGGATTACAGGCATGCGCTATTGTTCTCTGCTCTTTCAATGCTTTTAAACAGCGTGGAACATGCAGATACATATTAAATGCCACAGGAGAATCTCTTGGGTTCAGGCTCAAATGAACCCTGAACTGGCAACTTGCCCTTGGCCCTCAGCCCTGCCTTGAGCTCTTCCACTGAACCCCCCCCATCCTCACCCCACCCCCATGCCTTCCTATGTCAACATTGCCTTTCACAGACCGCAGTGACCAGTACTCACTAAGGTGCTGGTGCTTGCAAACTGGGCCATCAACACTTTGACAAAGTCCTTCATCCGGCTAAAGTCACTTTGATCAATGCTGCCAGAGCCATCAATCAGGAAAGCAATATCCATCTCTTGTCCCGGACACTCTGCAGTGAAGGAGAAAGGAATCAGATGCATGTATGAGCCTCGACCATCTCTTGACACCCAGAATTCCATCTTACCCAACAGAGCCAGGAGCCCAATCTTGGGATTCCCAGGCAGTTTCTAACCCCTCCTCAGAGAGGACCCTTGCCTCTTCTTCCCAAAGCAGAAGCCCTGGTGCTGTTCTCCCTCACCCCACAAGAGGCCAGGAAAGTGGGGAGGAAGAACTAGAGGCTAGGGACCAAGTAGGCTCTGCATTCATCCAGTTGAAACACATGCTATAGGGTGTGCTAAAGCACACAGGAGGTGGGTTAGCAAGGTGGTTCAGAGTTACATTCTGGAACCAAAATGTCTGGCCTTGAGTCTCAGTTCTGCTGCTTCCTGGCTTATGAATTTAGGTAAGTTGCTTAATTTCTCTGGACTTTAGCTTCACTGTCTCTAAGATGAGGATAACAGTAGTACCTACCACATCAGATTATTGTAATAACAAGTGTGTGTGTGTGTGTGTGTGTGTGTAGATTAATACAGGGCATGGTCCTCTGTAAGGGTTGTCACCGTTCTCACACATGCCAGGAGTTTTCTAGGCTTGCAGAACACACCTGCATTGAATACTGGATGAGCCATCCACGTCCATCCCCTTTAATACTGAAGCACTCACTTCCAGCTACATGGAGCTGGCCATCAATAGCTCTTGGTGTCCCAAGAATCCCTCTGCACAGAAGGTGTGTTGCCTAGGCTTACACACCACATAGGGGATCAACTAGTATCCTAGCTCCTGGGTCATGGAAGCACCTATAAGAACTGCATCACTGTTCACCTTGCTGTTAACAGAGTGTCAGACTCTATCTGATGCAACACACAGAATCACCATAGAAAGAGAACTCACAGCAGACAAAAGCAACAATTGCATCAAAGTCCAGTTTGGGGTTACTAACAGCGGTATTGTGAGGGGTGACTCACAGGAGCAGAGGTGACTCAAAGGTCTGTATCACCCAAAAGCCCATCCCAGCCCAGCGACAGTGCATAAACCTGAGCTCTCTGCACGACTTGTGGGTAGTGCAATAGAGCCAATACATCTCTGCTCAGACACTCAGCTTCCCTCCCCAGCAGGTTTCTTGTTGTTGTTGTTTCCAGACAGGGTTTCTCTGTTGTAACTCTGGCTCTCCTGGGACTCACTCTGTAGACCAGGCTGGCCTCGAACTCACAGAGAGCTGCCTGCTTCTGCCTCCCAAGTGCGGGATTAAAGGCGTGCGCCAGCAGGTTTCTAAGCTTCCATAACCCTGGGGAATCTTGTAAGCTTCTGCTTTCTCGCTTTCTCAGAAGGTGAAGTATGGTTACTTCCTCAGCCTCATGAGCCTCTCACTTCTTCCTGGAGAGAATGTTTCGATGAGGAGGGAAGTGATAACCAGCGTTTGCCTTCTGCCCGGGCTGCTTTCCTCTTGCTTACCAGCATTGCCCTCAAGAACACTGTGAAATCTTAGAATCTGTTCCTGGGAAAAATCTGCTGCACACAGCCCTAACTTTCAAAAAGATACTACCTCTGGCCTCATGGAGTCACACTGTCAGGGGAAAGACATACTGCATGCACTTAAGTAAACAGAGCATTTCGGGTTGCCCACATTTCTGCTGGGGTGTGTGCTCTGTGCAGGACCCTGTTGCTGACTCCGCCAGCACCCACATCCTGTGTTATCCACAGGGTGGTGAGTGAGCTGACCTACACAACTCTGAGGTATCACACCAAGGTCTTAGAGCTACATCTTGCCTCCCATACACCATTAAAATAAAGGGGCTTTTTCCTCTCTCCACTCTCCTCCCCCACTGCATCGGCCCAACTCACCAGGGCTTCAGCGGTGCTGGGGAGAGGTAGAGGATCATCACTTCCCTTTCTGCTCCTAAAATGGTCACAAAGTCTGGCCTTCCACACTGCAGACTAAGAAGGCCCAGGTACTCTCTGTTCTGCAGGCCTGGAGAGATCTGGTGCAAACGATGATGGTGACCATAGCTAACAGTAACAGAGTGGCAGGCAAGCCCCATATCCATCACCTTATGTACGTATTAATAAATCTTATTGTTGCAATAACCTAACGCAGTAGGCACTGCCGTTACCCTCATTACCCAGCACACACCTGAGTAGCCACGATCACGTATTTCAGCCCACATTTTCGCCTGTGTAACAAAACAACCATCTTTTCTATCAGGCCAGGTTTATGGCAAGTTGTATCAAATGTCTCTCTGTTTCTTCCCCCTTTTATTGTATCCACCAGGCTTCCAACAGCAAGTGCCTAGATAGAGCTGAGCATCTCTCAGCAATACGCTAACCAGGTGAAGGTTGGCTAAGCTCTGTGGCCTCTTTCTGCCAGTGGGGACTCTCTGGCCATGGTTTTTCACCAGTTAAGTATAATAATCCTGCCCAATAAGGTAATGTCCCCTCACCCCCAGGCACCCAGGACTTCCTGATCCTCAGATTGGAGGCAGTGGACCCTAGTTCTTTCTAACTCTTCCAAGCCTGCCTGGCCTGTACCTACTTTATGCTCCTGTGTTCTTTACTATCGGGCATCCAATCTTGTGATTTCCAGGGACATCTATGAGGAGACATTGACCTCCTCAGGCTGGACACAGTCTCTAGCTCCCAAAGCCTTAGACATTGCTTCTCCGTTCTTTCTGCTCCACAAAGAGATTCTGATTTCACAGTTTAGTCTGGGGGGTAGTCGTTGCTGCTGTCCCAACATGGGCTAAATGTTCACTGTTGGTGGCATTGTGGCCTCTCCAGTCTAAAGCATTGCTCTCAGTTAGCATCCTGTATGGCCCCTGGCTTCTGCTCTTAGGCTACAGATGAGGCCATTGATCTGTACCCTATCCTCAGTGCAAACACGCAGCCATTTGACAGACTGTTACTAATAAGGGTTATCATGCAGTATGTGCCAGGCAGGGATCTAATCACGTTGTATACCTTAAGTCCTTTACTCTTTATAACAATATGAACAGTAAATCCATTTTACCAAAGAAGAAACTAAAGTCCAGAGAAAGGTGCTATTTCCTGATTACATGAAAAACTCGAACCCAGGCACATCACCATTGTGCAGACTGACTCTCCGTGAGATGACACCCAGGCCCCGTTCTCCACGACAACATTGACACTCACGCAACTGTGTGTCCCACTTTCTGCAGCTCGGTCATTTGTCCCCCCTTAGGGAGAGAGTTTGGAGAGTCCTGGCAGCTTAGACATGAGCCATCTACACTGTTTCCCTCACTGACTTCTCTTCTACGACATGCGTTTGCCATCAAAAGAAAACCAAGGAGTGTCTAGACATCTACAGCAATGTGAGACCTTCCCATCCTGCTTGGCCAGCACACAGGCTTTCCTCTGATGCGATCAGAACCAACGGATAGTCCCTGTCCTCTTTGCCAGGTCAGAGTGTGCTCTTATCCCATCCCCTTTTGAACTCTCTGAGGCTCCTGCTCAACCACATGCAGCCCCCAGAAGGGGATGGGAGAAGAAGGCCTCATTCTCTGACTGCATAACGTGAACTGTGTTCCCCAGAAGCCTCATCCCCAACAAACCCACCTGGCAGGGTAGCAGGGACTGCCTGGATGAACTGCAAGCTGGAGCCTAGAAGGAGGCAGGAACCTTTTGCATACATGTTCTCCGCACAAGCTCTCTGCACAGTGGGACCACAGGCCTGAAGACAGAGGCCACCTCTGTAAGCATTGCTTTCCGGGCATACTCTACCTCCCCAACTCCCATCCCTACCCCCAGCCTCCTCCAGTCCCTGCTATGCCTCCTGTGAGCCTCCTGTGACACAGAGAACTTACCAGCAGCTGGGAGTGATTGGTGGCAACCACCAGAGACAGGCCTAGGGACATGTTCACAGCTTCTGAGGGAACTGAGGAAGCAGACACATATAGTCACACTCAACCACACAGCTTCATTGAGGGGGACAGTCTTAGCTGGAATCTGCTTTGAGGAACACATTAGGAGAGCTGGGGATCCTGATGCCTGGGTTAAACCACTCACTGTGCAGTACGATGGGTTGGCACACGCCAGTGGCAGGTGCACAGTCATACAACTGTCCTGTTTGGTTGACTGCCACTACCTCCAGAGGGGCTCCCACCACGAGTCTAGAGGAACAACCACAACACACGGTCAGAGTAGGAACAGGGCATTCTGGATGCAAGGAACTATCTCGCCATAATGAAGCAAGACTTTGTGGGGAAGTTTTGGGATTTCCTACTTGAGAGACCATTTAGAAATCAATCCTGTGTTTTATCCACTTGTGTAAGGGATGCTCACATGCTTGTTTTTCACGTGCACGCACATGTAGATATGTGTATAACTGGATGAATAAATACTTTGGATTTTTTTAACCAAAAAATTTTGCACCAAAATTTTGACATTACCCGGTCACAGGAACACATTGTGAACACATTATAAATCTGCCATTCTGAGCCACCTAAGAAATATCCACCTTGAGTTAAGTGGAACAATATCCTGAGGTTATAAGCTTTCCAAGCAAAGGTGATCATCTAATTACAGATTACAGACTTAAAATATAATGTAAACAATTTAAATTGAACAATCTGACACTTTTATATCGGAATCTATACTCAATCCTCATCTTAAAAATGTAAATAGTTTACTTGCAAAACACCTCAAGGGGATCTTTTTCAATTGGAAACATTTTACCACTAACAACAGTTTCCCCACCAAGACAAGAAAAGTAAACAAACATTGGTGTCTTTTCCTCAGCTGAACAAGCCTTAATTCAACGGGCTTCTAAAAGTTCTTTTCTCAAGAGCTGCTACTTTACAGAAAGTTACGATTCTTCATGTCATCCATGATTCAAGGGGTGTCGGTGAGTTAGTTTCCTGAGGAAAACCTAACAGATAGCTACAGGGTTTGGAACCTGAAGGGTTTGGCACAAATGAAGAACAAACTTGACTC
The DNA here is from genome assembly GCA_026225945.1 of Cricetomys ansorgei. Classification (NCBI taxonomy): domain Eukaryota; kingdom Metazoa; phylum Chordata; class Mammalia; order Rodentia; family Nesomyidae; genus Cricetomys; species Cricetomys ansorgei. The sequence goes on along the minus strand of JAMJFZ010000597.1, from coordinate 20,660,489 downwards.
TTTTTTGTGGAACTCATTCTCTCTATAGTAACTCTTATCTTGTTAATGTTTCTATTATGATAAAACAAACAAAAAACATCAGGACAAACAGTAGCTTTGTAGCAATCAGAAAATTACCAATGGAACCTAAAAACAAACTTCCATAGATAGATGTGAGGACCATGGTTACCTTTGGATTTACTGGGCCTTGGTGCCCAGCTGGTACAGGATCTGTCGGGGTAAGACTACACGCTGATCCAAACAGCAGCTACCCTGGGTCACGAGTGTGTAAAAGTATCATTGAGTTGGGCCCTTTAGATACATGCACCAGTTTGTGTGTTACATTTTTTAAAAAAGAAAAAAACAAGACCCTGAAACCTAGAGACTATACCTGATGCTTTTTCCCATCTCTCTAGCTTACCAAATGGGTGAAAGGGTGGCTATATGTTCAGAATTCAGGGCCTTCTGTGGTTCCCTGTTAGCCTGTGAAACCCCAGTTTCTCAGGCTCACTGCCAACACCACCGCCTCTGTGGAGACGCCTGCAATTCCCGTCCTGGATCTACTTCAATCCTCCTTGGGCTCCCCACACTTTGATTATACCCAGGTCCCATGTGACTTTAATTCCTTTGTCCACATTTCTGGGGCGAGAGACTGGGAGCTCCTGGATGTGTGGTTTGTGGCTATTGATGCAAACTGAAAATGTAGGACCTCCTGGGATTAGAGAGAGATTCTTCCCTGTATCCTAGTCTCTTGTTAGTTTTTAAGCATCCCTCTCTCCCACAATCTCTCAAACTCTAAATACTTTTGGGGTAACTTCATCAACCTTGGCCATGCCAGGAGGGGCAGCATGGTGGCCATGGGCAGAAATGGAGTAGTTCTGCAGAGAGATGCAAAGAGCTAAGTGGGCTTGTGAGCCGAGACTTCAAACTCCCAGCACACTTCTCTGCTTCCGTCCTTCTGTACAAAACACAAATGTAAAGGAGAAACCACTAACAATCCCAGGAGCCTGAGAGGAGAACACCAAATGGCAAGTTTAGTGAGTGTGGGTTTGGTGCAGTGACACTGCCCACACACAGAAGCCCCAGTTAGAGGGCAGGTTCAAGGCCCCTGTTAAAGGCCAGGTCTTACCTGGAGTTTTGTAGTCCTTCCTGGGCCCATTAATAATAATTGATGGGAGTCAGGGGCCTCAGAAGAGACATGGAAAGACTTCTCTTTCACACAAGACACATCTCCTGGGTAACACCAGCAGCTACCTACCTACAGGACCTGAAAGGGACTGGCAAAGGAGAGCAAACAGGGCCTTCCTACCGAGATCCACCAAACTGCACCACAGTCTGCCCAAAGCTGGCTGCATCTTCTTTGAATATCGTGGGCTTCTCCACATCCAGGTTGGACCCACCACAGGAAGCCAGGACTAAGGAATACAGGGACAGGAGGGCTGGAAGTCATCAAAGAAGCCGAGGGCTGGAAGTCATCAAAGAAGCCAACTCTCCACCGGCCTCCTGGTCCCTTGATACCTCACCCCACTCCAGTTTTGGTTGTCACCTGCACAAGAGAACCACACCCTCCCTTCCCCCTGTCTCCTGGCTAGCCATCCAGGGTGGTCCTCATCCTTCTCTCTCCCTCACAGGCCTGCCACCAGGCCTGATGACCTGAATTTAATCCCTGGGACTCTCTAGAGGAAGGAGCAAACTAACTTCTGTAAATCTTCCTCTGGCCCTCGCTTGCGTGCCATGATGCTCTCCCCTACACCCACCATACACACGTGCACACAAAATAAATAAAGATGTAAACTTTTTAAAAATATACAACAAGCTTGGCAGTGGTGGCCTTTAATCCCAGTACTTGACAGGCAGAGGCAGGCAGATCTCTCTGAGTTCGAGGCCAGCCTGGTCTACAGAGCAAGTTCTAGGATAGACAGGGCTACACTGGGAAGCTCTGTCTCCCAAAACAATCAAAAACAAAAATAAAACAAAACAAAATTAATTAAAAAAAAAAAAACAGATGTGGTGGTGCATGCCTCTAATCTCAGCGCTTGGGAGGCAGAGGCGCGAAGAGATTGTAAATTCCATGCTGGTCTGGTCTGCCTAGTGAGTTTCAGGCCAGCCATGGGGATATGCAAGAGCCTGTCTCAAAGGAAGAAGCAAAACAAACCCAATGCAGATGGCAACAATTTGGAGAAATGTTCACTCCATGCCTTTTCAAAGGACATCAAGGATCTGGAATCAGGTCATCTACTGTGTGAGCTCCGGAATACCTCACCTCCCTTTTAGTAGTGGAGATTGAGTTTAGGGTTCTGGACTTGCTAGGTTATATCCCTGGCTCCCCTCAATAACAGATGCAGGATCCAGAGTGCTCTCCTGCTCCATTAGGCCACACTCCCCTCGATGACTGAGGCTAAAGCCTGGGGTGGGCGGGGCGGTGGGGGGAGCTCTACCTTTCAAGCCTTTCAGCTCCTTCGTATACCTAAGCAACCATCTTTCTTCCCACTCTCCTAGAACTCCCAACTGTCTCTGGATTCTGAAGACTACAATGTCAGGGACAGGGACACTCTAAAATGATTGTCTGAGTAGGTGCAGGAGAGATATTTGAACTTGGGGTTCAGATGTTTAGAGAGCTGGGACCCAATGGCCACATGCTCAGGAGCCTCGCATACACACCTTTCTACCTCAGATGACTCCTCTTCTTAGCCGTGCTCAAACCCTCATGGACAGTACAGGGTGGCAGGTGAAATGGTAAAGTAGGTGTCAGGGAGTGGAGGACCCACAGAGCTCTTTCTAAGAGGGCAGTATGGGCAGGTCCAGTACCCAGACCTGCCATTTCTAAAGAGAAGCTGCAAATCTGGGCTTTTGTATGAATCTGATTTTTAAATGATACACAAATATGGTCCCAATACAAACTTCAAATTGTGGACTATTCTCTTGATAGCAGTGGGACCTGCCTCCTTGAAGTCTAGACTTGGAGGACATCCAGGCCCAGAGAGATGGGATCCGTCCTTTCCTCCTACCTGGAGGCTTTTGTGTCCTTCCCTATACATCTCTGTACATGGTGTAAATGGGAAGCCATGGAGAATATGACTTTTTAGGAAGGCCATTTGCTCTGCACACGGGCATAGCTCACAGTCACCTATCCTCCCGTTGGTCCAGACCCCTGCCCTGCCCTGCCCTTGACTCTCCCTAAGAGCCACTAGAGATGACCAAAAGCCTGGCAGAGACAACCCACAGACCTCCCCCTTCCCCACTACAAAGCCTTACCCCAGCCACACAGGAGAATCACAAGTCCACAAGCCATCATTGAGCAGTGCACCGAGCCGCAGAAGGCAAGTAGAGCCTCCAGGGTGCTAAACCCCCTTAGGGGTAGTTAAAATAATGACTCAGGACCTCCAGGGACAGGAGGCGGGCCTCAGTGGGGAAAAGGGCTTTGGCTTATAGAGCAGATATGTAGGGGCAGAGGCAAAAGACACCCCGTGAAAAAAAATGCTTAACACATTAATGCCCATCACTCACTGGAAGCTGGCTTCCTTCTCCTGGAAGACTACCCTCTTTCAGCTGTAGTTATCCAAGTGGTAGTAATAATTGGAAGTATGTTCTCTTGGGTCCCAGGGCTCTCCACAGCTGCATGAGTAGAAATGGAAGAAGCTGGACAGACAGCCGGACAGACTGTGCAGCACACAAGTAGGAACAGGGAGAGCTTGACTCTACCTCAAAGAGTCAAGGGATGAGGAATGGAGGGTGTCCACCCTGGGTCCAGGTGTTGTTTAAAGAGACACACAGCTCCCTTTGCTGGGGGTGGTGACCCAGCCTGCAATCCCAGCACTTGGGAGCCTGGAGAAAGAGAGTTACTACTTAGAGCTCAACCTGGCTACATAGTGGAGTCTAGGCTAGCCTGGACCACAGAAGAGTCTGACTGAAGAGGCCGGAGAGATGGCTCAATGGTTAAGAGCACTGACTGCTCTTCCAGAGGTCCTGAGTTCAATTCCCAGCAGCATCTATAATGGGGTCTGATGCCCTCTTACGGCATGCAGATAGAGCACTCATATACATAAAAAGAAAACAAATGAGGGGGAAGATAATGAAAATGTAAGTTGATGGGCACAAGAATAAGAATAGCCTGCCCCTGGCAGGGGGTTGGGTTGGGATTTGGGGGGCAGACAGATGGACCAAATTGTATCTGAAATGAAAGGAGCTGGAGAGTTGGTAGGGACATGGGGTTTCTTTGTATGAAGATAAAGAGCGGCAAAAACTAACTGTCGAAGCTGGAAATCACCTCCGGAGACATGAGGAGGCAAGCGTTTTATCTATCTTGAGATTTGTTAAATGTAGCAATCAACATTTAAAGCTTTACACTGGTTGAACGGGGAGGATGCGGCAGGGAGATAGGTGCACGACTGTTCTCCAGTCTCCTTCATTTTCTGCACGTTTGAGCTGGTTCACAAAAACATGGGGGAAGCTTGGGAACAGACTTCACATGTGGTTAAAGCACAAAGTCTCTGCCCGGAGCATGCGTTATTTTTTGTGTGCAGATGTGACGGTTATTTAAATGCCAAGTATAAACAGCATACAACTGTTTTCCTTTGGGGTTTTTCTTTCTTTGGCAGTGCTGGAGATTGAAGCCAGGCCCCCGTGAACGTGAGACAAGTATTCTACCAACAGAGCATACAGCCAGTTCCTCAAGTCATTTTCTTTCTTTAAACTTTATCTGTTGTCATTCTGTGTGATGAAGGGGTGCACGGGCCACCGCACACCTGTGGGGTCAGAGGGTAACTGAGAATCAGTTCTCTCCCTCCACCTTTACGTGGCTCCCAGGGATCAAACTCAGGTCACCAGGTTTGCACGGCAAGCGCCCAGAGCCGTCTCACTGGCCTCCCGTAATCATTGCCTAAACAAACACTTTAATTTACTTGAACTGCTATTTAAGATCCAGGAGATGGATTATTTCACTCTGCGGATGCAGTCTCCAAGGAGGAGTGCGGCTTACTGACTTGCTCCCTTTGGTCTCCTTCCTGCGTTAGGGCTTCACACAGCCACACTCCGTGATCAGGTCCATGGGTCACTGAACTCCTGTGTTTGGAATGACGAACTATTTTTTTTATTATTGACCCCCCGCCCCTTTTCTTGAGACACGTTCTCACTATGTAGCCCTGGCTGGCCTGAAATGTGCTATGTAGACCAGGCTGGCCTCAAACTCACAGAGATCCTGCCTCTGCCTCCCAAGTGATCGACCACCACGCCAGGTCAATACTCACTTTAAAAATGTAAAGTTCTTACTCTCCTCCCTTCTCACCACGTCTTGTCTTTCAGACATGGACTGGAATGGCGCTTATTTCACACATAATCTTTATTCAGGACTTCCTTCTATACACAGTGCTTCAGGCGTCATTTTTGCTGATTTCAACAACAGTACAGATTTCCAACTTTGCCTTGATTACATTACCACTTGTCTCAGCAAAAGCGCTTTGTTTTCTACAACTTTTAGAGAACACCAGCGTCTTGGTTAGAGTTTCTGTTGCTGTGATAAAACACGGTGTCTAAAAGCAGCCGGGGCTGAGAGAGCTGGTTTCAGCTTACAGTTCCACATCACAGTCTGGCACGGAAGGAAGTCAGAGAGGGGGAACTCCGGGCAGGAACCTGGAAGCAGAGACTGAAGCCGAGGTCGGGAACAGGGCTGCTTACTGGCTTCCTCCTCGTGGCTTGCTCAGCCTGCTCTCTTATACAACTCAGGAACACTAGCTCAGGAATGGCACCACCCACAGTGAGCTGGGCCCTCCCACGGTCATTAATGAAAATTTTTAAAAAATGCACCATAGACTTGGCCATAGTTTTGTCTGTAAGGACATTTTCTCAGTTGAGGTTTCCTCTTCCAGATGACTCTAGTTTGTGTCGAGTTGATTAAAAAAAAAAAAGAAAACGGACCTAACCAGGACAAAGAGTGAATGTAATATTCAAACACCCTCACGTACCACATAACTGCCGTGAAAATATCTCCCTCCCAGGCCCAGTGAAAAGCTGCTAATTCCGACTCTCACCTCAGTTGCAGTGTTATTTCTCAAATTCAACTTCTTCAGGGAACTGGGGCGGGGTGGGGGGGGGCACCATGACTATGAGAGCCAACTGTTGGGGGGGGGAGGTGGCACACACCTGTAATCCCAGCACTCAGGAAGCTGAGGCAGGGAATTCAAGATCAGCGTGGATTACACAGAAGGCTGCCACAGACGAACCAAGTGCTGGATGCAGCTCAGGGGTACGTGGCCTGCCTGCCGTATACAAGGCCCTGAATTCAATCTCCAACAGCACAAACATCGTTTTAATAACACACTACATATTTAATACCCTTGGGACTGTTTCCATAACCTTTCACCAGAATGACCCATGCCTGCCTCAGCAATGGGAAGTCTGACTCATTAGTTTCCCACAGCTTAAGTGCCACATTCAGTGTTTTGTTTCTTCTCTTTTACTTGTTCACTTTTGCTTGTTTTCTGACACGTAATATCCATACAGTAGTCCAATTATGCATACAACATGAAACCATCAAGCCAGTGGAATCAATTGGCCCAGTAAAGCTAAATTTTCACGTTGGTGCTTCGGGTCTCCTGTCAATCACAGCTAATTCTTCAGCCCCAGCTGAAACCACTGATTCTTAGTTAATATACCACACAAAGGAAAACCAACAAGGGTGGATAATGTATAATTCCACTTGCTTTAAATAATAAAGAGTCTGCCCAGGTTCAGCAGAGAGCTGCCCTGAGACAGATGGCAGGAGATCAGTCCTCTAATAATATATCTTGTAACAAGAGAAGCTGGAAGGTGGTGGAGATCTGGCAGCAAGGCCCCAGAACAACACAGAGCCCTTGCTTAGAGGAGAAGGGCCCGTGAGCTTAGCAGATTACTGGAGGATGACAAAGTAACATATCCGGCAGTGCTTTAGAGAATTCATCAGTTGTTCCACCGGGCCTGGAGGCCAGGCTATGCTAGGAGTTTAGCAGCTGAGAGAGGGTTCTGGATAAGGTATCCTCTCTACCAGAACAGTGTTTGTGATCTAAAACCACTAATACAATTTCTAAAAAATGGAGGCTAATACAGAGCAATAGAAGACACATTAGTTGCTTGGGTGTGGAGAATTAGAGGCAGAGATTGAGAAGCTGGGTATCCATATGAAAAATTAAAGTCAGATCCTTCTCTTACACCATACAGAAAAATCGCTTCACGGCAGATCAAAGACTCAAATACAGCAAACTAAGCTTTAAAATGCTCGGCCTTTCCTCAGAATGTTAGATACAACAATAATTTCATAGCTATAGCAACAGAATACAAGCAATAAAAGAAAAACTACATAAGGCAGACTACATCAAAGCAAACAAACAAAAAAAACCTATGCTTTAAAAACCCAAATCAACAGAATGGGGAAAATATTTGCAAATTTTATGTTTGATAAGGCATTCATGTGCAGACTGTTTAAGGAACCCCTATAACTCAAGGAAGCATACAGAGGCATACAGAAAGACACTCATCCTCACGGATCGGTAGAGAAGCACGCTCACAGCCGTAGAGGCAAACACTCGATCACTGGGATGACTGCCATCAAAGCAGCAAGACCAAAGGCAATAACTAAGTGCTGCTGAGCAAGTAGAGAAAGGAAAGCACTGTGAGAGAGAATGTAACACACGCAGCCTTAGTGGAGAACAGTGTGGCGTTTCCTCCTGTTGAATGTTCAAAATAAGTTTAAGACATAGCTCAGCACTTCTACCTCCGGACACATTTATATAGTGCACACTCCGTACAGCGAGCATCCAATGCGTGCCCCATCTCTCCACTCCTGAGTGCGTACTGGAGTGACTTGAAGTTAGCGCACCTCAAAGACACCTCACATTCATGTAAACTGTGGCTCCATGCACAGTGGCCGAGATACAGAAGCAGCTAAGACACCCACCAGCGGATGAATGGACAGAGGCTAGGTGGCATATAGACACAGTGGGGTCTGATTCTGCCATAAAGAACAGCAAGGTTGTGTCACTTGCCGGAAATGAATGGAACTGGAGACTATAAGTTAAGAAAAATAATATAATATAAAATAAAAATAAAGTAACTATTGCATGCTTTCTCTCATACGTGGAGCCTCATGTAACCCAGGGTGGCCTCAAACTTGCGATATAGCCAAGGCTGGCCCTCAGTTCCTGATCATCTTGCCTCCACACATAAATAAAAATAAAAGAGGAACTATTTGGGGAAGAAAGGGACTTCTGGGAAAAGGAGAGAGAAACAAGAGGTGGAAGGGGAGGGAAGAAAACAATGCGTGTGGTTCTTTCACACGTGGCGTCTAGACGTTGCGTGTTTATGTGTGTGAGTCATAAAGGCGGGGTGAGGAAGGAGACCAGCGGAGGGAGAGGGGATGAGAAGGTAGCAGCGGTGAGTGTGGAAAAGCGTAGTGCTATACGTTCGTGACAGGGCCATCGTGAAAGCGTGTTTTCTAAGCGAACGTAAAAAATTAATGAAATAAGACATAAAGCCAAACTGACAAAGAGCTCTGCGTTTTAATCGCAAACGACCGTCTTTCTCTTTGACCCTAAAGTGTGAAAAGCACTCTGCTACTTGTTTATTCCTCCGAAAAAACCACTGAAACCGTGAGCAGCCGACAGCCACAATTTTAACTCCTCCCACATTCGGGCATGGCAGAAAAGCTTCGAGCTGATTCAGACTGTGCATGTCAGTGACTTCATTCAAGTCTGAAGGGGCACATTTATATACTGTCCCCCAGAAACAAGAGCTAGGCGTTGCTACTCGACTCACACAGTGCCAAGCCTTTCTTGATCAAGGACAGGGCGTTTTTTCTCTAAGCATATTTGTAAACACTGCACATCAGCACTGCCACCTTCTTTCTGCCTGAAACAGCTTCTTCTCTAACTTATTTTTTTATTGTCCATGTGTATTGGTGTGTGTGTGTGTGTGTTCGTGTTAGGGTGCACATATGCGCTGTATGTCAATGCTGTAAGTCAGAATCAGGTGCTGTTCCCCAGGAGCCATTCACTTTATTTTTTGAGACAGAGTCTCTCGCTGGGACCCAGAGCTCACTAAGGCGAGGCTGCCTGACCAGGAAGCCTGAGGCATCCCCTGAGCTCTGTCTCTCAAGCACGGGTTATAGTTTTCCTGGCTTTGTGCTAGGGATCAAACTCAGCTCCTTGTGTTTGCACAGCAAACACAACAAAGGCACTCCCTAGACCCCTCCTCTAGTTTTTAGACCTACAAAAACAGACGGTTTCTTTCTCAGCACTCCACATAGTAAGAGGATAAAATTAACACTGATCAAGAGGATATGAGAATAAATTATCTCCTTGATAAAGGGGGAGAAGAACTGATCTTCTCGCCTGTGGCGTAGTTCTCTGAGAAGTGCCTGGAACTATGGCAGCTCTTGTGCAACCATGAGGAAGCAGGAAGGACAGAAGTACACAAAGAAGGATTAAAGGTTAAAAAGTTGGAAAGAGGGCTGGAGAGATGGGTCAGTGGTTAAGACCACTGGCTGCTCTTCCAGAGGACCCAGGTTTGATTCCCAGCACCCACGTGGGGGCTCACAACCATCTGTAAATGGTTCCAAGGGATCTGACGCCCTCTTCTGGCCTCTGTGGACAGTGCGCACATGCGGTCCCTAGACAAACACACAGGGAAAACACTCGTACACGCAAAATAATAAAAAATTTAAAACATTCTTAAAGTTGAAAGTAATGTGCTTTCCTTGTGAAAGAGAGGGCGATAGGGTTTCTAGTGTTGACCAGCCTGGCCCCCATCTCCTGAACTCAAGCAACCTTCCCGCCTCAGCCTCCCACCTGTCCAGAACTGCATGTACCTGGCACAGCCTGTAGCCTGTTACTTGTAGATACAAACAGTCTTTCCAAGCTTCTTGGGAAGCATGTGAGCTTTTGCTGCAGGAATATCTCTGCTTTGGGCTGCTACAGCTTTGCTGTTCCCTCTGTGCTTGGTGCTAATGCTAACTGAGCTCAGTGGCAAAGTTTTGTGCTGCCATGCTCACACACTTCTGTTCCTTCCCCCGAGAAGTCACTACTCTTATTTTGAAAAGACGCAAAAGTTTTACAGCTTCACAGTAGTTTCAGAATGGGCAAACGTGGAAAAAATACACAGAGGTAAAACGAAATCTCAGAGTAGTTTTAATTTGCATTTCCCTGATGGCTAGTGATGTTGAACATTTCTTTAAGTTGAACATTTTATGATGATCAGGTTTTTTTTTTTTTTTAGTTATTCGTATCTTTTAGATACTAATCCTCCGACAGATGTGTAATTGGTAAATGTCTTTTCCCATTCTGTAGCCTGACACTTCATCTGAATGATGGTGTCCTTTGCTGTACTGAAGCTTTCCAATTCATGAGGTTCCATTTATTAATTGTTAGTGTTGGTGCCTGTGCTATCAGTGTCCTGTTCAGAAAGTCTATTCCTGTGCCAATGAATTCAAGCCTATCCCCCACTTTTTGTTCTAGCAGTTCCAGGGTATCTGGTCTATATTGAGGTCCTTGACCCATCTGGAGTTGAGTCTTGTACAGGGGATGGATATGAACTCATTTGCATTCTTCTATGCGCAGCTGCCCAGTTTGAACACCACCATTTGTTGATGATACTGTCTTTTCTCCAGTATTTCTCCTTGGTGTCCATAGGTGTGTGGACTTATGCCTGGCTCTTTCTGTTCAATTCCATTAATCAACATGTCTGTTTTTATGCTAATACCATACTGTTTTTATTACTATAGCTCTATAGTACAACTTGAAATCAGCGATGGTGATACTTCCAGAAGTTCTTTTATTACCTGGGATTGTTTCAGCTATCCTAGGTTCTTTGTGTTTCCATCTGAAGTTGAAGGTTGATTTCTCAATTTCTGTGAAGAACTATGTTGAAATTTCGGTGGGAATTGTGTTGAATCTGTAGATTGCTTTTGGTAGGATGGCCACTTTCACTACGTTAATCCTACCGATCCATGAACATGGGAAATCCATCTTCTGCTGCTTCCTTCAAGTTATTATATACAAACTTTTCACTTGCTTGGCTAGAAAATTTTTTGAGTTTAGATTTTTTTTGAGGCTATTGTGAAAAGTATTGTTTTCCTGATTTCTTTCTCAGTCTATTCATCGTTTGTATTATAGGAAGACTACTGGGTTTTGTGTGTTAATTTTGTATCCTGCTGTTTTGCTGAAAGTGTTTATCAGCTATAGAAGTTTCCTGGTAGTTTTTAGGGTCTTTAAGTATAAAACTACATCATCTACAAATAAAGATTCTTTGATGTCTCCCACTTCTATTTGTATCCTTGGATCTCCTTCCGTTGTCTTTTTGTTCTGGCTAAGATTAGAGCTCACGCCTATAGAACTGGTACAGAGAGAATAGACACCCTTTTCTTGTTCCTGATTTTGGTAGAAATGCTTTGAGTGTCTGTCTAGGTTGATATCAGCTGTGGGCTCAGCGTAAATTGCCTTTACTGTGCTGAAGCATTTCCCTTGTACCCCTCGTCTCCCCAGGACTTTATCATGAAGGGATATTGGATTTTTGTCAAAAGCCTTTAAGGAATCTAATGAAGGGACCGTGTGGACTCCTTGTCTTTCAGTCTGTTTATGGGTGGATTATGTTTGTTGATTTGTGGATCTTGAACCATTCCTGTAGCTCTAGGATGAACTCAACTTAATCATGGTGGATAATCTTTTTGATATGTTCTTGGATTCAGTTTGCAAGTATTTTATTAAGAATTTTTGCATCTATATTCATGGGGATATTGGTCTCTAAGTTTCTTTTTAGTCACGTCTTTGTGTGGTTTGGTATCAGAATAACAGTGATTTTGTAAAAAGAATTAATCAATGTTCCTTCAGTTTCTATTTTGTGAAATAATTTGAGGAGTATTGGCACTAATTCTTCTTCGAAGATCTGGTAGAATTCTGTGCTGAATCCATCTGGCCCTGAGACTTTTTTTTTTAATTACTGCTTCTATTTCACTAGGGGTTATGGGTATGTTTAAATTGCTTATCTGATTTTGATTTAACTTTGTTAGGTCATATATATCAAGAAATGTATTCATTTCGTTTATGTTTTCTGATTTGATGACGTGCGGCATTTTAAAGTGTGTCCTTACGATTCTCTGGGTCTCTTTGGTGTCTGTTACGTCCCCCTTTTCATCTCTTTAGTTAATTTAACCTTCCCTCTTTGTCTTTTAGTTAATTTGGCTCAGGGTTTTCCGATTTTATTGATTTTCTTAAAGAGCCAACTCTTTGTTTCCTTGATTATTTTTTTCCTGAAATTGATTATTCCTTGCTGTCTACTCTTTTTTGTTTTACTTCTCCTTGTTTAGAGCTTTCCGGTGTGCTGTTGGTTACTAATGTGAGATTGCTCCAGATTTTTGATGTAGGCACCCAGCGCTGTGAGCCTGCTGTGAACCGCCTTTGTCGTGTCCCATAGGGTTGGGTATGCTCTGCTTTCATCTTCATTCCATTCTTAAAAGTTTTTAAATTTCCTTCTTTATTACTGTCTTGACCTATTTTTTTATTCAGTAGTGAGCTGTTCGGTTTCTGGGCGTTTGTATACTTTGTATTGTTTCTGTTGCTCGTATCCAGCTTTAATCCATGGTGGTCAGATGGGCTACAGGGATGGTTTTGTTTTTCAGTTTTTCTCTATCTATTGAGACTTGCTTTGTGTCAGAGTATGTAATTATTCTTGGAGAAAGTTCCATAAGGTGCTGAGAAATAAATATATTCTTTTGTGTTTGGGTGAAATGTTCTGTAGATACCTGCTAGGTCCATTTGACTTATGATAATATTTAACACCAGTGTTTCTCAGTTGAGTTTTTGTCTAGATGCCTTGTTTATTGTGGAGAGTAAGGCACTGAAGTCTCCCAATATCACTGTGTGAGGGTCAATATGTGATTTAAGTTGTAGCCGTGTTTCTTCTTTGAACGTGAGTGCCCTTGTGTTTGGTGCACAAATGTTTAGAATTGCAGTACCCTCTTGGTAGATTGCTCCTTTCATGAGTAGGTAGTGTCCTTCCCTATATCTTCTGATTAGTTTTGGCTTAGAATTAAATGTCTATACTATTCTGCTTGTTTCTTGGGTCTATTTGCTTGGAATACCTGAAGTAATGTTTATCCTTGATGGTAAGGTCTATTTCTTGGATGCAGCAGAAAGGTGGATCCTGTTTTCCAACACAATCTGTCAGAGTGTGTCTTTTTATTGTGGAATTAAGACCATTCATATTAAGAGTTATCAACGAGCAGTGTTTCTTGATTGCTGTTATTTTGTTGTTTTCCCTCCTCTTTTGATTTACTGCTCTGGGATTATTCACCGTGTGTCTTCCTGAGCGTGGTTAACCTCTTCAGATTGAAGTTTTCCTTCTAGTGCCTTCTTCAGAGTTGCAATGATGGATAGATAGCGCTTAAATTTGGTTTTATCATGTAATGTTTATCTGTCTTCATCAGTTGTGATTGATAGTTTTACTGAGTGAATATAGTAGAGTGAGCCTGTATCTCTGGTCTCTCAGAGTTTGTAGGCCATCTGTCCAGGCCCTTCTGGCTTTTAGAAGTCAGGTGTTAGTCTACTGGCTTTGCTTTGTATGTGACTTGGTCTTTTTCCCTTACAGCTTTTAGTATTTTTTCTTTGTTCTGTGCATGTAGTGTTTTGATTATTTTATGTGACATGGGGAATAGATTTTTTGGTCCTGTCTATTTGGTGCTCTGCATCCTTCTTGTGCCTTGATAGGTACCTCCTTCTTTAGGTTGGGGAAATTTTCTTCTATGATTTTGTTTAAAAATATTTTATATGTCTATGACCTGGGTTTCTTCTCTTTCCTCTACCTCTCTTATTTGTAAATTTGGTCTTTTCATAGTGTCCCAGATTTCCTGGATGTTTTGTGCTTGAATTGTTTTAGATTTAACATTTTCTTTTAGTGAGCTATCAATTTCCTCTACTTTGTCTTCAAGACCTGAGATTTTCTCTCTCGTGTCTTGTAATCTGTTGGTAAGGCTTACCTCTGAGGTTTCTTTTTTAATTTTAATTTTTTTATTTTAAATTTAAAATTTTTTAAATAAATGCAGCTTACAATGAATTTTTTTTTATGTGCATTTGTGTTGAGGGTGTCAGATCCCCTGGAACTGGGGTTAAAGATGGCTGTGAACTGCCGTGTGGGTGCTGAGAATCAAACTCTCTTGATCTTTTCTATAGTTTCTCTTGTTGGAATGAGAACTGACCATGTGGCCTTCTTCCCTGGATTGCATGCCTGGTATGAGATTCTAGCCTGACACAGCTTGGGCTGGGGCAGAAGCTACATAACTAGATCTAGGTCTGGGACAGCAAGTGCATGAGCTGCTTGATTGAAGCAAGGCTTGCAAGCGTAAAGATAACAGAGAACAGATGAGAGTCAGGGGAACTCAGCAGGCAAAGTTGGTGTGTAGGCTGCATGTCTGGAGCTAGGCCTGCAAATGTGCAGATGGTATGGGGTAGGTGAGGGGCCCTATAATTCATTCTGATCATACTCATTCCTCCACCCTTTCTTATTCCCTTTCCACCCCCCTTTCCACCCAATCAACACACCCATTCCACAAGTCCCTACTTTTGTGTCATTTTGCTTTGTGACCCACTGGTTTAACCAATAAAAGTGCATGGACTTGGGTGTAGAGCCATCCACTGAAGTGTGAACACATCCCTGGAGACAATGGCTGCTCCTCCAGCAACCATTAGCTGCCCCGGGCAGGGCAGAGTCCCTTTTTGACGGCTGAGTACTTACAGGCTCATTGTTGTGCAAGCCCTATGCAGAGAATGGCAGCTGTTCATGAATGCCGTAAGACAGCATTTCACAACACTCCTCCCTATTGTTCGGTTTCTCACATTCTTTCCACCCGTCCTTCTGAGACGTCCCCTGAGCCTTGTAAATGTGATATGAATGTCCTGTTTAATGGTGAGCAATCAACAGTCTCCTGGCCTTAGCACCAAGACCAGCCAAGAGTTTACACTACTTGCTACAAAGACAGGTTGGGGAAATGCTTTATTATATAATGCTAATCCTCAAATGATTTATAGACTTAGGAAAGCATCTGAAAGAATAGTGAAGCAACAGTTCAAGAGTTTGAGTGAAGGCATTTTAGGAGCCATAAGGTGGGCTACTTCCCTATGAGTTACTGGCCAAAGATGTTCCTGCTGTCCCACAAAGCCATAGAATCTATTGTCACTGCGATTGATTGCATGTTAAAACTAGATGGTAAGTCCCTACTGATGAAGATGCCACATGTAAGATATAGAAAAGCCAAGCAGGAACTGTGCTGCAAGCTCCCTCGTTTGCTCGACAAACAAGACTTGGGTGGAACAGTTTCTTTGGTCTTATGTCAGTGTTCTATCTGGGGTAAGCAGATGTTTGCTTATGTCTTCCCAGAAAAAGCCATCCAGTGAAGTGGCATAGGCCTCGTTTCACCTGGAGCCGACCGGAGTAATGTCCCTCCTGAGAGAACAGGACACTGTTCTTCCCAGTGGGCAACACTGATTCTGGAAGCCAGCTCCATCAAGTACATTGCACAGATGCTTCCTTGCCAACTCAGTTCGAGAAAGCTGTATTAGGAGTGCTAAATAAAAGCTTCAAACTGATGCTAACAGGTTTTTTGTTTTGTTTTTTTTTTACTAGAAACGAAGATGACATGCAAGCACATAGCATCCCAGGAGATCTGAAGCTTGCCTCCTGAAGACAGAACTCAATTCTAACGCCTTGAAAGTAGATGAAAGTCACTGGGTTAATAGACGAGGGTGAGTGACTACTTCTCTTCTTCATCACAGAAAGCTCGTTAGCGGTCAGAGGAGGAAGGGGCCGCTGAGCGGAGGAAAGGGCCGCTGAGCGGAGGAAAGGGCCGCTGAGCGGAGGAAAGGGCCGCTGAGCGGAGGAAAGGGCCGCTGAGCTGCCCACGTGCTCCTAGGTAGAAAGTCTTAGTCAGGTTCTCTGGGCCATAGCACAGACCCTGTCCTCAGAGTTCCAAGATAAAGTTTTGACCAGACCAATGGCCCTTCCCAACAATACAAAGAGAGCAAAGTTGGCCTGGTCCCAGCATTCTTGGTGTGGAATGTGTGTTTACTCTTGGCTCTGACTTCTGGGAGAGTACAAGATCCGGGAGACTTCTCAAGCAGGTCTGAAGAAGGTGAGGGGTGAGTTCTCAGTGGGCAACCTGGGCGTCTGGTGTGCCATTTTCTGAGGCAAACGATCTATTCGCTTCCTCCATCATTTCCTTGTACTGACGCTTGAAGAAACCAGCCTGTGGAAGGAAGAATTAAGTCAGGGTGAAGTGAGCGGGAAAAGGAAGAGAGGATGGGGTGCTCGCGGGGTAAAGCACTTGCTGACAAGTGTGAGAGCTGAAGTTTGGATCCCCGGAACTCACTTAAAGGCTGATTGCGTGAGGTACCCTGCCTGTAATCCCAGAATTCAGTAGGTGGAGACAGGGGATGCCTGGAGCAAGCTGGCTAGCTAGACTAGCCAAATTAGTGATCTCTGTGTTCAAGTGAGGGGCTCTGCTTCAATACATAAGGCAGAAAGCAATGGAGAAAGACACTCAACATCAACCCCTAGCCTTCACATGCACACATGCACATATACGTGGACAAACTCACGTATGTCTACAATGCCTGCATACGCACATTAGTGCACAACACACACACACACACATACACACGTGCAAAGAAAATAAAAAAGATGACTGAAGGAGAGAAACCACTTCTGGAGCCTCTACTACTTTCAAATAACCTGGTACATATTGTGTCATTTAGACATGGGCAAAGCTATGTAGCTTAAATCACCCTCACACTGAAAAAGACGAAAATGCAGCCCAGCCCTGGTGCTTGGGTCAACATTCGGATCCGTGATTGAGCTTATATTCTAGTCTTCTATAAAGGGAAACATACAAAAAAGTAGAGGAGAGTCGAAAAGGAAGGGAGAGAGATGGGGGGCCGGGTCTTAGAGACGGGAACATAAGCTTGAGAGACCACTGAGTGAAGGGGATTTCTCACATGAAGTGTGCTAGTGATCCTGTATCTCAGACTCCAGCCTGAGCTCTTGCTTACCCTATAGGAGGAGCAGGGTCAAATCCTGCTGTAAGAAGAACAAGTCCTCACCTTGTACAGTATGGCTGTGATAAGAGCCAGCAACAGCAGACCGCCCACTGAGCTGCCCACAATGAGAGGGACCGGGTTGTGAACTTTGTACATCTCCAGCACTGTCTCCGTCTGATGGAGATGGACCCGTTAGAAAGTATCCTGTCTCCCGCTGCTTCACAGTCTCCCCAGGGTCCTAGCCTTCAACTCCCTCCCCTCCTTGCCCATTCTCTATTCCAAGCATTGAGCTACAGAAGCCACTCATACACTCTGAGTGCCTAGGGACCTTCATTCACCCTCCCTCCAGGCTGGCACATCCCCAAGCCAGCACTCCACACTGGGCATCAAGAACCTGCCTACCATCCTGGCCACCGCCTGCCACACAGTCACTACCTGGGCTCTCAGAAACGCCTCCTGTCCTGGCAGCTGGGCATACACAGATGTGTTGAATGTGATCTCAGCCACACTCAGGACCAACACCTTTTTCTGCAATGTCTGCAAGAGAGAGGGGGTGGGGAGGAGCTGGTCATCGGATCTGGTGGGCAGAGCTCAGGGCTCAAGAACTGTCCTGACCAGAGAATCCTCCAGACCCATTAGGCACAGGTGCACTGGGGAGGGGGGAGCATGGGGGCACTTCTGTGATTGGCCACTTACCTGGCTGACCCAGCTGAAGCTGAGGTTGCCCTGCAGAATGAATTCAAGCTCGTCCTGGGTGCCCAAGGAAGGGATGTCACAGCGCAGGTGCACGCAGTCAGCGATGGAGCAGTCCTGGGGACAGAGAAATAGTATTAGAGCAGAGTGAATCTGAGGGCAGTAGACAGCATTAAGCTGTGGGATTTGACCGAAGTGGCCACTTCTAAATATAGATGATTGTTCAGCGGGTGTCATTTAACATCCAGAAGGTGAGCTTAAGTCCTCCGATGTGTAGCTTAATGTGCTGAAGCATCCTGGAGTCTTCCTCACCAGCACGGGACTCCTCTGCATGTGAGTCAGGAGGTCGGATTGTGTTGGCACTAGTCTATCCTGATAGCACTGGATGGGAAGGTTCTAGAAGGCAAATAGAAAACAGTGCTTTGGCTGCAGCATCAGGGACTCATAAGGGACAGGTGGCATAAGTCAAGGGCATTAGTTGAGGAGTCCTGACGGTCGTGTATACCTGGGGGTGGGAGACCATCACCGGCCACACAGCTTCTCCCTTCAGCTCCACGGGCACCCAAAAGCTCATGCTGACCGGCAAGTCCCTCTGTCCCAGATTATTCACCTGCCCAGAAGGCACCAAGGGTAGAGTCTCTGCCAAGCTCCTCCGTCCCTACCTGCCGGTCCCCCCGCTCTGAAGGCCCCACACTTGCCTGGTATCTGTGTTCAACCACACTGCTCCTCTCCTTTTCTGTGGCTGAGAAGTTGAGATATTTGGTAGACTGGTCGTGGCTGGAGAGAGAAGAGTTATAAAGTCCCACCTGGCCTCCTGAGGAGGCTCTGGTACTGGCATGACGATACAGGGAGTCAGTTGGGCCTTGGGGCAGCACGGAATGAGGCGTGTGGCAGGGTTGGAATAAAGAAGGGTTTATAGGGTGGGACCAGCTTCAGGGTGGGTGTAAGGGAGCATGCAGGAGCCACGCAGAGGAGAGCCAGGGGAAGGCTGGGTCGGGGTGTAGGAAAAGGACTCAAGAGCCATGCCACTGACTCTGGAATAGCCGGGGCCACTGACCGCCCCAATTCTACACCTCAGCCTTCATCTCAGTCCTCCCTGGACATGTGGGATACAGCAAATTTCGCAGATCATGTGCCTTGCCCATTCTTGACTCCTAGCTCCTACCCCCATACTGAGGCCTTTATTTATTTATTTTTTCCTGTGTCCTTGCCTTTTATCATTCTGAAGTTTGGACAGTCCAATAGCAGACTCTTCCGTAGGTCTCAATGTAACAAAATTCCATGAGACCTACTTGGGTTCAAGCCTAGAGGTACAGTGGTCACAAGCTTCCTCACATACTAGCTGATTCTACCTCTGTCTCTCACCGCTCCATTCCTCCAGGACCTGGTCTTTCCACACATACATCAAATTCTAGCCCGCCACTCCAACTCTAGAGGCAGCCTGGCTAGGCACAGGGGGAAAGAGGGGAAACCTTCATGGTTACTAGAGATACAAGTACAGAGCCAGAACACAGCTCAGCATCATGCGCCTGCTCAAACAGTAAACAAGCCAACCCAAGCCAACTAAGACTAACATGGCTGACTGAAGGGATCATAATGGACTTTTCTTCATTATAATGGCATCTCCATAACATTCGCATACAAGATGAGCTGTTCCCATTATGCATCTGAAGACAGCCACATATAAGGACAGAAAGGGTAAATAAATCCTACTATGGGAATTTTCTCTACTGCAGTTGGCCAACTAGACAAGCTCTCCAGAGTCCTGGGGAACTCCTCCTCTCTTTCAAGAGAAGCTTGCAGTCCCTCTTGAACTTTTGCTCTGTAGAAAATCCCTCCTCCCAATTTCTTACATTGTCTCAGGTCTGAATTCTTTCTCTGCTGGTGACCTGCAAGCACTTGGCAGAGGTCTCAGTCTGCTCTATTTGGACACCCCCCCCCTTCACTGGTAACACTCTTAAGTTTCATTTGCTTCAGACTGCCCTGGGGACCCCTGAGTGCAACTGACCTGTAGGACATAGGTCTAAGGGTGGTATGCCCTGGCTGTGGGTCCCTATTTTCTACAAGAGGTGGGAGGAGGAGAAGGTTCTAAAAGCCCTATGAGATATGTCTGTTCCTTATTAAAAAATAACTGTCTTGTGTAAATGCTAATGGTCCTTTTGAGAGTCACTTTTGGTCAAGCCCAGTACCACAGACCACCAATGTCCAGATGAGCCCTCCTTTTAAAGAAGACCTGGCTCTTTTTAGAAACCCACTGCTACAGTTTCATCTTGAAGCCCACCCCTCGCCATTCCCATGTGTCAAATTTAGGTTTGGTGCTCAGAGTAGCAGTGCAGTTGGGAGAAGGAGGACCCTTGGGAGGGTGGGGTCTTGTGGGAAGTTCCTAGATTACTGAGGGTATGCCAGAAAGGAGACTATGAAACCATAACTCCTTCCTCTGCGTTCTCTTTTGTCTCCTTGCCATGAGATGAGAACATCTACCATGATACACTGCATCAGCATAGACCGAAAGCATGGGTCAACAGACCAGAGCCTAAAATCTCCAAACTGAGCCAAAGCGAGCCCTTTCAACCTACAGGTTGCTTCAGACACTTGTGGTGATGGAAAGCTGATCGGCATTCCATATTACCCAGGTACAAATTGTAGGAAGCACAACTTAGAATAAGCATTGGAAAAACTGGGATTGTCAATCACACAGGCCTACTTTCTTTAATGAAAGGAAATGGACGGTGCCTGGTCACCTGGAATGCTGGAGGACGTGGTCAAACAACCTGGCGACTCTTTCCTATCCTATTAGGAGCCAGCCTGCACCTGAGTCCCCCAATATCCTGAGCACTGTTTAGGCCCTACCTAATCTCGCAGAGAACAGAACACATCCCTGTGAAAAAGGCCCCGAGTGCTTTGCTCCTCCACCATATAACCCATCCTTACGCTTACCACAGATCCTCCTCTGGGCCCTAGCCTGAGCTCTGTTTATTAGCCAATAGAATCCGTTCTTATTGTTAAAAGTCACACACTCTACAATGTTTAAATGTCTATGTTTAAATGTCTACTATGTTTAAACTCTACCAATTTTAAAGAAAATAAACCACAAGGTCAGTCCCTGGAGGTCTTGACCTAATGCCTACAAAGATGACATTGACCCAAGTTTCATTCTTCCTCTCCAGCGGATTGTCTCCCAGCAGGCCATGAGGCTTGCACGGGGTGGAGGGGTCAGGGGGTAGGGGTTGTCCCAGACACAGAATCAAAGAACAGCACTTGGTGAAATTTTGGCATATACATGCCAAAGGACAATATCCTTGTTCTCCAGTTAGGCTACACGAACCTCAAAGACAAGAATACGTTTCGTAATCCTAGAGGACCCAAGAAAATCTTGTGGGTTTTCAAAGCCTTTTGAGACCTGTAACCTATATTAAATCTATGCTATAATGATAACGATCTCATAATTATTGTCATAACCATCCCATAACCAACATCCGTTGATGACATATACACAGCTATCATGTATCGTCTCCCACTGGAAAGGACAATAAAACCTAAGATATCCGGATGGTCGGTGGTGACTCTTGCAAACCCTGCTTCCAGAGTAAAGAAGAGCCTTCTGGGGTCTAGACTGTACCTGGTGACCACAGTGTACACAGCGTACTTTACTGGAAGCTCCAACTGGAAGGTGGTTTTGTTAGTCTTGGGTACATTATTCTCACTGGGGACAGAGAAAGAGTATGGGGTGTAAGGATCAGAATGAGAAGGACACCCCTCCCTGGGCCTGGCCCCGCTTACCTGCTCACACTGGCTCTTAGAAGCAGCAGGTCCCCCAGCACAGCACTGGGAGAGACGTCAAAAGTTACCAAGAAAGTCATCTGAGGAAGAAAAAAGAGAGGTCACGGGGGAGTGAGGCAGGATGGGGGCAGGGACGGGTGGGCAGAAGGCAGGCTGACCTGTGCGCCTCCACGGAAAATGACATGGCTGATGCTGCAACTGGTCCTCCAGCTGCTCTGGCTCCTGCTCGGGGTGCTGTCACACGTGAGGTGCAGGGAGCGCTGCCGCCGCTGGGCCTAGTTACAGACAAGGCCAAGAGCGCAAGAGAGATGGGTGTTTACGAGTGTTCCAGAGAGACTCTGGCGTCAGAAGACACAGTTCCCTGGAAATCCTAGTACTCAAGGATCAACGTCAGTCAAACCTCCTAGAGTGTAGAAAGCTGTAGTCACTAGACGCACACGCGCACACGCGAGGTCACACACGCGCACACACTCACACACACTTTTTGTTAATATTTGGTGTTATTGTTTTGTAGTCCAGACTGTTCTGGAACTCACTAGATAGCCCAGCCTAGCCTCAAACTCACGATGATCCTTCTGCCTCAGCCTCCAAGTGTTAACTGTTAGGCATGAGCCAGCACGCCCAGCTTCTTGTAACTTTTAATGGTCTTTCATCATGAATAATTTTAAATATACTCAAAGTGGAGAGAGTAGAATGTCGCCCTATGTCTCCGTCACTCAACCGAAATCATCGACATTTTCCTATTGTTCCTCCCACCAGATTGTGCTCCACTTTTTTCGTTTTTAAATAAATGAAAAGTAGTCCTGCACATCATATTATTTCATCCAGACATATTTCAACGTCTACTCAAAACACAACAAGGTTTTGTTTTTTAATATAACCACAGACCTAACAAGTCACACACAACAGAGTTAGCAAAGACTTTCTAATATCGCAGTCATGTTCCGTTTTCCTGAACGGTTCTCTAACCTTTTCTTTGTCTAACTGTTCACTTGCTAAGTCAATGTCCAACAAAGAACCACACACCACATTGGTTGATGTATCTGGGAACGCGGTCACTGCTCACACTCTGGGAACTGATTTTTCTGGTTCGTTTTTGTAAGTAACTAAAATGTGTTCATTTCAAGACCAATCTGGGCTACATAATAAGTTTCAGGCCAGCAAGCTGTCTCAGGAAAAAAAATAGTGTATGTGTGCAAATATATACATATGACATATACACATGTAAATATGTACACTATAGATATTGTATATTTATATATTCCATATTATATATTGTATACATAGTTATATATGTATATATCGTATATGTGTGTGTATACACACACACACACACACACACACACACACACACACATCATGCACACAGGACAAGGAGACCAAACAGAAAGACAGACAGGGACAGTGTGTCTGGGTTCTGACCCCAGATAGGAGTGTTCGGGAATCAGAGGCAGGGGCCTAACAAGACATCTTACAGGTGTCAATTCTCTTATTTCCCCGTGTGGGCTCTGGGTCACTAGGCATGGTGGCAAGTGCCCTTACCTGCTGAGCCATCTCACTGGCCCTATAACTCATTTCTTAAAAACAACATCTTCAAAATGTGGTGCCAGAAGTACAAAACCCAGACAACTCAACCCCACCACCCATCCAAGACCTCTTGACCCACCAGAGACTGCCAAGCAATGGCCTCCTAGCCTGAGCTTTGAATCTAGCACAGGCTACCCAGTCCACTCACCTTTTTCTTCCCTTGAAGGAATACTTGGCCTTCTGAAACTCGTCTAAAGGACAGGCCCGTTGGATACAGCAAGGTGACCGTGGTTCCGTAGGAATCCTCTCCGTCGTTAAACACTGTAACATCTACCCTCAGCTCCAGGTCACTCCCCACCACCAGGGTCTTCAGGCTGGGTGTTAGGAGGGAAGAGGAGACTATTCTGTGACTGGTGCTAGAAACCTCTGGGGATGAAATGCAGGTTAGCAAGGTGAGGATAACAGGGTAGCCTGGGCCCTGGGCCCCAGATGAGAGTGTGAGCCAGCCAAAGGTGGGGCCCCAGGTCCTGGGAGGCAGTCTGGCCTCTGGGGAAGATCTGAGGGGTGAAATCTCACTCTGGGAAGCCAAAGATGATGCCAAGGTCATCCTGGCAGATGTGGTCAGCTCCACAGTTCTTCTCAAAGGGAAGCTGAGAAAAGGGGGACATAGGAATTAGGTCTGGGGCGAGGGCCATGACCACATGCAACAACCCGTCACTAAGAGCCAGTGAGAAAGAAACAGCAAGCTCCCTACACAGAGCATCTCTGTGACTCTCTGCCCCTAACTCAGGCTAACTCAGGCTCCCAGACTTGAGGAAAATGGCAGGCACCATTCTTAGTTTCCCAAGGAAGTTCCAGAACATCAGAGCAGGGCCGGTACAGTGGATGCACTTCAACCAGCTGTGCCCCCTCACTTCCCCGGCATCCTTGTGCCTGCACATTCCTTTCCCAGATGTCCTCCTCTTGCTGCCCAGGAACCAGGGACAGCCTGGCTCCAGGCCTGTGATGTGACCTACTCATCAACCACATGGCACGAAACCTTCCCATCCTCTGAGGCCTATAAGACAGGGTCTCCACTCTGCCTTGTGGGCCCGAAGTCTCCTCAGAACCTCCACCGTGCTGGTATCCGCCCATGCTGTTAATAACTCTTCTAATAAATATCTTACCCAAAAGGACAACCTGCTTTGGTGGCGCCCTTTAGCCCCAACACCACAAATAACGGACTCACAGAGGCCGTGAAGTACGTTTGTTCATCCACAGCCAGCATGGGTTGAAGGTCTCGGAAAGAAGGGACACCGACAAGAGAGAAGTTGAGGCGCAGAGTGATAGGGGTCACCGAGTCCTCCACACAGGCCTGGAGGAGAGGCATTTGAAGGGTGTTTTAAAGAAAGTCCCTTGCAAAGCTACTGGCTATATCCCATCTTTGCATATGTAAGGGGGTTAGAGCAACTTGCCTATGGTCCATAGGGCCTGCAGCTTTCATCACTGTGGATGTAGAAAGCCTCTGCTCCACTCACCCCTTACAACGCTCTCACTTCCTGGTCTCTTCTCTGGTTTTCTAGAAAGCCTCTGCTCCTCTCACCCCCATACAATGCTCTCACTTTCTGTTCTCCTCTGTTCTGGTTTTCTCTCTCTTTGTAGCATTTATCCCTACCTGACATTCAGTATCTAGAAATGTGCTTGTTTCAGGGTTCCCCCATCATCACTGGTAACTCCCTGAGGGCAATGACTGTTTTGTCCCCTGCTGTGGGCATGCCTCAGGGGACAGCTGTAAGTATGTGCTCAATAAATGCACGCATGAGTCAGCCTGAGACCGCACAGCTCTCCCATGCAGCCCTGTTCTCTTCCCTAAAATCCATCTGGTGATCTCTGGCAGCTGCAACCAACCATGGTGATACATTCATTAATTTACATAACAGGTATTAAATATCAGCTGTCTGCCAGATCCTGGGCTAAGACTATGCCACGAGGAGGCTCAGAACATGCTGTATTCTTTCTCTGCCTAACCTGTCCATTCTTCAAATGGCTTCCACCCGACAACTATTCCCACAACCCATCTACAGCCATCTCACCGGGAGAAGCAACTCCACAGATTCACAGTGCATTTTCAGACCAAGGTTTCGTATTCGGGTCAGAGCCCGCGTTTTTGTCTCTTTGAAGATGGCTCGGGGACTCAGGCGACCAAAGTCTAGGGCCAGGTCAAAGGTCACAATGCTTTGGAGGTCACCTGTAAGGGAAAGTAGAGCACAAGGAAGATCGAGAGGCTCAGAAATTACTTGTGTAGACAAGGGGCAAGCCATCAGTCAGAAGTCCTGGGTTGAAGGCTCCTAAAGGCCAGTACCAAAGGGAAGAGACTCACCTCGTTGTGTCTTGGGACTTTCATAAATACGCAGGCAGACAATGGCATCACCCAGCGTCTGGACAGAGGCCACCTGTTCCTGACACTCAAACACAGACCTGGTGATCTCTGCAGGTTTGAAGCGTATAGTTGGTGACATTCTGAGAATTGGTCTGGTCCTGTTGGCAGAACACTGCGCTGAGGAGAGACTCTTGGTCACTGGGACCACAACCTCCAGTAAGGAAGGAGGGTCCTAGGCCGGACCTGAGGTGGATGGGAGTGTCTGAGGGAAGCCGTGCTCACCTGAGCAGCAGCACGTGTCCCTCGGACCCCACGGCCAGGTCCACCAGTCCATCCTGGGTGAGGTCCTGACCCCCACTCAGTGACTGCCCAAAGTACTGGAGCCTGAAGAACTGGGATCCTGAAATCCTCTGTCCAGAAGGAAAGATGAGTCAGATTGCACGAAGGGGCGCCACATGCTAGGGTTCAGCTGGGGCTTGTCTCCTAACCGAGAGTTAGAGGCTGTGCCGAGCCCTCCCAAGGAATCTAGCGGAACTGCATTAGCGACGGCTTTGCCCTCGGTGCTGACTAGTCTTTATGCCAACCTGACACAAGCTAGAGTCATGTGGGAAGAAGGGAATTTAGAGAAAATGCCTCCATATAATTGGCCGGTAGGTGAGTCTGTAGTGCGTTTTCTTGATTGATGATAGATGGGTGGCAGCACAATGGGCAGTGCTACCCCTGGGCTGGCGATCTGAGCAGTGTAAGAAAGCAGTCTGTATTGGCAGATGTCAGCTGCAGGTGCCACAGAAGAAAGAGAAACACACCAAGATGCCAAGCCTTGAAATCAAGGAGCAGAGGGGACAACCCTTGAAAACTGACCCCCAACTGGCTTCCTCACGCGTCAATTAGTGCTGGGAAAAGTTCTAGCTACCAAAGTTTGTTACACGTGCTGCCTGAAAGAGCAAATGACCCGTGCAGTTCTCGGCCCCTTCTGATCATGGCTCACCGTGATCAAAAGCAAGACCTCCAGGTGTTCCAGAAGGGTCTTAGGACCAAGGTCTGCGGAGCTGCAGACTCTCTCAAAACACCAACTGCAAACATTCCAGAAAATCAACAAATTCTTCAAGGTCCAAGCAAGTCTCAAAACAATTTCTTAACCTCTACTGATGAAGCCAAACATAGCAAAGGCTTTGTTAAAACATTTTGCTACAAAGCCAGATACAAAGGCTTTACTGTACATCTCACTATAAAGCCAGATGCAAAGGCTTTACTGTACATCTCACTATAAAGCCAGATGCAAAGGCTTTACTGTACATCTCACTATAAAGCCAGATGTAAAGGTTTCACTATATATCACTACAAGACAGAGCAAGCCATGGAGAGCAAGCCAGTAAACAGCACACCCTCGCGGCCTCTGTACCAGTTCCTGCCTCCAGGTTCCTGTCTTGACTTCCCTTTGCGATGGACTGAGATGTGGAGCTGTAAGCTGAAATAAACCCTTTCCTCCCCAGGTTGCTTTTGGTCATGGTGTTTTATCACAGCAAGAGAAACCCTAACTAAAATACTGCCCAAGAGATTAAGTACAATTCTCACACAATTCATCCAGTTCCTAGAAATACTGTAAAAGAACAAGACTTCTCCCTTGACTAGGCTCGGGGACACATGACTGTAACCCCAGCACTTGGAAGGCAGGGAAGAAAAGGATCTTCAGTTTAAGGCTGGGTGAGGTCTTGTGTCAAAAACAAGCCTAGCCTTTCTCTGCTTTCCTTGGCTTCCTACCTTGCCATGTAATCTCTCCTTCTTACACACGCTCCTACCATCTGACGTGATGGCAAAATACCCACACACAGAAAAAAATATTTTTAAAGCAATGTGAGAAAGAGTGAGAAGAAGGAAGTGAGAGGAAGGAAGGGAAATTAGTGAGAAGTCATTTTAAAAGCCTAAAATGGAAGGTTAGCCACTGGGGAGTGGCGGCTGGAGTCCTCAGGGGGGCGACTGGGAAGCTGTCCTGGTGACCTGAGCTTCAGTTACTCATTTGCTTAGTCCCTGTTCCCCTCTGACTCTTTTAGGAGCCAGATCTTCTGCGCCTCAGAGAACATGTTAATACTTACATTTGCTACACAGGCATGAAATGAATCTACTCATACAGTTATTAGAACTGCACCTGGACTGTGTTCAGCAGTCACCATTATTATAAGGATATTTATATTATATTATTTATATTACATTATTATTTATAAATGATAAAGCTAAAGAGGATCTCCAAAGTTGGGAGGATGGTTCAGTGGGTAAGAGTGCTGTAGTTCCAGCATGAGGTCCTGAGTTCGAATCCTTAGCGCCCAGAAAAAAAGCCCATCATAGTTGTGTGAGCCCATAAGCCCAGTGTTGGGAAGCGAGACAGGGGGGCTTCTGGGAGTTAATTGGCCAGCTAGCCTAGCTGAACCGTCAAGCTTCAGGGTCAATGAAAGACCCTGTCTCAAGGGAATAAGGTGGAAAATAAGAAAGACAGCTACTGTCCTCCTCTGGCCTCTGCACGCACACACATGGACACACACCACCCGACTCCCACACACCACAAAATGGAATAAAAAGGACTTCGGACTCATCTAGCCTTCTCTCCCATTTCACAAACAAAGGGGACAGTTGGGAGACTGTGTCAGTCACACAGATCTCAGTGCTTGACTCGGATCTAAGACCAGAATCTCTGGCTCTGAGCCCAAGTCACCGTTTTCACTGTATTTTCAAAGGACAAAGAGGTGCAAAGTTAGAGTCAGGAGTGGCTGCAGCCTGAGCCAGACTCTCCCCCGTGGGCATCACCTCCCCGTGGCCCCGTTCTCTGTTACTCCCACCATTCTAAAACTACCTAGTCCCTCGGAAAATGTGTGGTTTAGTCTCTGACACTGTGGAAACTAAAGGTCTGGTGATATGAATAAGATTTAAAAGTGAAAATTGCCAGTAACTAAGGGACCGAGGAAGGACAGATGTAGTAGCCAACGCCAGGGTCCTCCCATTCGGGAAGTCTCAGGTCTGGTAGCTGAGCCTGTGGAGGACGATGCAATCCCTTTCCAATCAAGTGCGTGTGGAATGAGAAGAAAGGAAAATCGTTGTGGGTCAGTGGATCCAGAAAGGCCTCTGGGCAGAACCTGTGATATTTGTAATTGGATATAAATCTGGGAAACATTTTGGCAAAGAGAAGTTGCAAACTGTGAACTGGATACACTTTCAGCTACTCCTCCTGAGCCACACACCGTCTTTACATCTCCTTCCATTGTTAGACTTTATTAACAATTATCAACATCTGCTTACAGTAACATAACATGGTAACGTACCAGGAGTGTTCTGAGCACTGTATAGGGGCCCCTGCACTTAATCCTCACAGCAGCAGCTGGGTGTGGCTGTGCATTCTACCATCATCTCCATCCACAGAGAGATGGGTGCATTTGGTCTCTTCTCTTGTCGTTGTGACAAAATTCCTAACTAAACAACTAAAAGGAGGAGGGATTTATTTTGACTCATGGTTTCAGCTCATTATGGCAGGGAAGGCATGAGGAGTAGAGCTGCTCGAAAAATGCCCGCCAGGGAGGAGGAGGAAGGGGGAGGAAGAAGACGGAAGAGGAGAGTGGTGGAGAGGAGAGGGGAGGAACACAGACACACAGGTTTTTCTAATAGCGTTCCTGAATTCAATCTCGACAGCAAGCGTGACCTGGCTAGTGTTACAGACACTAGCAGAACTATAGGGCTCTTCCCTGAGCTTTTCTGGAGGAGACACAACAGCCCTTTTAAATAGTCACATACCATAGCATGGCTTCTGTACATTCAGAGTTGGGAGACCATTTCCAAAATCAATTTTAGAATGCTTTATCACCTCAAGAAGAGATCTGACACCTGTTAACAGTCACCCCACCTTGTCATTTCCCCTTCTACCCAAACCTAGGCAGCCAGTAATCTACCTGCTGTCTCTATGGAAAGTCTTATTAGAGACATTTTATATAAGCGAAACCATACAATATGTGATCTCTTTTAGCTTTTCTTTCACGTAGCACAGAATTTCAAGGTTCATCCGCGTAGCCTGTACTAGTCCAGGTTAGAGTAATATGCACGGATTAATGTTTAGTTCATCTGTTCATAGGTAGTTGGATATATGGATTGCTTCCATCTTTCAGCTGTTAAGTATTAATAACGCTTCAAAGGACATTCTGTGTGGTTTTTGTTAGAACATGCTTTCAGTACTCTTGTACTAGAGTTGTCCGATTGTACGACAACTCTATAATTAACCTTCTGAGAAATTAACACACTGTTTCTGAATAGCCACATCATTTTCACACTTCACTAGCAGTGCGAGGAGGTGCCACATCCACCATGTCCTGGTGATTAGTGGCCCCCGTGATACCAGCTGTGCTGCGGAGCGCGCGGTTACACTTCACTCTGGTGGCCTGTCCATCAACGCCGATGTCAACTTGTTATGTGTCTATCGGCCTTTGTTAATCTTGGAGAAATGTCCGCTGAGATGTTTGCCTCTCTGACTGCTTTTATATTTACCAAAGAAACCAGCCATCCTGCTCCGAGTGGAACCCTATTCCGCTGGGTAGGATGGCTCCTGCCTAGCTAAGTACCTGGAAGGATCACAGACTTAAATAAACTTAAATAGCACTCGAGATGGAGGGATGATAAAGCTAGCAAAGTAAGGAAGCTAGATCTAAAGCCGGTGAGCAGGAGGGAGCACAGAGACCGAGTGCTGAGTCAGAAGACCAGGGCCTGCCTAGTTTACGATGAACCTTGTTCCTACCTGATCAATGTCCCTAGCATCCAGTGACTACCCGGCGTGGTATGGAAACTGCTCAAGATAGAGCAGGACATGCAGTACTCAGCCTTTCCACCTCTCAATTGCACAGGTTTTACCTGCTGCAAAATGCTCATTGCTTAGCCAAGAAATAAACTGAAGTCACGGAAGAGAACTTTTGTGAAAGAAAAGAGAAACAGAGAGGAAACTATTGTAGCCTTGGGAGACAGTGATTGGCCCTCACCTGGCTGGGCGAGGGATTGATGGTCAGTCTGGAGGCTCCATGAAATAGGTAAACAGCACCTCTGTTCTCCTCCTCTCCAGGGGCACCAATAGCCACATCTGTCAGACTGTCGCCATTCACGTCCCCCAACACTGTCAGGGCCGCACCAAAGCGGCCCCAAGGATGGCCCTGCTGCCCGTGGAGAGTGGCCTCACACTGCCATCTGTTCCTCTGCAGGACAAGGCCAGTGTCAGCCCCAATCTGGGCAGCCCTCCACCCACACCCAGCTGCACCAGCCAGGACCTTCAGCCACTTACCCCACTGGGCGTGGGGCACACGGATACCTGCCCCCCTCGGGTCTGCTCATAGTAATGGGGTGCCCCGATCAGGACCAGGTCCGTGCTGCCATCTCTATCCATGTCCACAGAGCAGAGGGAGGCCCCAAAGTAGGAGCCGATCTGCAGGGCCGAGCCCCAAGTCATGTTTCTCACCCGGCCAGATGCCCTCCGGCCCTGGCCCGGCCTCTCTCCCAGCACCACGGCCTCCCCTGAGTGCCCCAGCGCCTCTTCATCTCCTCCTTCCCCACCCTGGCCTCACTGCCCACTCTCAGCTCCTCTCTGGCTTCTTCCATACCGACCTGTGTCCCACTGACTTCAGACCTGGGCCTCCATTGCCTGGACTCCTGGGTGAAAATGACAACCTTCCCTGTGTGCTGGTGGCGAGGGGCTCCCAGGACCAGGTTGTGGACCCCCTTCCAAAAGGCCAGCACGGTGGAGTAACCTGTGGGGCCCAGACCTCAGCACCAAGGCTTTCCTGTCTTGGGGCACCTCGCCCATCCCCGCTCCTCCCTCTGCCCCTTCCTACCCAGGTAAGAGTCCCTCATGTCCACATTCTCCTGAGACATGTTGATGAAGGTGGGTGTCATCTTTGAGGGGTATAAGAAGGCACCTCCAGACCAGCTGAAGCTTCCCACAGCCCCCAGAACTGGTCCATCCTGGGGGAGAGAGATCCCAGGGCTGAGCAGGATGCCAGTCTAATCCAAGACTTCGCCTGGCTCCATACATCCATCCAGCACTTGCTTCCCCAGTGCCCTCCTTCCCAGCATCCTGCATCACCAGCCGGGACAACTCACGGGGGTTAGTGCAGCACTGAAGCCCTCCTGGGACATCTCCAATTCAAAAGCACTGCTGCTTGCTGTCTCTGTACCTGGGGAAGGCATGATACTTGGCTTTCAGGGAGATAGTCAAGGTTTCCCAAGCTCAAGGGGGCTTCTTAGGAGAATCTAAGATCAGAGACAAACACTTCTAGCAAGGGTAGGTGCCTAGCACATGAGGGTCTTCGTTCAAACAGGAAAAAGCCCTATGCCTGAGGATTCCTGAAGCAAGTAGCTTTATTGCTGACTTACCCTCAATGGCAAAAATCTTCTCCTTCAGCTGGTTCTGAATATCCTTCAAAGCATTGAAGTTCTCCACACTGAAAATGTGTTCTTGGGAAGGCACCGACGCAATGCTCTGTAATTCTTGCTGGGAATTCATGTCTTTAAAAGCCTTTCCGACCTGGCCCCAGCAGAGAACAACTCAGTAGAAATGGAAAGTCTCGTGGCCTATATGTAATGCTACTGTTTGAGTCTGAAAGCTCTTCTGTGGGTTCGTGCTTTGAACAGCTGGTGGGGTGGGGCTCGGCTGGCAGAAGTAGGTTGCTGAGGATGAACTTTTGAATGATACCCTACAGCCACCCCCACTCATCCCGGATCCTCCACGATGTAAAGAGCTGTGACCTCATACTCCTACCACCATGAACTCCACCCCTCCTTTTCCTCCATCCTGGACTGAGACTCTCTGAAACTGTGAGTCAAAATAAATCATTCCATCGCAGAAGAGGAGGTAGAAAGGGTATAATGGCTGGAGGGGTGTGGTGAAGTGCTGTCTTCTGGACATGACGTGGCTGTTGCATTCATGAACTTATGCCAGCTGTGGTTACCTTCACAAGACCCACAAAAGATATGGCCAGCCAAAATTCCCACACAGATGGGAAAGACGACCTCCAAGCCCCATCCATAGAGCTACTGGTACTTCATAGCTGGGAAAGGGGTCATCTTTCTTTAAGCATATGGTTACTAGTAGGGTTTCCAGAGCTCTGGCCGATGACCCCACAGCATGCATTGTGGGCAGCACTAATTGGACTTCTTAGGCTACTTTTTAAAACACACGAAGTTAGAAAAGGGAGGGGTTGGGTGACACAGGAAGTAGTCAAAGGGGGGAAATAGGAAACAGAGGGTGTATGTCATCACAGTTCATTGTACATATGTAGGAAATGCTCAAGGAATGAAAAATAACGTAAAACAGACACTTTTCCCTTAAGTGTTTCTGCTGGGTGTTTTTACCACCAGGAGGGAAGTGGCCAAGGCTTTTTACATTCCGCCATACACCAAAAACACCTCAGTCAGCCTCAGAGAATCTTTTTAAATGAGTCTCAACAGCACTAGGGAATTTAAGTAATGGAGTCTTAGGTCCCCAAGCTGCAGGAGCCTTTTGGCTCCATACACCTAAGGCAGCAGGAGATGAGAGAACCGGTCTCTACCCTTTAGAGGAAGTTGCTTCAAGAGGAAGAGGCAGGAGGAAGTGGTGGGTGACCACCTGAGTGTCCTACCCCAACTGCATAACGGACGATGCCTTGGGCCTCTGCCATGGGGATGACATCATCATAGTTCCGGCGGTCACCTTCTTTCCTTCCATCAGTGATGACGATGAGGACCTTGGTGGCATCTCTCCGAGCCCCACTTCGGGCAGAGAACAGTTGTGTTCTGTCAAGAAAGAAGAGAGCCCAGAGGTCTGTGAATAAAACTACACTGACCTCTGATGGCTCTGTGAAAATGAGGATACAGCCCTTCCTGTGGGAGGCCCCACCCCGACCCAGAAACCCCCGGTGGGTAAGTGAGTCAACAGACTACATTTCAGGCTCTTCCCATTTCTTTCTGAGGGAGGCAAACGAGGCCCACAGGGAAACTGGGATGCTCTGGACTCACATGGCATGCTGGATCGCTGTGGCGGTGTGTGTGTACCCTCCCAGCTGGTTTACGGAATCCAACAGGTTTAAAGGGCTTGAAGTGGAGATGAAGTCGTTGAAAGTAAAATGTGTCCTGAAGTTGTGGGAGAACTGCATCAGGGAGAACTAAGAAAAGCACATGGGACTGAGGGCTAAGACTGCTTCCTCAGACTCACACAAGCCCAGGGAGCCTTCCCAGCAGGCCCTGCCGACCCACATCCATGCCCCAGGGACGCACCTGTGTTCTGGGTCGCTGGAATTGGCTCATCACAGCTTTCACGAAGTTCAGCATTGTTTTAAAATCATAGGAGGAGATGCTACCTGATCCATCTATCAGGAACACGATGTCCTGATCCGGCCTTGGACACTCTAGGAGAGGAAGTTGCCCTGATGGTCCAAGGGACACTCACAAGATCTCCTGGCTGCAAGAACTCAATCTCCCAATGCCCTCCACCTACCACAGTCTGACAACCACTGCCCAGCCCCACGTGGGTCCTCTCTGTGTCAGAGAGCAAAGCTTCCTTAGTCCTCTGACTCAGGCAAGGCCTTTGAGTCTCATCAAGAGGCTACAACTATGAATGATCTACCTCAAGCCAGCCTGGTAGATACAACAATGCCAGAACCTCCTGTCCCAGAAGCAAGAAACTGAGAGCCTTCTCCCTCCACACAGACCATTCCGTCCCCCCAGGCCTGACCCCACAACATCCAGCAAAGAAAAGGAAAGGACCATGGTCTGTGGTCAGTACCTGCCCTTCCTGGTTAGTGCTGAACTTTCAATGTACTTTTCCATGGAAAGAGTCACACACTGTCCCTGTTTTGTTCTCAGTTTCAGTGTGGGTTCCCTTCTTGGGTAATATCAGAATTTTTACTCAGAAGAAGCTTTTCCAGTTCAAAGAGAGGAGCCAACCCTCTGGAGAGGCAGCAGAATCGACGGTCTTACTGGCAGTTTCTTTGTCTCCCCAGAGTGGTGGTGGAAACACCCAGGAAGATAGGGGCCACTAACCAAATAAGCGGCCTCGATAAACACGGCTGCCATTCCGCCCAACTTCCCCTTTCAAAAGACAGGCCAGTGAGTGTTCTGATGGTTCTTGTGGGAATTTCTGAAAAAGATACCCATCCATTTCCCTAAGGGCCTCAGAGTGAGTGTGAAACCGGGGAACAGCCTCAGTCTGCTGTGGACCGGGTTAGAAAAGCTCACTCTTCTGCCTCATCTTCCTTCTTCTCCGTCAGCACCAGAGAAGCCAAGCCCTGTGTGTTGACCTGGTAACACACACACACACACACACACACACACACACACACACACACACAGAGACAGAGAGACACACAGACACAAACACAGAGAGAGACAGAGAATATACACATACATACACCTCAGACTGCACCTTCATCAGACAGTCCCAGATTCTTGCACCAAACAGTCACTGGAAAACGAATCCCCTTCATTTTTGTTCTAAAAGCAACATCAGCAATAATAGCAATATCGTCCGCACTCTCAGGCCAGGCACCGTGCCAAATGCTGCCCATGGGTTATCTCGTGTTACTTTCAAAGTTCCATCCATTAGTACTCCCATTTGACAGATGCAAAGCCTGAAGCTCCGAGACAATAGCAGAATAGGTGTCCGTGCCAGCAGTGTCTCTCCAGCTGTGACTGGAGAGGCTGCACCATCCACCAATGTGTCTGTGCAGATTCCGTTATTCACTCTGGGAAAAGAATCCGACCCACTGAACCCCTACACGGATGTGTGTGGACTCCCCAAAGGAGCTGGAGGCCCTAAACACTTACCTTGCTGGACAATTGGGAAGCTTTGGCCCTGCAGGAACG
Organism: Cricetomys ansorgei; assembly: GCA_026225945.1. Classification (NCBI taxonomy): domain Eukaryota; kingdom Metazoa; phylum Chordata; class Mammalia; order Rodentia; family Nesomyidae; genus Cricetomys; species Cricetomys ansorgei. The sequence continues at coordinate 20,625,248 of JAMJFZ010000597.1, read as the reverse complement.
ATGAGCCCAGTAGAAAACAGATCCCCGTCAAGTATGTATTCTCTCTGCATGTGTGGTGCACAGTAGGACCACAGGCCTTAGGACAGAGAGGGCTGATGAATGGGGCTTGTTCTATTCTGGTCTATTCTTCAGCCTCAGCACCTCCATCATCACGAGCCCAGCAGCCCAGCAGCCCAGCAGCCCAGCTCCCTATTCCTCCCCTCCAGACCTTCCTGTGACTGAGGGCACTCACCAACAGCAAGGAAGGGTTGGTAGCAGCAGCCAGGGACAGGCCCAGGGACATGTTCACAGCCTCTGGGGGCACTGAGGAGATAGACATGTGCATAGTCACCACAGAAGACATCATACAGAAAATGAGTGAGACTCACCTCCACCCGGGAGACAGGGGGGCCCACAGGCGGAGCACCCATCTATCCGGTCATAAGGGAGCCGAGGCAGCATGGGGTACAATGGGTACAGTGGGTACCCAGGAGTTTGTCTGAAGTTGAGTTTACAGACAGAGCTGCAGCTGGCAAGTGGGCCTCCTGGGCTGTACCCAGGCCCCAGAGCATAGGAGCCCAGCTGTAGGCCGGAAGCTGGGCCATGACTCACCTTTGAGATGGATGGGCGCACACTTGCCCGTGTGATAGTCACATTTGTAGAGGCCACCTGTTTGGTTAGTGGCCCTTATTTCCTTGGGAGCTCCAACCACCACCCTGCAGGGAGACAGAGCACGGCAGTTAGAGGCGTCAACACTGGAGCCTCTGCAGAGAGTTGTCTCCACCTCTCTGCAAAACAGATGCTCAAAGAAATGTAAGTTCTGGGTGACTGTATTTTTTCCTGTTTTATTCTCTCCTAGTGGGAGACACCCCCCACACTTCTGGAATCTAGATATTTAGTGAATATTTGTTAGATGGACAATTCCTTGTTAGAGTACTCTGAGGTCTAAATGAACAGCCCTGTGGCATGCAGGTCACAGTGCCTGGAACTTAGAAAGAGCTCAGTAAATGCTATCTGAAAATATTCAGAAGGCCTGTTTTCAGTAAAACATTCATAACATGAAGAAAATTGTCACATTCCACAAAGGGAAAGTATGCAGGTGACACCACTGGCGAGTGGGGCTGGGGAGGGACAGGACTCCGCACAGTTACCGCTCAGGCCTCACCAGGAGTGGCCATACTGGACCACACTGTGTCCAAACCCAGCACCGTCCACGTGGAAACGGGTCAGCTTGTCTGTGTCCAGGTTGAAGCCAAGAGAAGAGGCAAGTGCTGGGGAAGTATGGGAAGCTTTAGAGGGTCTTGCTCCCTCATGACCGACATCCGCCCCGCTCAGCACCTCTCCCAGACTCCTGACTCCCTTGTCTCTCTTCCACACTCAATGGCCCAGGGCCCCAGGCCCTGGACCCCAGACTCATCCTGCTTCTCCCCTTCACTCAGCTTGTGGGTCGCTTTCTACTGTGAAGAGTCAATTCTCTGTTTCCACAGAGTGATCCTCTAATTCGGAAGACTCTCTTTCCCCACCTCTACCCCTGGGGCTTCCGTAAGACAGAATCTAGGGAAACTTGGTAGGGATATTAGGGGTACACCATGAAATGCCTACTTCAGAAATCTGTGGGTTGTCAAGGCCAATTAGACTCACTGGTGGGATCTCTTTCCCTCCCCCCCAATTGGCTCATCAATAATCTCTCTTTCTCCAAACTCTAGATTCTAAGCCCTTTGTCTCAGCCTCCCCTAACACCAAGTCTCTCTCTTTACCAAGACCTGATCTCTCAACCGCATCCCCCAGCTCAAGGGCCTGGCTCACTAAGGCCAGGTCCTCAGTCCCTCTTCTTCAGGGCATAGGCTCACCCATCAGCAGGAGAAGGGCTATCCAGGTACGGGTCATGACTGGAGAGCAGATGCAGGGCTCCGAGCAACTAGCAGCTGGGGACCAGCCACCAAGTCACAGAGGAAGCGAATGAGAAGAAAGGTGGTCAGGAGACCAGAGACCAGGAGGGAAGTTGTCAGGGTGACTCAGAAGGGGAGGGTGGTGGATTGAGATGAAACGGGTAGACAAGGGCCTGAGGCAGCCCACACACTCCCATGGCTTCCATGAAAGAGTTGTTCTAGTTAGAAATGACTTGGCCCTTTTCTCTGGTCTTCCCAATCTTTTCCTGGATGGATGCAGATCCCCCACCCGTCTCACTCTCTCAGCTCCCTTCTGTACCAGTAGAAGCTTCCCCTTGACCTTGAAATATGAGTCAGTGTAGATGGAAATATTAAACTCTTGGGCAGGTTTCAATAAGAGAACAGAGACAATTCTCCAAGATGCAATCCAGAATGGCCTAGGCACAGGATCCGGCCTCTGACCCAGAGCACGTGGTATTTTACTGAGGAAAAGCACCTCCCACTGACACAAAGGCCTTAATTGCTTAATGAATAGAACCTCCAACTTAAGTTGGACTGCACCAACCTCCAACTTAAGCTGGCCAACTCGATGTCATTTTATGGACAAAGTCAAGACCCTGGGCAAGGTGTTCCTTGACCAGTGTGTAGGCTGGGAGAGGAGACCATGGGGTGCTCCTCCATATTAGCAATAATACAATTGGGTGCTTTCAACACAAAGATCTCAGTGGGCAAAGTCAAATCTGAATGACAATTGCTCCATCCATGGGTAACTGAGAAGACAATTACCAGTGCTCCAAACTAGAATTTTTTTCTGCATTCAAGAAAGCTGTAGCCATCCACACCCAGAAAGCTGGTTCTAACAGCTAAGGAAGGCATCCTTCTGGTAGCAGCTCCTGCTGCCAGATACAGCAGCTGTTTAAAGTTCATATTATTGCACAGAAGTTCATGTATCCTTATAATATTCAAAAATAAGTTTAAATATTCCAATACAAGTCATCCTCAGGAGAAGAGAGATACAGATGCCAGTCCTTCAGGACCCTGATGGGAGCCTTCCACTTCTAGCCTAGAAGACTAGTCTAAGAAGTAAGCGTGTGATCCATGGGAGGAGAACAGACTGGTACTCATTCTCTCATTCATCCCATGGATTAGTCATTTATTCAACAAACGTAATCAGAGGGGTAATCTGAGCACTTTGCTAGGCAGAGACAATATCACCCAGGGATAAGTGGAGATGCAGATAGGTAAACGGTTAAGTGGGCACTGTGAGAAAAGGGCACAGAGCACACTGGGAGTCTCACTCAGGCTGAGAAGATCCAGAAGTCTTCCTGAAGGAGGCAGCGCTTGAGTCTTAAAAGGCAACCAAAGTCAAGAGAATACTGAAAAATGCATTTCAGAAGTGACAGCCAGGTATGTCCATTAAGATTGTCATCAATTAGGCCCTATTTTAGAAGCCAACCCTGGCCCACAGCTGGCCATTAGGCCCTTTCTCATGTCAAAGAACATGCCTCTACCAAGCAGTCAGAAAAGGGGAGGCAGCACTGGATCACATCCACCATAAGACCTGGTTCCCACTTCTCTACAAGGAAGCGTTTACTGTGCCAGACCATCTGGATGGCCTTGGATAGCAGCAGCCAGCAAAGAACAACACTAAGGTAATCATGACATTTGTGACAGTATAAATCCTCCTGTTTTGATCTGCTTTAGAGCTGATGGTACCTCTGTTTTGTCTAAAGTGGTTAAACCCATAGTTTCTGTAAAGCGTGTTTAATTGCTCAAAATGTAAATCGTGACTGTGATTTTAAAGAGATACACAGGTGCCATCACACGTGAAGTGTTATAACTCAAGACCTCCATAAGCCTCAGATGATCTCTATGTGGGTTTGTCTCTGGGTACTCACCAAAACTGGGCACAAGCTATTCTTATTAGAGATTTTTTTCCTTGTTTTTCCTGAGCTTATGAAGTGAGTGCTGACTGGAGGGCTTGTTTCTCTGGTACACTAGTAAAGGTTAACACAACAGAATGGGAGGTGAGATTGGCAAGAGGTGATGCTGGGGCTGTGGAGAAAGGAGGGAGAGCGAACAGGCCTCAGGCAGGCAGAAGGAAGCGATAAATGAGGGAGGAGATATTCACACTCACCTTTCAAAGAACCATAAAGCAAAAAGAAAAGAAAAACAAAACATAAAGTGGTTCCTAATATCCAAGTTTTGGAATCAGCATATGACCTTGCAAGGCGTTAGCTAAAAACCAGCAGTCCAGAAAACACCAGCATCGGATTGTTACAGCATCAGGCTGTGACAGCATCAGGCTGTGACAGCATCAGGCTGTGACAGCATCAAGCTGTAGAGAGCCGAGATGCCATCTCACTTTGTTTATCTCTGGGCACCAAGGACCATCCAGCGAGGAGATAAAGTAATAGGAGGGGGAGGAGGGAATTGGGGAAGAAAGGAGAGGGGTGAAGAGGGGGGATCCAAGGGCCCTAAGGAGTTCACTGGACAGCCTGCCAGCTCTAGGTCTCACCCCGCCCAACAGAAAGCTTTCTAACTCCGCAAACCCCTGTTTTCACCTTTTATGAACCTTTGCTTTTTTGTTCCTGGGTGTTCCATTCTTTGTTCTCCTCTGGGAAGAACTTAGACACCTGGGCAGCCAGCCCATGGCACAACACTGGTTACCTCTGTTTGGGGATTTGAAGGAGACTATCATTAAAGGTCTGTATAACTGGCTGAGAACCAGGAAATAGAAATTGGGAACTATCATTGATAGCCCAGCATCCTGATACTTCTGCCCGGCTGAGGTCCCCTCTTCCACCACCTCCACCACACTTAGCAAGATCAGACCCCCAGCCAACTCCCTTTTCTAAACTGGGAGGAAGCATAGGTCCAAGAGACAAGGCAACTCTATCTCAGACAGATGAACAGAGGTTTCCTTCCCACGATAGGGGATGCTCATACCAGATGGGGATGTTATACCACCACACCTACGCCAAGAGACAAGAGCCAAGGATCTTGGAGAGGAACTTGAAATCTTGAGGACTAGTCACAGCCCCAGTGTGGGTGGACAGACTCCTTTACTTGTGTCTGTGTGCAGTGGGGCAAAGGCGGGGGGGGGGGGCTGAGATCAATGACTTTTGGGAGTCAACCACTGGCAGCTTTGTAAGAGAGATGTCTCAACCATTTACATTGATGGTCTTCCCTAACAACAGCGAACTCTGAGACCTCCCCTGTATTTGTCTCACTTTGCCTACTTGAATGAAATAAAAGGGGTCTGTCTACCTTGTTTGTTGAGACAGGGTCTCTGTCAGAATCGGCTTGCCAGCAAGTTCCAGGGAGATACTTATCTTTGTTTCCCTGCAATGGGGTTATAGACACTCATGGACCTGATATAGGAAAACTGGGAATATTAAATTGATGTCATAAAGGATCTACTAAACTTGCTTAGGAAATATTAAGTGACACAAGGAGGAATTTAGATAAAGGAGCACTTCCAACTCTCTTACCAGGAAGCGCATAATTCTGCCAGGAAGACAGGATGACCCCAGCTGACAGCTGCCTGGTAAAGCCAGGATAGCTGTGTCAGGATTTTACATTGTAAATCCCCCTATTTGTCCAAATAACCAAAAATCTTGGAAGTTCTGACTCTGCGAAATGTGTTTTATTGTTCAAATGTAACATGGGGCTATAAACCACATAAGCTGGTGTGGACTCTTGTCCCAGGCTGACCCCTTTTGTGCATTAGCCGGAACCAGTCACGCGTGATTACTAAAGAGCTTTTTCTTGTTATTCCTGAGTGTGTGAAGTGAGTTCTCGGTGAGAGGCTGACTTCTTTGGTACAGCCACACCTGAATTTTTTTTAATTTGTTTGTTTTGGGGAGTGGGGTGCCACTGGGTACGTGCGTGTGGAGGTCAGAGGACCATTTTCACTTTGTGGGGCCTGGGGGCGAAGCTCAGGTTGTTAGGCCCAGGAATATCCTAGTATACAAATAATGTATGTAAGACTTCTTTTTTTTTTACTGACTGAGTTAAATAGAAAGTGATGTCGATTTTTTTTTTCAAATATCTTTAAGTTAAATTTCCTTTTCATCATGAAATTAAAGAAAGTACAACCCTAAATGAATAGTAATATCTAGAATGTGGTGAGTTAAATTTCAAAAGGTCATTTAAACATGCTTAACCTACTTAAAACCTTAAAAAGGCACCTGACGACTCCAGATAACCCTAACGTGCTTCATCGCATACTAAGGCAATGTCTCTTTTACAATATATTTGGGGCAATAACATCTCTGAGCCTTTGGGTTTAGGAAAAAGTAAAATAATTTAGGTAAAATACTCATTAAATTATTAACATCGAGAGGCTAGCTGTTGCAGAAGTTTATTTTCAGCTGTTTAAAGTGGTTGTTTTGTGCACTGAAGTGCTGCCTAGGCCTTGGGGGAAGGGCTGCCTAGGCCTTGGCATTTGTATTGTCTGCAGGTGTTGGCTTTATGTCAAAGACATTTGATTCCTCATGATTTGCACATGCTATCAACAGAACACCTGAGGAGCTTAGGGGTCAATAAGAACCCTTGAGATGAGACACTCAGGTTCCACTGTCCAGCAGGGTGCTGGCCATAATAATGGTTCTCTCTGCTGAGGTCTGGTAGGGTTTGCACCTATGAAAACACCTCCTTGTCTTCTTTGCTGATCCACACCATAGATGTACTATAGCAAACTAAGTGTCTCAGTGGGGACAGTACTTGCCATGAGCATGGGACTTGATTTAGAGTCCATATCACCAGTGCAAAATCGCAGGTGTGGGCAGGCAAGATGGCTCAGAGGGTGAAGGTGCTTGCTGCCAAACCTGCGAACCTAAGTTCCATACCTGAGACCTACATGGTAGAAGAAGAGAACCAATTCCTGCAAGTTGTCCTCTTACCTCCACATGTATGCTTTGGGATATGCATGAACACATATGTACACACGCACATGCATACACGCAATTAATTAATTAGCTAATTAGTTAATGCAGTAAAATACTTTTAAAAAAATATTCCTGGAGAAGAAATCCATACCAATTGATCTAATTAAAAGAGTTTTATTAGTTATATTAAAGTGATGTATTATATATATTTTATCAACATAAAGCACTTCTCTGTCCTAGTGTTGACTGACACACTTATTACCCTTTATTATTGAGCAAATAACATTTCAGTTTTTTCATGATAGGTTTTATTCTTTGACAATTTTATATAGTATGCAATGTATCTTGATCATCTCCATCACATACCCCTCCCTCCTGCTCCCTCAGACATCCTTCAACACACCCCTCTCCCACCTTCATAATCCATTTTTAAAAAATGATCCACTAAATTCCATTAGTGCCGCCCACGCTCACAAGGATGTGGTGCCACCCACTGGCGCATGGGCAGCCTACCAACAGCCACACCCCAAAGAAAAGTGACTCTTCCTCATTAGCCATCTATTGCCAATAGCTCCTCAGCAAGGAGTGGACTTCACAAGGCCCTTCCCCGTCCATACCGAATGTTCAGGGCTTGATCCTATGCAGGTGACCATCCCTATGCATTCACAAGGGCTAGAGCTATGTCATGTTCAGAAGACCATATTTCCCCATCCTCCAGCTCCTACGTTCTTTCTGTTCCCTATTCTGCAGTGTTTCTTGAGCCTTACAGTGAGGGGAGGGGAGATTTAAGTGACCTTTTCAGGGCTGAGCATACAGCAGTGCTTTGTTCTTAGCACAGTGACAGACCAGTTACGAATTTCTCCACTAACCACTACCCACTGAAAAACAAAAGCAAGCTTCTCTGACCAGGATTGAAAGCAGCTCAAACCTATGGTGGAGTTCAGAGATCAAGGGCGGGAGTCTATGAGCCCCTTCCTTGACTGATTGTAGATAGAGCCAGTCTTGTGTGAACCCAGTTCGGGTAACTGTGATTGCTGTGAGTTAACTATTACAACGGTTTATCTAATCTAGAGAATGGCATTTTGCAACCTTTCACCCAGCTCTTCCATGCTGCCCTCTCCCCTCTTCTGCAATGCCGCCTGATCCTCACAAGGGTGATCTAAGTGATGTTTTTAGGGCTATGCACCTGTCATGTTCTATATCTTGGGAACCCATGAGTCTCTGCATTCACAAGTTGGTTTTCTTTCATGTGTAATGGGGATGGGGAGATGGCACAGGGCAGAGTGCTTGCTACACAGGCAGGAGGACCAGAGTTCAGATCTCCAGCACCCACATATGCTGCTTAGGCCTTGTGACCCTCCTGAATCCCAGCACTCCGGAGGCTGAGAGCTGGGTCATCTAGAATAGCTGAATCAGCAAGCTCTGAGTGCAAATGAGACCCTACCTCAATAGATAACATGGAAAGCAATCACAAAAGACCATGGCATCAACCTCTAGGCTCCACATGCACACACATATTCAAGCACATACATACCACATTCACATGCAAAATATTTTTAACTTAAAATAAACAAATAATGTATAAGTGAAGTGGCCACAGATTTTGTTATTCAATTCTTTTTTTTCAGTTTTTCTTCTTATAAAAAATGACATATAACAGCCAGACATACTGCCTTTAATTCTAGCACTCAGGAGCCAGAGACAGGTGGATCTCTATGAATGTGAGACCAGCCTGGTCTACATAGTGAGTTCCAAAGAGACCTGTATTTAAAAAGAAAATTTAAAAAGGACATATATAGACAATTACTGTAGAGGAATGTCTTTTAATCCATTTAGTCTTTAGCATGGCTTCTCTAAGGTAGAAAGAATGTTGGTACACACCTTTAATCCAAGTATTCAGAAGGCAATGGTGGTGCACACCTTTAATCACTTGGGAGACAGGAAGCAGAACTCAGAAGGAGCAGTGTCAGACAGGAAGTGGCATCTGAGGTGAGTCAGAGTGAAGGGTAGGCAAAGTGATGAATCAGAGGAAGAGTTAACAGAATGAGACAAAGTGAGGACATGCCCAACTCTCGGATATAAAAGCAGGCTCTCAGCTCAAAGAGTCAAGCAGTCTGAGGGACAAGACACAGAAACAATGAAGTGTTCTGACAAAGGCTAAAGCAGAGAGGCAGAGAGGCTGACTGAGGCAATATGGGGCAGTGAGAGCTCACAGAGACACAAGAGCAGTCTGAAGAGCCTGAGTTCAGAAGGAGCTGGTCAGCGGTCTTGAAAGTTGATTAGGTTGTACAGAAGCTAAAGCCTTCAGGTTCTAGGCTTAAGACAAGATTGTATGGAGGTCAAATGCTCCAGGGCTCCAGGACTAGGACCTGGGATTGAATCGGCCAAAGAATAAATGGCCTTTGCCCTGAATCATCAGCTACAAATTACATGAAAACAATTACCATGAAAAGATATTGAGAAGCCCAAGATGGGTCTTCTTACCAAGAGGGACCCTGAGAGAGACACTGAGGCACGAATCATTGCAAGAGCATGAGGTTCATTGTGCCGACGCGTCCTTCCTAAGCGTCGGGGTGAACTCCATAGAGTCCCCACTCAGGAGGCAGGAGGCCACCACCAGGAGATTTTCAAACTTGCTTATATACTCTTTTCTTAGCAACCACATAACCTTTAAGCTGATTGGTTAGATACAATGACACCACATAACCTTTAAGCTGATTGGTTGGGTGCAATGACATGAATCAGCAGGGCGAAAAGGTAACTACATTCCAGGTGCATTGTTCTGTAGCTAGGGAGTGCTTGAGCTGAAAATATTCTTTATTCCAGGTGTATTATCTTGTAGCTAGGGAGTGCTGAGCTGGAACTATTCTTTGTAAATAGAAACTTATTCTTATGTGAGAATAACTGGAACTTTTCATTATGTGGGTGCCAAGGTTTCCGGGAAAGTTCAGGCAAAGTTCAGGCCTACTTGTACATTCTCAAGCCTTACTAAAGTTCGGTCAAGTACAGCCTTGGCCTTACAATATGAAACAATTAAATTAGATTAAGGTGCATCCAGACAAAAATAAATAAATAAACCAAAGTAAAAAGTTTACATCTCTAATCCTTTGAGATGTAAGAAAGGTTTAATTAAGAAAGATCAAAGCTTGTTCTGCAGAATTAGGTCATGCTCTTTTCCTGTTTAAAGTTAATCAGCAGATGGTCACTTACGTGGGTGGGAATTTTTAATATGGTGCAAGATCTCTTTGCCATCTATGTTTGTTCTAAACCAAGCCATAGTAATCTTTTTCTTTGATACAGAATTTTATTTTCTTGAAAATAAAGAGAGGTTAAGGCTAGAGAAAGATGAGAAGAAAGAGTTGGAAAAAGTTCCACTTTTCAATGTTTATCTTTAGTTCTGACATAACCTCTAAATGTTTATTATCAATTTCCTATTTTCAGTATATTCTCTTAACTCAGATGTAGTCTCTAGAACTCTTTATTAATTAACAAGTTGCAAATTTCCTTATTTTTCTTTAGATGTTTTAAGTTTTTTTCATTGAAAAAAATTCATACTATATATTTAGATCATGCTTTTCCCCTTTCTCAACTCCTCCCAGATTTTCCCCACTCCCCACTCACCCACCTCCAAGCCCTTTCTTTTTCTCTTTAAAAACAAACCAAACAACAACAAAAACTAGAAGCACACATAGACACACACACACACAAAAAAAAAACCCACAACAAAAACCAAAATATATAAACAAAAGACCAATAAGACAAAAAACAAAATGCTCCAACTTGAGACAAAATGTCTACAAAAATACCATTGAGTTCATTTTGCATTGGCCTTCTACTCCTGGGCATGGGGCACATCCTGAAGTGTGCTCAATATCCTTTGCAAGCAGGTTATCAACTGCAGATTCCTTCTTGGTTAAGAGTGGGGACCCCTATCCTCTTCCCTCTCTCAGCGCTGGGATACTATTTGACTTGTACTGTGTGTGCTGACACCGACTCTGTGGATTCATATGTGCATCTGTCCTGTGGTATCTGGAGGACACAGCTTCCCTAAAGTCATCTGTCACCTCTGGCTCTTACAATCTTTCCACCTCCTCTTCTGCATAGATCCTTCAGCTCTGAGGGGACTGTTTGATGAAGACATCCCATTTAGGACTCAGTGCCTCAGAGTATCTCACTCTCTACACACTGTCCAGTTGTGAGTCTTTGTGTTAGTTCCCATCTACTGCAAGAAGAAGCTTCTCTGATGACGGTTAAGAAAGGCACTGATCTACGTGGGTATAGCAGAATGTCATTAGATGTCATTTTATTTCTATGTTCCTTTAGCAGAACAATCCTATTTTGGTTTCCCCTAGACCCATGGCCTACCCAGTCTCAGGTTCTTGGCTTCCATAGAAGTATCAGGTATGGATTCCATCTCATGGAGTGTTCTTAAATCAAATGAAGGAGTGGTTGGGGCGGGGGGAGGGGAGGGAGGTCAGTGGTTGGTTATTCCCAGAACATATGTGCCACTTTTGCACCACAGTATCTTGTAGGCAGGTCTCCTTTGTAGGTTGACGGATACTTGCCTCCTCTGGTAGCACACAGAGTACCTTGTAGTACCCTGAACTGTAGTCAGTAGAGGTGAAGCCTCTAGTTAGGCACCAGCTTGAGTTCTTCATGTTTGATGAGATACATAATAGGGCTTTCCATCAGTTTGTGGAAAGAAACCTTAGCAAAGAAAACCTTAGACTGAGATATTTGTGGGTTTCCTTGGTGCTCTGTGGCCACTGACTAAGCTAGATGTAACCATTCCTGTCACTAGAGATTTCACTTAGTTGTGAAAGAGGTCTACTCGGGGTATTGCCTCCCACACTGTTCAGTGACTCTGTTCAGACTTTTTCATATGTGTGTATGTTTTAGGAAGCTTCCACCATTGTAGGTTTCCATATGGCACCTCACACAGCAATTAGTGTCCCCACCCATATTCCATACCTTTCCCTCCCTTTTCCTCCTCCCCATTCAGTCTTCCCATTTCAGCTTCCGCTGTCTTCCATAACAATATATTCTATGTTCCTTTCCTTGGGAGATCCTTCCTCCCCACCCTTCCTTGTTCTTGTTAAGTACCTAATCTCTGTGATATATGAATTGTAGCATACATATCAAAGGCTTAAAAACTAACATTTACATATAAGAGAAAACAAAAAATATTGGTCTTTTTGGGTCTGAGTTACTTCATTCAGAATGACTTTTTCCTAGTGCCATCCATGAACCAGAAAATTACACAATTTCATTTTTAACAGCTGAATAATATTCAGCTGTGTAAATGTACCTCATCTTCATTATCCACTTATGTACTGATAAACATCTAGGCTTTTCCGACTTCTGGCTATGATGAATAAAGCAGCAATGAACATGGATGAGCAAGTATCTCTGCAGTAAGATGTAGAATCCCTTGGGTACAGCCGAATCTTTAGGAAGATCTATTCCGGGTTTCAGAGGAACCTCTACACTGACTTCCTAGTGGATGCACAAGTTTGGACTCCCATCAACAATGGGTGAGCAGTCCTCTTTTCCTGCATCTTCACCAGGATGAACTGTCATCTATTTTATTGATCTTGCCCATTCTGGTTGGGTAAGATGAAATCTCAAAATAGCTTTAACTTGCATTTTTCTAATGGCTAAGGATGTTGGACATTTCTTTACATGTTTCTCAGCTACTTGTGTTTGATCTTTTGAGAATTCTTGTCTTCGTCCTGTACCCCATTTTTAAATTGAGTTATTTGTTTCCTCAATGTCCAATGTTTTAGTCCCTCATATATTTTAGACACTCTATCAGATGTGTAATTGATAAAGAGCTTTTGCGATTCTGCAGCCTGCCCCTTTGTCTGAATGATGGTGTCCTTTGCTGTACAGATGCTTTTCAGTTTCGTGAGGTCCCATTAATTGTTGGTTGTAGCAGGATATTTTGAGTGTTTTTGTCGTGTGCAGCTTTCCTTTATGATTGCATGCCACTTGGACTTCTAGGAACTTTGCTTAGAATATAAAGGAGAGTGGGTTGGGGTGGGGTGGGGTGGGGTGGGGTAGCAATTGGTGGGTTGGTTTCTTGGATGCTAGTTTAATTCTCTATCATATCCTTCTCTCCAAGCTAAGAACAACCAAAAAGGGCTGTGACTATCTCTTCTTTTCTCTCTTTCTATCTTTCAAGACTGCTACAGTGACAGTGAAGATTTCTTTCCTTCTTCCTTCCTTCCTTTCTTTCCTGAGCTAGAGGGTAAAAAGCCATAGTAGTCGCCAGTACAGTTGGTCTCAGTGCCCGTGCTGTCACTGGCTCTGTCCTGAGCCAATGAACTCAAGACTATTCTTCACTTTCTCTTCTACCAGGTCCAAGGCATCCACTCCCGTCCTGGGTTCATTCGGAGTCTTGTGCAGGTGATAAATATGGATCTGCATTCTTCTACACACAGCCATCCAATTTGACCAGAACCATTTGTTGAAGATGCTATCTTTTCTCCAATGTGTAATTTGGTTTCTTTGTAAAACAAACAAACAAATCATGAGTCCATAGGTGTGTAGACTTATATATGGATCTTCAATTCCATTTATCAACATATCTCTCTTTACGCCAATATCATGCAGTTTTTGTTTCTATAGCTCTGTAGTCTAACTTAAAATTGGGGATGATGGTACCCCCAACAGTTTTTTGTTTTATTTTAATTCAGGATTGTTTTATCTATCCTGGGATTTTTGGGTTTCCAAATGAAACTGAAAACTGTCCTTTCAATTTCTGTGAAGAATTGTGTTAGAATTTTGCTGGGGATTGCATTGCATCTGTAGATTGCTCTCGGTAGGGGGCCGCTTTTACACTACTAATTCTACAGTCTATGAGCGAGGGAGAGTCTCCCAGCTTCTGGTATCTTAATCTCTTTCTTCGATGTCTTAATATTTTTATTATACAAGTCTTTCCCTTACTTGGTTAGAGTTACCCCAAGTTCTTCAGGCTATTGTGAAAGGTACTATTTCCCTGATCTCTTTCTCAGCCTGTTTGTCATTTGTACACAGGAGGATTACTGACTTTTTTTTTTTAGTTAGTCTTGTGTCCAGCTACTTTGCTGAAAGTATTTATCAGATGTAGAAGTTTCTTGGTAGAGTTTTTAGGGTCTTTTATGTATAAAAGACCATATCATCTGCAAATAAAGATACTTGACTTCTTCCATTCCTATTTGTATCCCTTTGATCCCCTTCAGTTGTCTTATTATTCTAAATAAGACTTCAAATACTATATTGATAGATATGGAAAGAGCGAACATCCTCATCTTGTTCCTGATTTTAGTAGAAATGTTTTGAGTTTCTCTCCATTTAGGTTGCTGTTGGCTGTGGGCTTGCTGTAACCTTTATTATGCTGAGGTATTTTCCTTGTATCCCTGATCTCTCCAGGACTTTTATCACGAAGAAATCTTGGATTTTGTCAAAAGCCTTTTCTGCATCTAATGAGATGGTCGTGTGATTTTTGTCTTTTAGTCTGTTTATGTGGTGGATTTTGTTTATTGATTTATGTAAATTGAGCCATCCCTACATCTCTGGAATGGAGTCTATTTGATCATGGTGGACAATTTTTTTTTTTACGCATTCTTGGATTCAGTTTGTAAGTATTTTAATAAGAATGTTTACATCTATGTTCATAGGGGATATTGTTCAATAATTTTTTTTGCCAGGACTTTGTGTGGTTTTGGTATCAGGGTAATAGTGACTTTGTAGAAATAATTTGGAAATGTTCCTGAAGTTTCTATTTTGCAGAATACTTTGAGTAGCATTGCCATTAATTCTTCTTCAAAGTCGAGTAGAATCCTGTACTGAATCCATCTGGTTCTGACTTTTTTTTAACTTGGAGATTTTAATTACTGCTTATATTTCACAAGGGGTTATGAGTCTGTTAAATTGCTTATCTGATCTTGATTTAACTGTGGTGGGTTGTATATATCAAGAGCTTCATCCATTTCTTTAGAGTTTCCGATTTGGTGGAATACCAATTTTAAAGTATATCCTTATTCTCCAAACTTCCTGTGTCTGTTGTAATGCCCCTTTCATCTCTAATTTTATTAATTTGGGTCTTCTTTCTCCATCTTGTGGTTAATTTGGCTAAAGGTCTGTCAATCTTGCTGATTTTCTCAAAGAACCAACTCTTCATTTCCTTGGTTCTTTCTGTTGTTTTCTATCTTGTCGATTCCAACCCTGAATTAGATTGTATTGTCACAACTCCACCCTGATGACCTTAGCTAATTCCAATCACCTTCCCGAGGCCAAGATTGTTTCCATCTCTTAGTACCTGGCAAGTTAACTAAAGAAAACACACCCAAACTACACACCAACCACAACTTCCTTCATCTCCCCGGGAAGAAGTAAGCCTCTCCCTTCCCACCACAGGTACCAGTCCAAGACTTTGTTCTTGTATCTCAGTGAACATTATAAAACTCACATTTTTCTTTTGTACAAGAAAAAAGTCGGCCAAGTTGGACAAGATGGCTCGAATCTACAGTTGCAACTACTTAGAGGATGAGGCAGGAGGAAGCTCAGTTTCCCCATAAATGAAATTTAAATATTAAAGTAGGAAGTGGCAGCCACTTCCTTAGCCAGACTAATACAAAATTAAAGAAGATGCTCAAGGCGAAGGGCATGGTTCCCACATTCACAAAGGTGCAAGAAATGGGCTCTAGGGATCCCCTTGAGGCTAGAGGGCCATCTAGAAATAGCCGTCAAACTCACCCTGTGTGTGTTCTTGCTAGCCAATGCAGGCAATGCCTCAGTCACAGACCTTTCCAGAAGCTGTGCTCTTCCATCAGGCTTCCAGCTGGCAGCACCTCTGGCTCTGGCCACCAGACTCTACTCCACTCACTTTCATTCAGGCCATTAATATTCCCTCTCTCCCCCTCTCTCTCTCTCTCTCACACACACACACACACACCTGTATATGTGTGTAGTGGAATACTTAGAAGAAGTTTGTTTTTTGTTTTTTGTTTTTTTTTGGTTTCTTTAAAAACACAAAATGGCGTTTGGACTAGATTTATGTTCTCATCCCAGGTGTTTATGAGTTGGATTTGGAATGCTCGATGCAGGTGGCTATAATTTGGTTACGTGCAGTTATACTGGCACATGTAGCTTGTTCTTGGGATTGTGTGCTGCTCGGGTTTATGGGAAATTTTGCTTAGGGTATAAATGGTCTGAAGCCCCTAAAGCTGGAGTGGGTGTTGGCTGGTTTGTTGGTTGGTTTGTCCGTCGTTAGTGTGTTGATTCTTACTTAAAAGAGCAAAGGTTGAAGAGATTGAGTTTGCAGATTGTGAGCTGAGACGCTAGTCTGACTCACTGTCAGCTAGTCCTCTTGAAGCTTAGGACAGCCTACAAGAGGCTGTGAAGATGTCTACCTTTCTCTCATTCTATATCAAGGCCGCCACTGGGAAAATTTCTTTCTATCCCTCCTTTCTCTTTCCCTAAATTGAGTATAAAATATTGTAGTTAAAAAACTACATGAGTGTGTGTGTGTGTGTGTTTGTGTGAGTGTGTGAGTGTGTGTGTGTGTATCCTCAATTGACAGCCATGTGGAAATCGTGCACGCACAGTTCCGTCTGCCCTGGGTGATTCTCTAGTGTGTGTTATTCACTGTCTTCCAGCAGAATGGGACTCCAGAGCTTCACAGGATACTCCCCTTGGTTGACAGCTGCCTTCCATTCCCCAGGTAAATACGTCCACCTGGAGATATTTTGTGAGCTGCCTCTCTCACTTGAATTCTTTGGAAGGGGGCTGGGGAGGTGCTGAGGATAAAGTCTAGGGCCTCAAGCATGTTAAGCAAGTACTCAAGTGCTAAGCTGCAGCCCCATCCCTTGTTCATTTACTTATTTTGTTGAGAAAGGTCTTGATAAGTTACTTGGACTGGCCTTGAACTCACTCCGTAGCCCAGACTGGCCTTGACCTCACAATCTTGTTGCCTCTGCCTCCTGAGTAGAAAGGATTATAAGTGTGTACCACCAAGCTCATCTTCCTCTCAAATTTTTATCTTGAGTTCACTTCAAGTAGAAGGCCAACTTCTAGAAATAGATCCAATAAATCATTCTTATACAAATGTAAAAATTAGATGTGTCTAATTTATTAGTTCAGCATTGTTTGTAAGAGCAAGAGGTCGGAAATAATATATTCAAAGGAGGCTGGTTTAACATATTACTATATAGTCATACAGGGGAGTACTTTGAAGCTACAGAAATTCATATCTTATATAAAATTATTTGAGCATATTAATAAAAAGAAAAAATGCGTAATAGTAAAAAAGTGTATTACCATTTGTTTACAACAGTGTGTGTGCACATATACCTACAATCTTTCTGAGATACATTCTTAACATATAGCCTTGGGTACCCCTTAAGACAGAACCCCAACAGCTAGGAAGGGAGTCTTTTCACTGAACACTTTTGGGGTTGGTCAGTTTGGCTTTGCCTTGCCTTTCAATGTCGCAAGCTGAGCCCGAGGCCTTGCTATGGCAGGTGCGTGCTCCACGACCCCGCTACATCCCCAGCCTTCTGCATACGTTTTTGGGTATCTTGATCTTTGTACTGTGGACAGGTTAATCAAGCCAAATATTTAAACTAACATTAAAATAGTAAATGACTAGTGGTGGGAGAGTTCTCGTTCTTCGTTGGACATCTTTGTTGGCTCACCAGTTCTTTATTCCATGTCCAGCTTCTCTAGTATTCTCAGTACCTGGACTCTCACACGTTTTCAGCTCACCCATGCAAGGAAATATACTTCATTCCGTAAGGACAGCCACAGCAGTTCTCCATGCTTACCCACAAGGGTCCAGTCACCTTGCCCAGAGAAGGGCAGACACTGGGAAACCCAAAAGAGTGTAGATTCTGTTCCCTCCAAGAGGATGCATTCAAGGCATTGCCCTCAGGCAAGAAATGCCACACACACACACCAATCCTTTCCTGTAGATGACATCACTGCAAAAGTCCCCAAAGGACATATCTGTCCATCGGTCTCAGGGCCTGGGCGTTGGTGTTGGAGAGGTCACTCCACGGAGAAAGGGCCATCACTGAGGAGGGGCTCCCTGAGGATCACCCTCACTCATCATGTCCTTGTACTGCCGTTTGAAGAAGCCGAGCTGTCAGGGTAAAGACAGAGAGTAAGGCCACAGAGTTCATGGCTGCAGGTCCAGATCAGACTGAACAGGAGAGAGACAGACAACATGACCGACAGGGCAGAAGAAAAGAGAGGACCTGAGAAAAGTCAGGCAAGGGAAGAAACAGCATCAGTTTCTGGGGCCAGGAGAGAAATAGAAAATATAAGAAGAATCACTCCTTATGCAGTGGCCATTGTAAACCAGGGGCCGTCCTGGCCGCTCTACATGCATTAAGCTATTTTTCTTTGTAAAATGGGTATTAATAGTATTGTTTTACAACTGAAAAAAATTGAGGGATTGAGAACCTCCGACTTGCCCAAAAGTCATATAGTTAGCAGCAATACTGAGAGTGGGGGGAGGGGCAGGAAGAGGACAACTCAAGGGGCACCTTGTACAGGCCCGCAGTGATGAGGGCCAGAAGCACCAGCCCGCCGATAGAGCTGCCCACAATGAGTGGTACAGGGTCGTGAACTTCATAGGGCTCCACTTTGGTCTCCGTCTGGGGGAGGAAGAAGAGTTAGGAGGTATAGCAAGGGAGATACACCCCAAACTTCTAGAGAGTTCCCTGAGCCCAAGGGCTGACCCAGTCTCTACAGTCCACAACACCTACCGCAGCCCTCACTTCCCTTCCCACCTGCTTCTCTCGCCATCCCAGCTTCCTCCTCCCTCCAACCCCACACCTGAGATGGGTACCTGGGACTTCACGAACATTCCCTGCCCTGGAAGCACAGCAAACACGGAGTCATTGAACAGAATTTCAGCAGTGCTCACAAGCAGGAGGTGGTTATGAGAGGTCTGTGGGGAGAGCGGGTGGGAGCCGGGCCTGAGCTCTGGAGTGTTGTGGCTATACCCAATGAGGGTCCCAGAACATAGCATACCTTGATGTACCAGTTGAACAACAGGTTGCCTCTGAGGGTGACGTTGAATGCTTCCTGAGTGTTGAATGACGGGAGGTCGCACTGGATTCTCTTACAGACGGCAACAGAGCAGTTCTGGAAGAAAAGGGCCAAAAAGACAGACGACTAAGACCCTGATGACTGTGTGTGGCCCCGAGGCTGGAGCCTGCCATCTCCTTACCAGCACTGGGGTCTTCTGTAGCCGATCCTGGAAGTTGGAGTAAGAGGGGAGTCTCTCGTCAGTGTGGCAGGCACTTGAGAGGTTCTGAGGAAAGACAGACACCAAGAAGAGAGAAATGAGGGCTCTAGTCACACCGAGCAGGGTAACTGAGCCCAAGGGAGAGTCAGAAGGGGCAAGAGATAGATCTTAGGAAAGACCTGAACTTTGGGGACCCAGCTGGACTCACCTGGGAGAAGATGACTTGCGGTTGGTCCCATATGGTCACGTTGTTAAGCTGGACAGGAATCCAGAAGACCACATTGATGGGGACACTCCTCTGGCCCAGGTTGTTGAACTACATCAGAAAGGAGGGGTGGGGATTCTAGTTAGCTTTTGGAATTGGCTCCTCATTTCCCACAGCCCAGGACCCCTGAATAAGGCCTGGGCATCCTGCCGCTTCCGGGAAATGGGAGCATGAAACACCAGACACGCCCTTGAGCCTGGCCGGCTCATCTTAAGTTCTAGCTCCACCACTTTCTAATTGAGAGAATTTAGACATATTTCATGAGTCTTCTCTCTGACCCTCAGTTTCTTCATCTGTAAACAAGGGACAGTAAGAGTACCTCAGAGCCCTGATGGAGGGCAAATAAGTTCAGTGTGTGTGTGTGTGTGTGTGTGTGTGTGTGTGTGTGTGTGTCGTCTGTGTATGCGCCTGTGTGTGTGAGTGCATGTGTACATGTGCTTGCAAACGTGTGTGTGAGTATGTGGGGGGTGAGGGTGTAGAGCAGAGTTGGAGCTGTGCCTGACACACAGGAAGCAGTGTGTGTGCTTCTTACAACTTCCTTCTGCCTTCTCTTCACACCAATTTCCCTCCCCAGCATCCTCTCAGGGCCCAGTCCTCCATGCTCCTCACCCGGTACTGATGCTGTATGGCCTGACTGGTCATCTCTGAAGACGTGAAGTTGAGATATTTGGTAGAATTCTCATCACTAAAAGAAAAAAAGAGAGACAACAGGCAATAGAACGTGAAGGTGTCCTGAGAGGGGGGCCCTGGACTGATGGGCACAGAGACAACAGGAAGGTAGTGAGGCAGCCTCAGGGCAGTGTCTGTCAGAGACGCGCACGCACGCTCCAGCACATGGATACCATCCCTCCGGGCAGGCATACATGCATACACACAACACAAGGTAACTCAAACAGGAAACTGGCTGTGTCCAGCCTACACGGGGAGAGTGGGGCAGAGCCGCACCTGGTGACGATCATGTAGATGGCGTACTTCACCGGCAGCTCCAGCTGAAATTCAGTTTTGTGGGTCCTGGACATGTTGTTCTCGCTGAAAGGAAAGCAGGTCCATGATCAGCTGTAAGAACTGAGGCTCAGCCTTTCCATCCCTCCTCCCCTCCCCTCTCCATGTCTGTCGTGCCCACATCCAAAGCCCCAGTTCTCTCCTGGCTTTGCCAGGCCCACCCCTGCTTACTCCAGCAGCCTCAGCAGCCTCCTGACTGCTCCTGCCCCAGTCCCCAGCCCTCTTTAGCAAGACCTCTCATGTGTTTCTCATACAGTCTAAAGTCAAGCTCCCTAACGGGGCGCTTGGTCGCCTTGCGCCACAGCCGTATCCAGCCCCCACCAGCTCTTTAAATCCTGCATCGTGTTCTTAAGCTATTCCCTTCTGTTTTTTTACATTTATTTATTGTGTGTGTGACTGTGTGTGTATCTGGGTGCACGCGTGCTACAGAACACACCTGGAGGCCAGGAAACAACTTACGAGACTCTGGTTCCCTTCTTCCACCATGTGGGTTCCAGGAATTGAACTCAGTCACTGGGCTTCACAGCCTTACCTCTGAGCTATCTCATCGTCTCTATTCATTTTATTACTGTTGTGGGTAAAACTGACTTGGTAGAGTCTGTTCTCTCCTTCCATCTTGATATGGGTTCCAGGGATGGAGCACAGGCATCTGGCTTCTCCACTGATCTATCTCACGGGCCCTCCTTACGCTGCTCTGAAGCCCACCCAGACAGCTCCAGACTCCAGGGCTTATCCGGTGCATGCTTCCTTCTCTCATTGTGCCTTTGCTTGACTTACTCACACCCTACATATATTTTCTTCAGGAATCCTCTCTGGACATTGGGCGTCCCCACCATACCACAACTTGATTATCTTATATTGTAATCGCCAGTTTCCTGGCCTGTCTGTGCCATTGAAATGGCGGAGGAGGGGAGCCACAGAGGCCATCATCCCTCCGGCATTTGACACAATGCCCAGCACGTGGCTACTCAATCAGCGTTTGTTGAGTGAATTAGTCATCAAAACAGAGAGCCAGCAGAGAGAAGAAAAAGGTTCATCCTGGATGAGGGACTGGGCCTCAGGGGGAGGGTGACCATAGAATGTGGGAACATGTACCTGGACACATTTGCCTTGAGGAGCAGTTTGCTTCCAAGGGAAGCATCAGAGTCCACATCAAATATGACATTAAAGGTGACCTAGAGTTGGAGAATGGAGACAATGATTAAAAATAGTAAAGAAGAAACAACACAATTGTCCCCCGCACACGCAATACAATATTATTCAAAAGTAAAAAGAGAACTGACAGGCAAGTGATCCTTGAAAACATGATGCTGGTTGGAAGAAACCAGTCCCTGGGGATCACACCTGTGTCCTAGAATTATGTGTCTATGGATGGCAGATATCCAGGAGAGGCGAATCCATACAGAAAAGGCTGACTAGGAGCCTCCAGATCTATAACAAGGTCTCAGTTTGATCAGAGTGACAGATGCATAACTCTGAGAATACTTAAAAGCCACTGAATTGTACACAGTGGACAAGTTTCTGGGATGTTTTTATACCTCAATAAAGCTAGTTTGTAGAAAGGAGCCAGTTCTTCCTTAGGACAGGGAGGAGGAGTGAGAAGAGAAGAAGATTCCATAAGAAGACAGTGAACAGAAGGGCAGCAGGGGCTGGAGCTCTGACCTCTGATTTTTCAGGAAAGATGGGGAAGTTTATCTTGCAGGTGATACTCTTCAGAGCCCCGAGCCCTTCAGTGGAGGAACTGGAGCCACAGTCCACATCCCAGGACTTCTGGGAGAGCTGATTCTGGAACCAAGGCAGGCAGGCATAGTACTGTCAGCTGCCAGCCATGGGGGGTGAGGAGAATGGAATGGAGAGGCTTAAGAGGATTTGGCTACCTGGCTCACTGACGCCTTCCGGAAAGACAAGCCAAATGGGTAGTAGAGGGAAGTCTTGGTCCCATAGGAGTCCTCGCCATCGTTTCTCACAGTCACCCTCACGTTGAAGTCCCGGGGGTCTCCCACCACCAAAGCCTGCAGGCTGTGAGAATAACAAGACAGGCCGTAAGGTGTCAGGGACTTTCTGCAGCAAGTGTGTGTTGGTGGAGAGGGGATGCAGGTACTCGGAGAGTTGGGACCACGGACAAAGCATCGCATGTTAATTCAGGTACAAGGGAAGCAATACCAGAAAGAAACTCACCCCATGGAACTCATAGTGATGCTGAGATCATCCTGGCAAATGCTGTCATTGCCACAATTCTTCTCGAAGGGCAACTAGAAAGATAATATCATCAATAAATAAATATAGATAGCTAGATAGATAGATTACCTAGTGGTTTACAAATGGCAAATTATATATATATATATATATATATATATATATATATATATATATCTCAAAAGGAAAGGAAATAAAATTACTAAATGGAGCAATAAAATAAAATGATTAAGTGAAATTACATAAAACAAAAATGTTTAAGCAAGCTATCTGTTCTAGTCTCTACTCCCACAAGGCCCCAACTCCAGGACTCACCATAGCTGTGAAGCGCCTCTGAGCATCCACAGCCAGAACTGGCCGGAGGTCCCTAGAGGAGAGCAAAGGCTCCCCCACTAGTGTATAATTGAGGTGCAGCATAATGGGAGTCACGGAGTCATTCACACAATCCTAAGAGATAGTGGAGATTTGAGGATCTGCCTTTCTCAGCTTCCCAAGGCCACCCCATGCTCAGCCAGGAGACCTGCTGTTTGCCTGCTCACTGGTAACTGTAGCTTCAGGGTTTCGCATTTCTGCATCAATCCAAAGACCTGGGTGCGCCTGCGTGTGCTGTTCTTCGTCTCAGCAAAGACGGCTCGAACTTTCTTGCGGCCAGGGTCTAGAGCCAGGTCATAAGTGACAGTGCTCCGGATGTCTCCTGAGAGGAGGGAGCAGCTGTGAGGAACCAGACACAGAGGTCTGTGCACCCGTATGTGAGATTATCCACATATCATCTGACCTCTCTGCACCGTAACTCACTGCTTTCAAAGTAAGAATAATAACAATGCCTCTCAAGTGGTTAAAAAAGAAGAAACGAGGTAGTACCCATTAAGTAAGGCCTCGGAAAGCCATAGATAGTGGTTCTGTAAGATATTAGAAAGCTCATTTTTTCAAAGTTTTTTATTTGTTTGGGTTTTTGTTTTTGGTTTTGGCTTTGGTTTGGTTTGTTGTTGTTGTTCTGTCTTTTTCTTTGCTGTTTGCTACTTTGGCTCTGATGTACTAATCTGGACATTCACAGCTTAGGAGTGAATGACTTGAAAGAAATTTCTATGCAGATTTCATGATACCCTCTCTCTGTTGTTCCCTAGTCTCCAAAGCATTCCTGTTTCTAGCCAAGCTGGCTCTTCTGACCTCTGGACCAGTAAGAATGAAGCTAGAAAAATATCTTTTCTCCTCCTCCTGTTTCTCCCTAGGTTAGCCACGCTATTCTCCTGCCGAAGCCCAATCCCACCCTTTAAGAACAGGGAAGGGGAAGAAATCAGGCCATTGGCAACAAAACCATGTTTAACCTGATCTAGCCAATCTCCCAAATCAGCTCCCTCTCTCGTTTGAGAATGAAACTGTTTGAAAATGGATGGAACTGGAGAACGTTATATTAAGCGAGCTAGCGCAGACTCAGAATGCCAAATGCCAAATGCTCTCTCTCCTGTGTGGACCCTGGCTTCTGATTTCTAATGGGATCTCGCTTCTGATGGGGGTGAGTGTGTGTGCAGAGGACAGAAAATTACAGAAGGGAAAGGAGGCGTTAAGGGACAAGAGTGAGGAAGGCAATGGAACCCATGTGTTTGGGAAGTGTAGAGAGAACACTGGAGGGTGGGAGGGCAGTAGGGGTTAAAAACAGGGAGTTGGGGGCAATCAGAAATTTGTATGATACTATACATATCTATGCTATATATAGATACTAGAAATAGATATATAGATATGTATACAATACTATAAAGGAAACTTGATTTTGTAAGCTAATTAATAACAATAATAAAAACTATGTTGGTCTCATGTGGTCCCCTCTGTCAGTTGTCAGTCTTCATGCTGCTGGGGTCATTTAAAAACACTTTTGGTAGCTAATAATAAAAATGTTAAGTTGGGGATGTAAGGTGCTTGCCTAGCATACACAAGTTTTGAGTCCAGTCCCCAGCACCACATCAAACTGGTATATTCCCACAGTCCTAGCACTTGGGAGGCAGGAGTAACCAGAAGTTCAGGGTCATCTTCCTGGACTATATAACTAAGGCCAGCCATGGCTGCACGAGACTTTGCCTTGAAAATATAATAATTTATTATTAAGTAAAAACGGGAAGTTTCAGGTGCATACATAGAATATGACATAATCTATGTAAATTTTTAAACATACATTGTATGTGACCAGATGCTTCCAGATGTAGTAAAACTACAAAAGTGTGAACATATTCTCACATTTAAAAAGAGCAAGAAAGAAAGGAAGAGAGAGAGAAAGGGAGAGAGGAAAAGAAGGAGGGAGGGAGGGAGAGAGGGAGGAAGAAAGGAAGGGAAGGGGAGAGAATGAGCCTAGTTTGCTCACAGATGTGGAGGTCCCGGTTCTCTGGACGGCTGATACAATGACAGGCTATCTAGTCACTTCTCTGGTAAAGTTTACTGGCTTTCCCACTCATTCTAGCCAAACTTTAAGAGGCTGTCAGCACCAGGCAGAAATTCCTTCCGCTAGAAGATTGGGCAGACCAAGACGAGCCGCTGTCCTTTAAACCCGGAAGTTTACCCAGCACATCTATCTCACCTCCTTGCAGCCGATCCCTGGTGATCTTGCGGACCTGGAGGCAGACTCTGACCTCGCCAGCGTCTTTGCTTCTTGATACTTGTTGACACCAAAACACACTCCTTGCTAGGTTCTTGGAACTGAATTCCATGGTTGCCTCAAGTCTCAGCACTGGCTGGGCTCTAGAGGGACACCAGAGAGCCATCAGGAACAGCCAGACGCCAGAGATGCACCAAAGAAAAAGAGCTTGTGCGACCCGGGGGCTTCTCACCTGAGCAGCAGCAGGCGCCCCTGGGCCCCTACCGCCAGGTCGGTCAGGCCGTCCATTGTGAGATCCTTGCCCCCACTCAGAGACTGACCGAAGTATCGGAGCCCCGGGGAGATGCGGGCGCCTGTGATCCGCTGAGAGCAGACAGAAGAGGAAAGAAAGCAGGGAAGTGTGTGACTCCATCACCAAAGGCAGAGACTGTCCTCTTACAGCTATACTTTTCAAGGAATTCAGATCACTTAAAACTTATTAAGGAATTGTTTAAGTCTCATCTCAAAACGATACAAAGTTTTCCTGGATTATCTGAGCTTCCTAAAGAAAGCTAAAAGTGTTACAGGAAAGAAAGAAAAATATACTGCTTTGCCCATCTGGACCTTATTTATATGGTCAGGAAAACGCAAGCATTGAATATTGGGCTAACTAAAATCATCGTTTATTACATTTATCTTACTTAGGGGAGGGGGATTCGCCACCATGGAGTTCATGTGGAGGTCAGAGGACAGCTTTCAGGAATCCATTCTCTCCTTCTATCACGGGGCCCCAGGAGTGAGCTCAGGTCATCAGGCATATGCCTTTACTAGCTGAGCCTTCTCACCAGCCCCAAAATTCTCATTTAAATACAAGAAGCAAGTAGGGCAACTAAGGACATGTTAGGAGGAGAAGTTAGCACAATCTCACCCTCACCATTGGGGGCCAGTGTCAAAGGAAACCAAGCAGTGGGGCCAGCAAGACTCTCAGCAGGTAAAGCCCATAGGCCTGAGTTTGACCCTGCAACCCACGGTGAAAGGCGAGAACCAACCCCTGAAAGCTGCCCCCGACCTCCACTGCACCCACCCTCACAAACAAGCACTGAAGCGGGCACAACACCCACACACATAAAATAAAGTCCTTCCTCCCTGGGGTGGTAGGCACTCTGAGTCTGAGAGGAGCTCACCGGGTTTTCATTCACACACTTTTTAATACACCTGTGCACGGGTTTGGGTGAGTTCTCTTGAAAGAATGTCCGTTCCAAACACATTCCCGTTATCTTTAATTGTTGTACAGACGTGCAATGGAATAGTACTCTGCCGTAAAAAGTCCTGTCAGCTGTGGCAGCAGAGGAAATCGGCTTAAGTCAAATAAGCCTGGCACGGAAAGACAAATCCTGCTGACTGTTATTCATTTACAGGGGGTAGAAGAACGGACCAAGCAGAACAGCGGTCACGAGACAGCAAAACGAGGAGGAACAGAGGCAGGTAGAGTCAGGCGATGGATACCGACGTCAGTAGCGGAGTCTGGTAAGGTGGTTTGCACCTCCGCAGAGTCGCTATAGTTACAACAAAACCATGATAAACTTCCGAAAACTCCTCGAGTCTGACGTTTCGCAACACAGAAGCCAGGACTATTCACAGCCTGGGCAACGCCAGGCGCCCGGTTTGATCATCGCGCATGCATGCTGTAGCTCATAAGTAACGTGCAGATATTGTGTGAAAATTAATTTTTTTACTTAAGGAAATTTTAGAAAAATGATCCTGTCACTCGGATAATATGGCGAGTAACTGCAGAGCTGAAAGAGCGGTGACAGAAGTCATGGGGGGGATAGGATTTTTGCCATTTTTTATTATATTTGTCTGTTTATCGGGGGCACACGTGCAAGCCGCGATGTGTGTGTGGAGGTCAGCTTGAGGGAGTTGGTTTGCTCCTTCTGTGCGTGAGTCCTGGGGTTGAAACTTAGGTCAACAGGCTTGGAAGCAAGTGCTTCTACCATGGGCCATCCTGCCAGTCTAATTTTCTCTTTCTTGATGAGGCTTTTAGACCTATTTTGATTCTTCAAACTACACATGAGATTAATTCTGGGAAAAAAAGAGCAAACTTTTTTTATAGACTTTAAGTCATTTTGGTCAAATAGTTAATGCCAAGGAACTGCACACTTAAAATGGCTAAGACAGCAGAAGTCAGATCACACACAATCTACCATTATTAAAATGATCTCATTGGGGCTAAAGATGTGTTCCAGATGTAGCACATGCTTCCCACACACGAAGCCATGGGTTTGACCTAACAGGCATGACCTCAAGCACCAAAAAGGAAAATAGGCCTTTATCAGCTGAAGGAGACGAGGAAGCATGACACGCTGGAAATGTCTGACAGTGTCTTATACTGTTTCTATTGCACCTGTTTACCTACCCGTGTGAGTGTGTGTGCCACAGTGTGTGCATGGAAACAAAGGACAACTTGAGGAAGCAAGTTCTCTCTGGCCACCATGGAGATTCTGGGGATTAAATTTAGATTGTCAGACTTGGTGGTAAGTACTTTTACCTGCTGAGCCAGCTCGCCAGCCCAGTATTGGATATCTCAGTCTAGCTGTGCTTGCTCATGCATAAAAATTCATCATTCGAGTCTGTGTGTCAGTGCAGCGTGCTCACAGAGTGAGAGACACACAGACACATGCACACATGCACAGACACGTACAAACATACACACACACAAACACACACACAGACACATGTACACATGCACAGACGCGTACAAACATACACACACATACAAACACAGACACATGCACACATGCACAGACGCGTACATACACACACACAGACACACACACAGACACATGCACACATGCACAGATGCGTACAAACATACACACACATACAAACACAGACACATGCACACATGCACAGACACATACAAACATACACACACATACAAACACAGACACATGCACACATGCACAGACGCGTACAAACATACACACACACATGCACAACGCGTACACATACACACACATACAAACACAGACACATGCACACATGCACAGGACCATGAATTCCAGGACAGCCTGGATACAAAGCAAGGCCTTGTCTCGAAATAAATAAACAGAAAAGCAGGAAGGCAAGGCTGTGGAGACATCTCGGTGGGTAAAGTGCCTGCTACAAGCACCTGAGTCTGGATCTCTAGCATCATGTGGAAACTAGGGGTGTCAGTCTGTAATGCCAGCAGTGGAGAGTGGAGACACATGGATCCTTGAGGCTTGCTAGCCAGAATGGTGAAACTCAGGTTCAAAGAGAGACCCTGTCTCCAAAAGTAAGGTAGAGAGCGACAGAGAAAGACACCCGACATTGACCTCTGGCTTCTATGCACACCAACCTGGGCAAGGGCACGCACACACACACACACACACACACACACACACACACACACAGCAGTGATGTTGGCAAGATACAGAAACAGTTGTCCAGTTGCTTCCCTGCTCTTGTCCCACAAATCCCAACTATCTGTCATTAATGTCCTAGAGCTCAGAAATGAGACTGAGATGCCTCCCCGGAACCACAGAACTGAGAAAAGCCACAGCTGAAGCAAGAGGCCTCTCCTCGAACGCACTGTTCTCCCCCAGCCAGCACAGCATCACAGAGTCCAGATGACCTCAGAAAGCCCAAAGGGACAATGCTAGGGTCCCTTATTTCAAGTACTACAGAGTCCTGATAACAAAACAACATAGACAGCAATGGAATAGAACAGATCAAAGCTACACCCATGAGCCGCAGTCATCTGAGTCTCACAAAAGTGCCAAAAGCATGTGCTGGGGAAAAGACAGTCCTTTCAACAAACGTTGCTGGACACGCTGGACCAGTATGTAAATAAGTGAAGCTAGACCCTGATCCCTCGCCTTGTACAAAAACCAACTGAAAAGTACATCAAAGACTTTTATATACAACCTGACATCGTGAACTACTAGAAGAAAACAGAGGATTGCTTCAGGACACAGGCACAGACAACAACTTTCTAAATGGGGCAACAGTAGCCAAGATAAGAGGAGAGCTGACACGCAGCACTGCATGGAATTCAAAGCTTCCACACAGATGAGACAGCATAAAGAGACAGCCTACAGAACGGAGAAAACCTTTGTCAGATATTCATCTGACAAGGTGCTGTTGTGTAACAAGGTATTCATCTAACGGGTATGGAGAGCCACACTATATAAAGAACCTAAAACATTAAACACCAAGAGAACTGATAAGGCAAACAATCAGTGGGCAAAAGAATTGAATAGTACTCAACAGAAGAAGCAGAAAAGACCAGTAAATACGTGACAAAATGTCCAACATCCAGCCACCTGGGGAATAAAAATCAAAACTGTACTGACACTTCATTTCATCCCAGTCGTAATGTGGTCATCAAGAAACCAAACGCCAATAAACACTGACGAAGAATCTTAAATTTTAAGAAAAAAGCCTTGCTTGTGGTAGTATAAATTAGTAAGGAGATTCCCTCAATAAACTAAATATGGAACCATCACATGATCCAGCTAATTATTGGGTATATACCCAAAATAATCTAAGTCAGTACACCGCAGAGAAACCTGTACACACATCTTCATCATGACACTACTCACACCAGCCAAGACATGGAGCCCGCACAGGTGGCCACCAACAGAGCTATAAAGAAAATGTGGTGCATGTGTACGTGTGTGTGGGCATACACACAGTGGAACAGTATTCAGTGAGTAAGAAGAGCATAAATAGGTCATTTACAGGGATACAATAAGATGGAGATGATCAGGCTAAGTAAATAAATCAAGCCCAGAAAGACAAATATTGCATGTTCTCTCTCATATGTAGAATCTAGGCTTTTAAAAACGCTAATAATAAACTATTAGAATTGGTCACATGATCCAGAAATCCCTCTTCTCAATTTTATTCAAAAGAATTAGAACAAGGATCCCGACGGACTATTAGCACATCCATTTTATTGACACACCTTTCACAAGAGCCAGGAAACGGGATGATGTGCATGCACAATGACAGACAATGAGTTGCCCCCAAATGGCATTTATCTGTAGAGGAAGACAATGTGTCCCTTATAAAGAAGGAAAGTCTGTCATTTGTACCAATCAGAATGAACATAGAAGACATTATTCTACATAAAGTAAACCAGACGCGAAAAAGGCCAACTCATTCCACTACATGAGTTGCCTACAATAATCAAATCATACAAGCAAAACAGAGCATGGCAGTTTCGGGGGCTCGGGGAGGAGGCAAAATGGAGGATTGCCAGCCAATGCCTAGAAGCAGAACAGGTCAGGTGTGAGGGAGTTGCTATACAACACCGAGCCAAGGTAGTACATTTCGAGTCTGGTAAGAAGGGAGGTCCAGTATGTAAGCATTTTTACCACAGTACATTTAAAAACAATAATAATAAAGGAAAATGTGAGACTGGAAAAGACTAGAAACCAATGACCAGGAGGCCAATGGCCTCTGCTCACTCTACCGGGAGAGAGCATAGTGTGGGTGAGGCGAGCCAGGACCGCAAGGACCTGATCAGCAGCGTCGGGACTCAAGAAGACCCCATCATCACTGTGAGCTACTTAATCTTAAGTCCCAGATAAAAGAAAGATGCTGGGTTCACTTGCTTAAAAACTACCATTAGCTAAGCATGGCGGCTCTCAACTGTAATCCCCACACCCAGGAGCCTGAGGCAAGAGAATCACCAGCCTGAGCTACACAGTTGAGCCTGAGGCCAGTTTGGGTTACACAGTGAGATGCTTAATTTCTACTAAGACTTTCCATGTTGGACTCAGGAGACAGATGGCTCGGAGGCTGAAGTGCTGGCTGCACAAGTGTGAGCACCTAAGATCAGACCCCCTAGTACTCACACCAAGGCTGAACACGGTGCCATGCATCTATAATGACAGTACTGGGGAGGTGTGGGGGAGGGGAGGAAAACAGGTGGATTCTGGGAGCTCACTGGCGAGTCACTGTAGCTGAATCAGCAATCTCCAGGTTCAGTGAGAGTTCCTTAAAAGATAAGGTGGGGGGCCAGAGAGACTTTTCAGCAGGTAAAGACACCTGCTACCAAGCCTGCCAACCTGAGTTCAAGCCCCAGGACACACACATTATCCCACAACCCCTACATGCAATTTAAAAATTTAATTTATGCCACCTCTACTTAGGCTCTAGAAATTTTATGGAAGAGGGAGTTGAAAAGGATATAAAAACCAGAAGATAGAAAGAAAAGCTATGAAATGCCATCTTCTGGGAGTGATGCAGCCATGAATGAACTCAATACAAATGCGCTCACTGAGCCCAAACAAGAATGAGCCTGTCAACAACCAGGCTCCAACCAAGGGCTCCAAAACCACGGCCCTGGTTTACCTCAGTGAATCTCAAATCAAAACAAAACCACTTAAGTACAGGAGAGAGGGCTAGCGGGAGACAAGGGAGGATGGGGCGAGAGAGTTCAGAATGTATTGTATATATGTATGAAAATATCAAATAAAAAATTTATTTTGGGGGCTGGGAAGATGGCTCGGCACTTTAGAGCACTTACTGCTCTTGCAGAGGCCCTGGGCTTGGCTCCTGGCACCCACAGCAGGCAACTTACAATTGCCTGAAACTCCAGCTCCAGGGGATCACTGCCCTCTGACCTCTGTGGACCCCTGCAGGCATGCAGTGCACATAAATGCACGCAGGTGTACACATTCACATAAATAAAAAATAATAAATCTTTAAAATAAAATTTAATTTTAAAGACATCAAAAAATATGAAGAAAGGGGCTGTGCATGGACGCGCACGCCTTTAATCCCAGCACTTCGGAGGCAGAAGCAGGTGGACTGCTGTGAGTTTGAGGCCAGCATGGTCTGGATAGTGAATTTCAGGCCAGCTAGCTAAGGGCTCCATAGTGAGACCCTGTCTCAAAAAACAGGAAAAAATAAAGTGGAGAAGTGATTGCAAAGAACATCCCACCATCAGTCTCTGCCCTACACATTGCCCACATGTGTACACACACACATGCACACACATGTGTACACACACACGTGCACACACATACACACCCGCACACAATACACACACACACACATACACACACGTGTACACACACATGAGTACACACGCATGCACATGCACACACATCTACACACACATATATGCATGCAACACACACAGACACATACACACAGACTTTCAACACAGCAACAGCAGAATTTTAACCCAAACTCATGAGTCTCATAAAAAAATAAAATAAGATAAAATAAAAAGCCCTTTGTGGTGAGCCCCAGACTCTGGGCCTAGATTCTGATGTGAGCCTCTGACTATATGCCTATTTCTTTATTGGGAGATTTTCTGAGCAAAACTGAGTCACAAAATAAGATTGCCCGGAAGTGGCTAGTTTTGGGGAAGTCAAAGATTAACTAAAAGAACACTCCTTCTAAACATTTAGCTCCATCAAGTGAGGCTATTGCCCTAAGCAATCATTTAATTCCACCGAGAAAGGCTATTTCCCTGGGTAAACATTCAGCTTCCCTGAGAAAGATCATCTCCCAGAGTAAATATTCTGCTCCAGCAAGAAAGATGTTTGTTCTGTTACTTTAAGGTTTAGGTTTAACTAGAGAATAAGCTGTTTTACTTATGTAGCGTTTTGCCCTGTGACTGATACCCTCATTGTATACCTGCTGAATTCCTCGTGATCATTAACTTTGTAACTGCTGTAGCTGCACGTAAGCCCTTGAGAAAAAAGTATATAAAAACTGAGACAAAAGTTAAACTTCAGCTCATTCCATCTGAACTCAATGATACTGTGTGTGCCTGGTCTATCCCCTTCCCTGCATGCCTCTTATCCCCGTTCCTCATAAAGCCCTTAAGTCCGCCCCCCTTCAAATACTTTCCTACTTGCCAGGCTGGCCCTGGCAGCCCTTGGATCAGTGGGATCCCGTAAGGTGTCCGACTGTGTGGGTTTCCTGGGATGCAGGATTTTAAGTACTAAAGCCGAGACAGATCTGGGGAGAACAGGACTCTGGCCGCTCAGCCAGAACTGGCATTCCACAGGAAGAAGCGGCACAATGTACAGCAGTTATCACGTATCCCTTCACCTGCTCGAACTGCAGTCATCCTCACACCCGAAGCCTGCCAAGCATCTGCAGTCCAGACCTCAGCTAGAAAGGCGAGTTTGGTGCTCCAAAGCACCGCCTACCAGAGAATCCATCTAGCCTGGAGATTCTCTGAGGCACCTGTGAAGGGTATGTTACTGTTTTGAAGATTCTGGAAGGAGTGAAGGAAAACTGATCCAGCAGTTAAATCAAAGACTCCAGATCACACAAGTCAGCGCTGTGCGAGGTCATCGTAGACTTACCTGGCTGTGAGAGGCACCGATGCTGACTGCCGATGCTCCATGAAAAATGTAGACAGCCCCCTGATTCTCCTCCTCTCCTGGGGCCCCAATGGCCACATCCTTCAGCTTGTCCCCATTCACATCTCCCAGCACTGTCAGAGCTGCCCCAAAGCGGCCCCAGGGATGGCCTTGTTCACCGTAGAGAATAGCATCACACCGCCATTGTGCCGTCTGTTAAACATGAACAGTGACAGACCCAAAGCCCTGGCAACCCTTCCCTCACACCCAGCCTACCCGGCCTAGCACTCACCCCCCCTAGGCAAGGGACACACTGACACCTGGCCTCCTCGGGTCTGCTCATAGTAATGGGGGGCCCCAATGAGGATCAAGTTGGTATTGCCGTCATCATTCATGTCCACGGAACAGAGGGAGGCCCCAAAATAAGAGCCAATCTGAAAGAGACAGGGCAAAGGTCACATACCTCTTCCCACCTAAGGAGAGTCTGGAAGTTTTCTGTCTGTGGAGAAGTCCATAGCCAGACATGGCGGTGCACACCTATAACCCCAGCCCTCAGAAGGCAGAGGTAGAAGGATCAGGAGTTCAGACCTGCACAGGGATATATTGTAAGACTTGTCTGAAAGGAAGAGGGAGGAGAATGAGATCATGACTTCTGGGAAAAATATTTTGGAGAAGATAGGAGTTTCTATATGATCTGTGGTGGTCTGAGTAAGAACGGCCCCCAGAGGCTCATATATTTGAATGCTTAGTCAGCAGGGAGTGGAACTCTTTGATAGGTCTAGAAGAATTAGGAGATGTGGCCTAGTTGGATAAAGTATGTCACTGAGGGTGGGTTTTGAGGTTTTTGAAAGCCCACACCTGGCCCAGTGTTTACAATAAACATCAAAAAATGATAGGTAGAGGGCTGGAGAGATAGCTCGGCAGTGAAAAGCACCTGCTATTCTTCCAGAGGACCTGAGTCCAGTTCCCATCACCCACACTGGACAGTCTATAACCACCTGTAACTCTGGTTCCAGAGTATCTAGTGTCCTCCTCTGGTCTCATGGGCACCTGCACACATTTACACAAACATACACACATTTAATAAAAATGAAAATAAATATTTTTTTAAATGATAAATCTCGAGCTCATAGCTCAGAAGGAAAAGTGCTTGCTTAGCTTGGACAAAGCTCAGCATCACGTATGTGGAGCCCAGTGGTACGTGCCTGTGATCCCAGCACTTGGGAGGTAGAGGCAAGAGGATAGAAGCTCAAGGTCATGCTCAGCTATATAGAAAGTCAAAGCCAACCTGGAATACTTGAGACCTTATCTCAAAAACAAAAATCCTAGGAATGATTTTAAGCACAGAATGGACGATAATTAGAATGAAAGATATAAAATATCGAGAAGGGATCGAAAAGAACACAAAAACGACAAAGCATCCCATGTTTATGGATTAGAAGACTTAGTCTACAATGGCAGTTTCATAAAAATATCCTTTTAAATCTTAAAATTTATGGGAAACCAAAAGCAACCTCAACTAGCCAAACAATCCTGAGCAAAAAGAGAAAGATGGAGGCACTACAGTACCGTGACTCACACACACTGCAGTTCTACCGGACCTGGGAGCAGGGCACACGCCCGTAAGCACAGTACACTGGAGGCTGAGACAAGGGGATCAGGAGTCAAGGACAAGCCCGCCTGTATAACAAGATCCTGGCTCAAAAGATACATAGAAAAAAGCTGCTGCATTCACAGCAGCATGGTGTCAGAATATAAACAAACGACAAGCTAGGGGAAGAACTCAGAACCCAGAAAGCCACATGCTCACAGGTAAGATTTTCAACAAAGGCACCAAGGAGATACATTTTTTTAAAAGTCTATTTGCCAAGGGGTGGTGGCACACGCCTTTAATCCCAGCACTTGGGAGGCAGAGAAAGGTAGATCTCTGTGTCAAGGCCAGCCTGGTCCACAAAGTGAGTTCCAGGACAGCTAGAGTTACAACAGAGAAATCCTGTCTCAAAACAAAACAAATTTGATGTTTTTATATTAAAATTGATATTTAATATTTGATGTTAAATATTATCACTTGAGAAATTATTTGTGTGCAGAAGAATGAAACTAGACCCCTATCCCAGTCCATTCTAAATGTACTGAAGTCCTAACTGCAATACCTAAACCATGAAAACATAGGGAACACCTCAGAACCTTGATATAAGCAGGGCTGTTATTTATATTAGACCCCAAAATGCAAACAACAAAATCAGAAATAGATGATGTGATAGCTAACCTTGTCAGCTTGACTGGATCTAAAATCAGCTAAAATTCAAGCCTCTGGGCACTCCAGTGAGGAATGTGATTTTAATTCAATAAATGGCTTAACAATATACTGTATATGAAAGGAAGAAAGAAAGAAAGAAAGAAAGAAAGAAAGAAAGAAAGAAAGAAAGAAAGGAAGGAAGGAAGGAAGGAAGAGAAGAGAAAAATAGTAAGAGATGTCACCTTTGTTTACAATTTTAAGATGAAAACACTCTCTTCCACTTTGTAAGAGACTTTGTAAATGACTGTTTCTGAGTTGAGGACCCGCCCTTTAGTTCCCAAGTCTGGAGTTTTCAATTGTGAAAAGATGTCAACAACTTTCAGATTCTATTTCTCTATTTAATAAGGAGACTGCGTAGTTCTTATAACCCTATCATGATGAATTACATTTATTTGTTTTTTCAAAATAGCCTTTTTAATGAAAAAGTTTGCATAACATAAATATACTGTTTTAAAGTGCAAAACTTTAGTAGTGTTTAGTAAGCTCATGTTTTGTAACCTTGGTTCTAATAACACTGTTCCCAGAAAGAAACCTTGTGTTTAGTCATTCCCAGTGTCTACCCCACCTCATCCACGGGTAACTACTAACCTACTTTTCATCTCTATCTACTTGAAGGTGGGAGGGTGTGAATTGGTTTGGCTATTGTTTTATTTTGGTTTTGAGACTGGGTTTCAAACAATATAGCCCAGGTTAGCCTGGAACTCACCGTGTAGCCTAACTTGACCTCAAACTTATACTCCTCCTGCCTCATCCTGTTTCATACTGAGACTTTCTGTACACACTACCATATCTGGTCTTGATTTGTAAATTTGGGGTTGGGAAGTGTCCTCCTTTTTCAAGATTGTTTCAGTTATTCTGGGCCTCTTACATTTCCCCGTGAGCTTTGACATCAGTTTGACCACTTGAGGCATCTTAGACATATGGGATTACTTCAGTATGTTTGTGTATCGGGGTACCCATGTTCGTGTGTGTGTGTGTGTGTGTGTGTGTGTGTGCTCTATACAAGTCAAACTTCATTATTCATTGCTGGAAATGTTGGGGATAGGATTGGGATATGACTCAGTGGCAAGCTCTCACCTGGCATGCATGAGGCCCTGGGTTCAAAGCCCGGTACTACAGTGAAAGAAAGAAAAGCAAAGACACAACATTCTCAAATGCAAAGCTGACCTGGGACTCCCCAGCTTAAGGCCCTCCGGAGACCGCCATGTGTGGCATTGGTCTGTCCTAGACTCTCTCCGTTCCCATGTGCATCTGCGTGTTTATGTTTCACACACTCTCCACTTACCTGGCTGCCCTTGATGTCAGTGTGGGGTTCCCAGGCCCCAGAATTCTGTCTGAACATCACCACCAGGCCAATATGCTGATATCGAGGTGCCCCTAAAACCAAGCTTTGGACTCGGTTCCTCGAGATAACTGCAGAGGCAAAACCTGAAAGAATGCTTTAATAGGCAAAGTGTTTCCCATTGCAGACCTGGCCCTCTTTCCACAATTTGGGCCGGTCCTTAAGTGGGACAACAGGACAGCCTCGTGCATGGTGTGATGGGGTAGCTATTATGAACATAACTAAAATTAAATTTAGATTGTTTTAAAAATCTTTATAGCTATCCCAAGGGCCTTCAAAAGATCCAATAACATCTATGTCCTCTGAGTGATGTCACATCCTGATCCCTTCCTAGAACAACTTCTGGCTTCTCCACTTACCCAAGTAAGCATCATTCATGTCTGAATCCACTCTGGTTGTGTTGATGAAGGTGCCTTTATCC
This sequence comes from Cricetomys ansorgei, assembly GCA_026225945.1. Lineage (NCBI taxonomy): Eukaryota > Metazoa > Chordata > Mammalia > Rodentia > Nesomyidae > Cricetomys > Cricetomys ansorgei. The sequence goes on along the minus strand of JAMJFZ010000597.1, from coordinate 20,587,805 downwards.
TTTGATGTGTACAGGAAGGCTCCACCTGCCCAATCAAAGCTCCCCACAGAGCCCAGCAAAGGACCATTCTAACGAAAGGAGCATAACAGGATTGAGAGGGGAAAAGAGGGACCGGCAATGCCTGCCTCCCTGTGAGAACCCAACATGGAGAAAAGCCCCAAACCCTTGCCCCTCTTCTGTCTCTCTGTGCCCTATCTTTACGCCCAGTTAAAACAGGGCCACTCACAGAGGTGACTGCAGCACTGAAACCTTCTTGCGACATCTCATGCTCAAAGGAGCTGGAACTTCCTGTCCGAGTGCCTGTAAGGAAGAAAACATTCTAGTTAAAGCAAGCAGAAAAGCGTGACCTAATACCCAAAACCTCAAATGCTGTCGTTTCCAGACAAGGGAAGTTCGTATGTCGAACTGGACACATGTTCACCTTATGGAGAGGGCGACCCTTCACCTACTGACACTTTTTCTCAGGAAGAATGATGTCCTCAAGGTAGCTAACCTTCTGACTTTCCCACAGGAGCCACAGATCCAGATTATATATGAAATGCCCTAATTTGATCAGGTATTAGGGCACATACCTGTAATCTGCAGTCCCAGCATCAAGAAGCTGAGGCAAGAGGCTTACCAAGAGTTCAAGGTCATCCTGGGATATAAGGTAAAACTCTATCTCAAATACACATATTTGTAAATCATTTAATAAACACTTACTGGACACTTTGTATGCACCACACTCCATTCTAGGCCTAGGAGACATGGTAGAAAAACAAACAGTGCTCACAGCACGTACACATTCAGGGGGAAATACTGTGCAGGACTTGAATCTACTGTGCTACAGTTTGAGCATCCTATAGCCTAGATTTGATAATTAGAAGCAAAAATCTAGCTTTGCTTATTTCAAAGGACTGGAGCAAGTCAGATCCAAGTGACTGGGAGAGAGGGATACTGGGGTCAAGATGCTAAGTAGGAAATTCTGGTCTGCACTGGTCTGCACTGGACTGGCTCACCCTCAATTGCAAAGATCTTTTCCTGAAGCTGGTCCTGAATGGTCTTCAGAGCTTCGAAGTTGTCCACTTGGAACACGTGATCATCAGCTGGCTTAGATGCAATGGTATCGAGCTCTTGGCGGGAGTCTCTTTTGATGAAAGCATTTCCCACCTATTACCAAGGAGCAGAAACTAAAATATATATTCTCTGATGGTAGCAGTATCATCTAGCGAAGGAAATTCATTGATGAAAGAATCTGAAACTATTTCTCTCAGACAGTGAATTCCCCAGTAGCTGCCAAGGATAGCTAGGCAGGTTAATGTAGCACAGGGGGTAATTTGGTATCAAGATCTTCACCTATTTGTTATGTCCTTCCTCCCAGTGGGAGGCTGACATCTCCCCAGAGAAACAGAATCCTTTTTTAATTATTTATTTTGCTTTTAATTCTCTCTCTTTCTTTCTCTGTGTGTGTGTGTGTGTCTGTGTGTGTGTGTGTGTGTGTGTGTCTGTGTGTGTGTGTCCTTTTGCATGTGGATGCTGGAGGCCAGAGGTGTTGGATCCCTTGGAGCTGGAGTTGCAACCTATTATGAGCCACCTGACCTGGGTACTGAGAGCCGAACTCTGGTCCTCTGGAAAAACAATAGTGCTCTAACCGAGTCATCTCACCAGCCCCAAAAGAATCCTTCTTATATGTAAAAGTCCTTCTTACGTGCCATACTTACAACTCATACCTTTTTCTGTGTCATCCAAGGTGGCATGCAAGTTTGATTACACTGGTGACCCTAACACTTTACCTCTTTCTTTCCAACCCGAGTCTTTTTCCCAAATTTTGCCACACCCATCTCCTTTTGGTGGAGTGCCCCACCCCACTCGCTATCTCTGCACCAGCCCATGGCTGTTACCTAATGTGATGCTAACAGAAGCTTGTGAAAGGCAGCTTCTTCCTGCATTATCTACTTCCTCTCTCCTCACCTTCATCATAAGTGCATGCCCATGGGAGGCCACTGGAGAATGAGACCCAGGGAGCAGCAGAGCCCAGTTATCCCACGTGCTCCCAGAAAGGCTCTAAGTCCAGCAGACAAGCAGAACTATCACCCAGAAATGGAGAGAGCGAAGGCAAGATCAGCAGATCCTCCCACCAGCCTGCAGCTAATGGCGGATATGTATGCACCTTGCTGAGACCAGGAAAACAACCTGGCCAAACCGCAAGCAGACTTCTATTAAGCCATTGAAGTTGGGATCGTTTATTATAGACACAGCATTGTTGTGCTGTAGATGTGTGGTAGCACTGTGCATGGCCTAGAAATGGCCTTCGCCTCTCTTTAATTTCATCAGTACTTGCAAATTGAAGACAGGACACATCAATAGAGAACTTCCACGGGAGTACCAGTATCTATATTTCCTACCCCAATGACATAGCGAATGACCCCTGCTTTGTCTGCCTCGGGGATGACATCCTCATACTTCAAGGGATCACCGTATTTTTCTCCATCTGTGATGACAACTAGGATCTTCAAAGCATTCTCTCGGGCTCCATTGGCAGGCTGAAACAGTTCTCTTCTGTACAGAGAAGAGAATGACAAAGACACGGGTAGACAGAGATGTTGTTAGCATCTGTCATGAAACAGCAACAGTCACAGACACAGGCCCAGCTGAGCTCTGTCTGTCTAGGTGGGGCTATCCCCTCCCTCTGGGTTTTGTTTTGAACACAGAGTCTTCCTGGATCTCAAATTGGTGATCCCCTTGACTCCATCTCCTGAGTTCGGGTTATATACCACCACATGCAGGCTCTTCATTACTATTAAATATGGAAAAAATGTAAAGAAATACACCTCCTTGGTCCTTCATCAAATGTCACCTGGAATACTATAGAGCTTTCCGGTTCATTCTCCTACACGTGTGTGTGTGTGTGCAGGGGGGATGGGGGGAACAAACCTCCGGTGTCATATCTCAGCAGCTGTCCACCTTGTTTTTGAGACACGGCCTCTCCCTGCCTGGAGCTCGCTTACTAGGCTGGGCTAGTCAGCGAGCCGCAGGGATCCAGTCTATGCCTCCCTGGCATCAGGATTACAAGTTAATTGCCACTGCATCTGGCTTTTCTACATGGGTTCTGGAGATGGAACTCAGGACTTTTTGCTTGTGTTGCAAGCGCTTTATTAACTGAGCTGTGTCCCCAGCCCCTCATCTTCCGACACTCACCTCGGTATGCATACCAAAAGTGGAGTACTCTTAAAAACAAAAAAAGGGAGTGCCTCCCGCCTGCTTAAAACTTCCAGTGGATCCACAGTAGACGCGTTTGGTAACTTGGATTCAACCTATTTTTATGTTAATTTTGTCTTTTTTATTATCTTGGTTTTTCTTTCTCTTATGGTGCTGAGGACCAATCCTAGGGCCTTCCGTTGGTTACGCAAGCATGCTGCCCCAAGCCACAGACCCAGAATAGGTTCAACCCATCTTTCCAGCCATGTTCTTGCTGCCTCTTTTAACTGTTTGTTTTAACTGCAACATGTGTTCACATGAACATCCTCCACATAGTTTTGCCCTCTGGAAAGTATTTCATGCTATCCCTGTCAGAGCAATTCTTCTGACCTCTCACTGTCCAGCTAAAAGTATCCTCCTCTCCTATCAGAAACAAAGATGGAGGGACTCACACTACTCTGCGGATCCCGGTAGCAGTTTTTGTCCTTCCGTTCAGCTGCTTTATGGGTCTCACGTGCCTTCTCGGGTTAGGGTCTTTCTTGAATTGATTGAAGGTGAAGTGAGTCCGAAAGTCATCAGAATACTGCATCAACGAGAACTAGGAACAGGGCACCCGGCATTACACCACGGAAAGTGCCCATACTTCAACAAGGGCTGTACACATCTTATTGACCATACTAGAACTCAGCAAGAAGGACGTGGGGTTTCATCCCCCAGCACAACCCCTTCCGATTAACCAGGGCCACCTACTTGACAGGAGCCAAAGAACACTGAGACTACAGTGCTGCAGAGAAGAGCACGGCGAATATCACAATCGGCAACCGCCAAATCCCGCATTTGTATCAACAAGAGCAGCAGCAGCAGGCTGCCAGGCATTTGTCAGCCGTACGTGAGGCTACCCATCACCCTCACCAGGGTTTCAGACTTCTTGAACTGCTCCATCACAGTTGAGACAAAGTCCTTCATCTTCTGAAAGTCAGGGGGATCGATACTACCGGAGCCATCAATCAAAAAGACAATATCACTCTCCCGCTGAGGACATCCTAGGCAAGAGGAAAATGAATAAAAATTAGTTAGGCGATTAGAAATGCCATCTTCGACATCTCTCAGCTGAGTGATGAGAAAATTAAGGGAAAGAAAATTCTGAATGTGTACCAAGGAAAATAAAATATGGACGGATGTCTTGTGTATCGGCAAGATGGCTGGCTAGAAGCCCTTGATGGTCATCACGACAAAAAACAACTTCATTTGGATGAAAGTAACTAGGGTTGGTGCCAGAGTGCACCAGGGGAGAAGCAGTGACCCGAAAGAGCACAGAAACCCAGGCTGGCCACATAGGGTACGTACCTGGCCTCCAAGGCCAAGATCAATGCAGAAGAATGCCAACAGCTCTCGCCACCTTAGATATCACCAGTGGGGATCTCTGCAGCCCTCACAGGCACTAAGCCCAGCTGAAGGAGCTGCCTGGAATCCACATGACTGTGCTCCCCCAGAAAAGCCAACATTATATCTGTTCCCACAGCACCATGACATCTTGGAACCATAGACACTGCTAGTACATGTCCTGTTCCAGGGATGAGTGGTCATGACACCCTCCTGTCAATGAGCTTTAGCTGCTACCCATCTAGCTACAATGCACTCTGTGGGGCCAAGCTACCGTGGCGCTGTCTCGGTTACTGTACTATCACTGTGAGGGAGCACTACGGTCACCTTAGCTTCAGAAGGTTAGTCCACAACCATCATGGTGGGCAGGCAGGCATGGCGCTTGAGCAATAGCCAAGAATCCACATCCTGATCTGAATGCAGCAGGCTGAGAGAGAGAGTGGGGTGGAATGGGCTTTTGAAACCTCACAGCCCATCCCCAGCGACGCACCCACTCCAGCAAGGCCACACCTCTAGTCATTCCTAAACAGGCCACCAACTGGGAACCAAACATTCAAATATATGAACCTACAGAAGCCATCCTCACTCACACCAACACAGGAACCATCCCTCTGACCCCTCCCAGAACAAGCCAAGGCAACACCCCAGGAGGAGCACTGGAACCCATGTCCCCCGATCTAAAAACAGCTGCACAGTCCGAACCAACAGTCATACTGAAAAGTGCCAAAGTGTCTCTAAATGAGAGCTTTTCCAACAGGCTGAAGAAAAACAGCCAATGGGCTTAAAGGAAGTCGTTTGAGCTGGAGCCTTTAATCCCAGCCCTCAGGACGCAGAGGCAGTGAATAAACACATCAATAATAACAGTGCTATAGACTCGACATTATGGCTTCACATTTCCTTCACCGAAGAAATTAGTCTGTTACTTTTAGTTTCAGGCAAGTTCTTAAGACATGAGCAGGAGGAAGCCAGATGCTTTTGCTAAGAAGCACATGACCAACCTCTATTCCAGTTGCTAATATTGTTTCCCTCTGGAACCTCTTGAGCTGGGTCTTCGTGTTCCACATTTCTTTCAGCTATACTATCATCCATGCTCCTACTAGAATGGCCCTTTAATCTCTGCTTACAGAACTCACACGCATATCACACACATACACACACATATCAATACACACATACATATCACACACACTCACACACATATCAATATACACATATCACACACACACACATATCAATACACAGACACACTCACACACATATCACACACACACACACACACACACACACACCCTCATACTCATATACACACACACACACACACATATCAATACACACATCATATCACACACACACACATATCAATACACACATATCACACACACACACATAATACACATACACACTCACCCTCATACACATATCACACACACACACATACACACACCCTCATACTCATATCACACACATACACACACACACATTCATATACATATCAACACATAGACACACCCTCATACACATATCACACCACACACACAAAGAAAGAGACAGAGACAGAGATGGAAGAGATAAATACCAGTTGTTTTTGTTTTTGTTTTTTTAAAGCCTCCTGATCTGCACTGGGGACAGACAGGGTGTCCAGAGACTCTAACTTCTAAAATGCAAATTTACTTAAGAGATTGAACAGACTGCCACTGAAGGGATTCCCTCCTCAAGAACAACCGCCATGCCACCTCATAGATACCCAGAAGCGGCACAGCACCCCACCCCAGGTACCCAGCACTCACTACCCATGCACACTGCAAATCCGGGGTCCTGAGGTCCAAAGCCATGTGAATCCCCACACTAAGAACTGGGTTCATGTATGGAACCTGTGAACCTGCTTCTGAGGTCACAGGCCGTGGAAAACCCCACACTCAGCAAGCAGTGCCCACAAACCATGAGGTCTCTAGCTCCCAAGACCAATCTAAAAGTATAAATATAGGAAAGGGAGAAAAATTCTATTCCAAAGGCATAGAGATACGGTTTCAATAAGGTCATGGTAGAAGATTTTCCAAATCTAGGGAAAGAGATGCCTATTCTGGTACAAGAGACACACAGAACACCAAACAGGCAGGACTAGTGAGGGAACACCCAACAACATATTCACAGGATAGAATAGGCAGAGGTGATAAGATGCTAATTCTGAAAGCCTGAAAACAATTCTGCTATCTCTCTCTCTCTCTCTCTCTCCCTTTCCCTCTTCTATTTCTCTCTCTCTCCCCCTCTCCCTCTCCTCTCCCTCTCCCTCTCTCTCTCCCTCTTCTATTTCTCTCTCTCTCTCCCTCTTCTATTTCTCTCTCTCTCTCTCTCTCCCTCTCTCTCTCCCTCCCCCTCCCTCCCTTCTTCCCTGCCCCCATCCATTTGTCTACCTCTCCCTATCCCTCTCTCCCGATTCCCCTTCCTGTTACACCCTCCTTTCTCCTTCGCTCTGCGATGATCCCGCTGGTTTATGAAATAGCCCACGAGGTAAGTAACTAAGGGAGTCAATAGTCATGAGAAAAGAGGTCATCGGTTCAACAGCCATGACAGGAGCTTGGAGTAGGACTTTGTCCCAGTCAACTTCAAGCGAGACAGAGCCCTGTCTGAACAACTTGACTTCAGTCTCCTGAGAGACTTGGAGTCTCAGCTGTGCCCAAATTCCTGACTTACAGGAAATTTGAGAGAGTGAATCTTCACAGTTTTAAACTGCTGCAGTTGCTAGGTAACAATAGACAGGCGTATAGAACGTGCTGGGCAGTGTTCTCATGCAGAAGGAAAGGAGGTTAAAGAGAAAACGAGTAACCTAGGGCCGAATGAGATGTCAAAGGCGGACGCTGTGGACGGATGGCGAGATGATTAGAAGAGCTGCAGAGGAAAGACTGCTTCAAAGCGGGACCTTTTTTTTTTTTTTTTTGAGACAAGGTCCTGATATGTAGCCCAGACTAGCCTCAAACCCATGACTCTCCTGCCTCAGCCTCCTGACGCTGAAAGGATTTAAGAAATATAAAATGACCTCCAGGAATCCAATGCCTCATCATGGGAGCGCCAGCAGTCACAAATGGGGGGGGGGTGCCTCCTATCGGGAGATACCTTCCCAAGAACAGCCATTAACAGTCTCCTCAGTCTCCTCCCCACCCACAGGGGAATGGCCATTAAGCTTAACACCTATCAGCAGGAATTCCTCCTTCCTGGGCATCCCAGGTGCCACCCTGTCTCCCGGGCCACCATTCCCACGCAATACCCAACCAACTAGGTTGAGAGACGCAGGACTTGAGGAGCTCTGAGCCAATCGGAACTGCACTATCCCTGTCCCCAGGGCCCTGCCCCTGCACCCTGATAAAAGTCCTGGGGACAAAGGGTTCGAGGTCCACCATGCTTGTCCCATGCGTGGGAGCATGTGGAACCCGGCGCGTCGGATAATAAAAGCCTTATGCATTTGCATCGGTCTGAAGGTCTCATGGTTCCTTGGGGGTCCAGCCGGTCGGTCTTTTCAATGCCAGCACCACAAGGAAGTACCACCATGCATGGCTTGAAAAGATATGTAAGCCAGGATGGTAATAATGGGCTATCAGCTGAGAGCTGAGAAAGGGTCCCCAGGACAACGGTTTGGAGGACAGCTTGGTAAGATTCTTGGAGAAGAGAGGTGGTGAGAGGCTCTGAAGCATGGCAGCTGAGGTTGAATGGATGGGAGGAAATTGGAGAAGCAAATGGGGTCTACACCATCTATAACACCAAAGGTTATGCCTTATCCCAGCTCTTGCTCTAAGGACAATGGCTGGGACATCTGTGAAGCCAAGTGGCTTGATCTTCTCCCAGGAGTGAGTAGCTAATGTACTTACCTTCTCTCCAAGAGACCCAGGGTTTCCAATCTTCCCATACCCAGACCCCAAGGCATTGACAGACCATGAGCAACCACCATCTCTGCCCTGCCCTCCACCATCAGGTCTCTGCCAAAAAGGACCTACCTCTGAGAGCCTCTGGGTACATATCCGGTGTCCTCAGCAGGTTGGAGTGAAATAGGAAGCACAATCCGTTCACGTATGTGTTCTCCTTGCAGTTTTGATGCACAGTGGGACCACAGGCCTGAGGGACAGAGTTGTAAGAGGACTGCCCTGCCTCCTGGTCTATCGCAGCACCTCCACCCCCACAAGACCTCCAGCCTAGTATCCCCAGGCCTCGCACTTCTCCCCTCAAGACCCTCTTCTGATTCAGGGCAACTCACCAGCAGCCGGGACGTGTCTGTAGTAGTAGCCAGGGACAGGCCCAAGGACATATTCACAGCCTCTGGGGGCACTGAGAAGACAGACATATGCACAGTTGTCCTCGGAGATAAGAGGAGTTGTGAAATAGTCAGGCAGGGCTAAGACAGGTGTGCACATTCAGTGCCCTGTCCTACTGTCTTACGACAGCCAAGCCCAGATGCCAGTCGGCAGTGACTGGGTAAAGAAAATGAAGCCTATACATGGAGTCTTATCCAGCCACAGAGAAGAATGGAATTATGCCATTTGCATAGAAGCGGATAGAATTAAATAAGGTAAGATTTAAAATGTGAGGGACTACCTGGAGTAGAGACCAGCAAGAAGAGGCAAGGGAGACTAGGTAAGGTAAGGAGAGCGCAAGGATTGACCCATTGTGCACATGTGCAAACATGTCAGCCAGGCATGGTGAGGCACATCTTTAATCCCAGCACCTGGAGGCAGAGGCAGGCAGATCTCTGTGAGTTCGAGGGTAGCCTGGTCCACAAGTTCCAGGCCAGCCAGGGCCACACAGTGAGACCCAGTCTCAAAAAGAAAACATAAAGGATAAAAAAGAAACTGTCATAATGAAACCCAGTCTTAGGAGTGGGGGGTTCGGCCCGGTTGATAGAGTGTAGTCTAGCATGCAAAAAGCATAAGGCCATGTGTGGTGACCCCAGCACTCAGGAGAGAAGCAGGGGAACCAGAAGGTCAAGAGCATCACCAGCTACATAGCAAGTCTGAAGCCAGCCTGGGCTAAAAGAGACCCTGCTGAGAGAGAGGTAGGATTCTCTTATGCAATATAATATATGCTTCTTATTTCTATCTGGGAGCAGGGGAGGTGGCTGGCTCAGTCAGTAAAGTGATCACCGTGGAAGCATGAGGGCCTGAGTTTAGGTCCCAGAACCCATGTAAAAAAGATGATGTGGTCAAACTCATCCGAAACCCAAGCACTAGAGGGGCAGACACAGGAGCATCCTTGAAATTCACTGGTCTGATGGCTCAGTGGGTAAGTCTGATCTTCTGGAGGATCTGGGTTCGATTCCCAGCAGCTACATAGAGGCTCACAACTGTCTGTAGCTCCAGTTCCAGGGACTCTGGTACTCTCTTGTGGCCTCCCTGGGCACCAGACATGTACATGGTACATATACATACATGGAGGCAAAGGCTCATGCACATAACAAAAATTTTTTTTAAAAGAATTGAAATTCATTGCTCAGACAGCCTAGCCAAGTCAATAAAGTCCGGCCTCAAAATAAACAAGGTAGAGTGCAATCACCAATCGACACCTGATTTTGACCCTGGCCTCCGAAAGCTGCGCACAGCACGCATGCACTGCAGACACATGTACATGCACCACACACATACAAAATCGTTTACATATTAGTTATTTTAGCAAAAGAGCTGCAGAGAGTTACTTCAGCCCGGGAGACACAGGAGCATAGCACAGTTGCCTGAAGGGTCTCTAGACAAGGTGGAGGTTGAGGAGCCAGTGCTCTCTAGGGTATGCACAGGACACAGGAATGCCTGACAAAGAACGTGCGCTCACAGGTAGACTCCCGTCAAGAGCCAGAGGGATTGCTGAGACTCACCTTGCAGGGGGATGGGCTCACATCTGCTTGTGCTGATGTCGCACTGGTAAAGGACACCCGTTTGGTTAACAGCCTTTGCCTCCTGGGGGGCTGCAACAACCACTCTGTAGAAAGGGGGTGACAACACTCTGAATGTAGGGAGGGGTCTAGAGAAGCAGCTCCACCTCCCAGAGGAGAGTGAGGTTCCCTGAACTCCCCAATAGGAGGAAGATTTAGCAAAGGGAAAAAAATGGAAAAATGTTAAATCCTAGAACAGGAAAGCCCTTCTTAAGAATGACAGGAAACTCTGAAAGCACTCTTTAAAATGAGTTTAAGAAAGGAGCACAGAAAGGTAGGGTGGAAAAGGCCAGGGGCGAGAGGGGAAGAGCAGGAGGGGAAGGGCTGAGAGAGGTTTGCTCAGCACACATTACACACACATATGAAATTATCAAGCAATAAAAAATGGATATTTCAACCACATAACTATTTTAAATAAATGAATAAATGTGGCAAACGACTACAAGCCAAGTCAAAAGTTAAACAACAAACTGGAAACCTTAAACCCAGGCTGCCCTCCTCTAACTGTCAGTTCCTGCCTGCCACAAAGAGGGAAGAGTAGACAAATGGGAAAGATGGGGGGAAAGCTCAACAGGAAAGGAAACTGCTCCTGAATGGTGCTCTGGGCCCGGAATGGCCGCTGCTGTCGCAAGCTCCAGCAGCTGTGGTTAGCCTAAGCTCCCAGCAGCTGTGGTTAGCCTAAAGAGTCTGGAATGAGACTGACTCCATCAATGTTCCATCTGAAGGGGAGGGAGAAGCTCACTAATGGGTGGTGGGGAGAAAGATTATTTTGTAAGTTACTCATACTCCTCGGGGTAACCCCTGGTCCATTCTTCGGAAGCAGCTCCAGTTAAACTCATTGGCTCACAGGGTAGACCTGGATGGAATCATTCTTTAGTCTGTTGTTGGTGCCCTATCTGGAGCCATCATACATTTGTTCACACCTCTCCAGGAAAAGTCACACAACAGAAATGCCTCACATAAAAAGAGAAACCAACTGGCCAGACGGCCCCACTGGGTAAAGGTGCTTGCTGCTCAAGCACAATGACCTGAGTTCAATCCCTGGACCAATGATGGAAGGAGAGAAGTCACATGTCACACACAAACACACACACACACACAAACACACACAGTACATGCATACACTATTAGATCATGGACCTATGCCTGATCACAGCCTAAAGAAATCAGGCCATGGCCCCCTAAAGCTCTCTCCCTGGGACACAGAGAAGGCTCTGTGTCTGTGGCTTACAGCTAATTGATGTCCTACCTGGTCCCTGGCACCCCAATTTGCTCACCACACAGGCTGCCCCACACTAAATCATGTCTCCCAAAAAAAGATAAAAGTGAAGCATTTTCCTTTGGTTCCTGGGATTTTTCACAGCTTTCTTCTGGGCCTCCCCCCATCATCCTGTCATGACAGCTATCTATCACTCTCTCTTACTTTAATCTCTCTCTCTCTCTTTCTCTCTCTCTCTCTCTGGTTTTTTTTAAGACAAGATCTCACTATGTCACTCTGGCTGTCCTGGTCACTCTGTAGACCAGGCTGGCCTCAAACTCACAGAGATCTTGCCTCTGCCTCCCAAGTACTGGGATTAAAGGTGTGCACCACCACATCAGGGTAAGATTTTTTTTAATTATGTGTGTGTGTGTGTGTCTCTGTGTGGGATATATGGGTGTGAGCTTAGAGTTCACAGAGGTCGGAGGCACCAGATCCCACCTGGCCACTCTTTTTTTCTATCCAACATTAAGAAGAAGAAGGAGAAGGAGAAGGAGAAGGAGAAGGAGAAGGAGAAGGAGAAGGGGAAGGGGAAGGGGAAGGGGAAGGGGAAGGGGAAGGGGAAGGGGAAGGGGAAGGGGAAGGGGAAGGGGAAGGGGAAGGGGAAGGAGAAGGAGAGAAGGGGAAGGGGAAGGAGAAGGAGAAGGGGAAGGGGAAGGGGAAGGGGAAGGAGAAGGAGAGAAGGAGAAGGAGAAGGGGAAGGGGAAGGGGAAGGGGAAGGGGAAGGGGAAGGAGAAGGAGAAGGGGAAGGGGAAGAAGTAGTAGTAGTGGAAGAGGAGGAGTAGAATAGTCATCTTTTAGAAGGGGAGGAGTAGAGAGAGATGGCTCAGGACTCAGTTGTTCTTCCAGAGGACATGAATGGATTCAATTCCCAGCACCCACATGGCAGGGGATAATGGAGCAGGAAGGGCTAAGAGAGGAATGATTATGAGGAGGGATAACTAATAAAAACTTTTAAAAAGAAAGAAGTATGGAAACCAACTACTATAGAAGCTTCCTAAAACATATACATTGTGTGTGTGTGTGTGTGTATGAAATTTATAAAGAGGTATCCTATAATGTAGGGGGCAATTCCTCTCCCAGACACCATGAGTTATCAAATAAAAAGTTCAGGTATCATTTTTAACTTCAGTTCCAGGTGATCTAATGCCCTCTTCTGGCCTCTGCAGGCACTGCATGCATGTGGTGCACAGACACACATGCGAACACTCATACAGATTAAAATAAAAATAAATCATAATCTTAAAATTTTTGAGAAAAAAAGAAATTTTCTTAATGTTCAACATTCTTATCCATTTGGGAAATGCAAATTAAGACTACTTTGAGATTTCATCTTACCCCAGACAAAATGACTAAGATTTTTTTTAATTACAGTTAATGCTGACATGGATATTAGGAAATTACTGTTGGTGGGGAATTCAAACTGGTTAAGCCACTGTGGAAATCAATGTGGAGGTTCCTCACAAAGATAAAAATAGAGCTACCACAAGATGCAGCTATGCAATATCCATGCATATAACCAAAGGGTTCTGTTCCCTTCTACAAAGATACATGCTCGTTCATGTTCATGTTCAGTGCTGCTATCGTCACAATAGCCAGGAAATGGAAACAGCTTAGAGGTCCCTCAGTTAATGGATAATGAAAATGTGGTACATATATATAATGTAATATGATTCATCTATGAAGAAAAATTATATTATGAAATTTGTAGGTAATTGAATGAAGCTAGAAATAATCATTCTGAGTGAGGTAACCTAGACCCAGAAAGACAAATGCTACATGTTCTCATTCATATGTGGCTGCTGCCTTTGAGTCTTTGAACATGTGTATTTAAACTGAAGTACCTATCGAAGTCAGGAAAGTAGTAAGTCGTCATAGAGGGGTGTTGTGGAAGTTTATCTTTAGCTATGTATAAAACAATTGTTTTGTACATTGTTGGGTAAGGGGCTGCCTAGGTCTTGATGTTTTGTATTGTATGCAGGTTTTGGATTCATGTGGGGGATGTTTGATTGCACAAGATCTGCACGATCTATCAGCTATCAGTAGAACACCTGAGGAGTTCTGAAACAATAAAAACACCTGAGCTCAGACGCTCGGGATTTCACTGTCCAGTATGGCACTGGCTGTGACAGTGGTTCCCTCTGCTGAGGTCTCCCAGGAATTGCGCCTATGAAAAATGCCTCCCTGTCTTCTTTGGTAAGCCACCACAGCAGCATACAAGTACAGAGGCGGGCTTCAAGAGAGAAGGAATAGAATGCAGACAGTATGAAGAGGGAAAGGAGGATAATGGAGCAGGAAGGGCTAAGAGAGGAATGAGTATGAAGAGGGATAGCTAACAATAAAACCTAAAGCCAGCCTGGTCTACAGAGTGAGTTCTAGGGCAGCCAGGGTTACAACAGAGAAACTCTGTCTCAAAAAAAAAAAAGTAGCGTGAAAACCAACTGCTATAGAAGCTTCCTAAAATATATACATCAATATGTATGTGTGTATACACACATGCACACACACACATATATATAATGTATACATGAAATTTACATAAACAGTTACCCTATAATGGGGGGACAATTCCTCTCCCAGATACCATGAGCTATCAAAAAACCCATATATGAGAATATCTCTTTTCAAGTGGTTGGTCAGTGGGATCCCATAGATTTGTCCCATAAAATTATAGGATATTGCCATTGCTCTTGGTCTCCCTCCAGAATCTGATAGAAATAGCTTATTGCTTAAAACAACACATTCTTGAGTCACAGAATATGAAGAAATTACGTTGGTACCAAGCTGGAAACTTCATCTCGACTGGCCAGCTTCCATAGTGCTGGAAGGCTCTGTGCATATTACCAAGGAGAAAATAATCAAAGGTTTTACACAGCTGTGAACCTTTCGGCTACAGTAAGGACTGGCCTGGCAAGATATGCCCACTGATGTGATAGTGGCATGGGTATTATGGGAGTGCTTGTTAGTTTTCGTCAACTTGACACAAACCTAGACATATATGGGAAAGGGTAATCTCACTAAAGGAACTGCCTCCATCAAATTGACCTATTAGGGCATCATCTTGATTGGTAGTTGATTGGTAGTCCTGTGAACAGTGCCACACCTGAGCAGGTGGTGCTGAATTGCATCAGAAAACAGGCTAAGCAAGCCAATAAGCAGTGCTCCTCCAGGGCTTCTGCCTCAGTTCCTGCCTCCAAGTTCCTGTCTCTGGATACCTGCCTTGGCTTCCCTCGGTAGACTGTGACCCAGGATTTGTAAGCCAAGTAATCCTGACCTCCCCAAGTTGCTTTAGGTCATGATGTTTTATTACAGCTTTAGAAACAATTTAAGACAGAGAGTAACCACCAATTTCTACTTGCATTAAAGGTCTGGTCCACAAGACAAAACTCATGTCTAGTACCATTAGCTGGGTCACGATTCCTGTAGTTAGGTAGGCCATAGACCCCAGAGGAGGACCTACTACTACTAGTCTACTAAATGGACATGGTATTAAACCTTTTTCTAAGTATTTAACATTATACCCATAGATAAGTGCATCTCTCAATCCTCATTAGAGATTTTTTTTTTTTTGAGAGAGAGTTTCTCTGTATAGCCCTGGTTGTCCTGGAACTTGCTCTGTAGACCAGGCTGGCCTTGAACTCACAGAAATCCTCTTAAGTGTTGGGAGTAAAGGCGTGCACCACCACCCACTGAGAAGCTTCTTTTTAAGTAGATGGTGATTACTACAGAAACCCCTAACTGGTCAACACATAAAGACTGGGAGTGCTCAACTCTAAATGAGACATCATACCATGCACTTCCTCTCAAGACTCAGGGGTCATTACAGGACAGGAAGTGGGAAGACTGTGAGCCAGAGATGACGGTAGTAAAGCTGTTTTCTGGACTTGACAACGCTGTTACTCACATGAACCCACAGCCTCTGTGTCTGCAGACAGCAATGCTCTTTTGTATTCTGAAAAGATTACTTCCATGGTGAATCCCAGTAAGTATTTCTCTAAAGGAAAATGTCTTAGGCTTTGTGTACTATATCCCCCTAACACTCCTCTTTATTCTGTGAGTAGTCAGTGAGCAGGATGTGTTCGATAAAATGTACTTCATAGTGGAGGGACGGTTCCGTGGGAAAAGGCACCTGCCACCAAGCCTGATGAGCTAGGTTCATCCCCAGGGACTACCTGGCAGAACAAAACCCTCCAAGCAGCTCTGACTTCCACACATACACGCTGTGGTGTGTGTACACACACACACGCACACACACAATTTAAAAATGTCTTAGAACTATTTATAGTAATAACCTGAAAGTAGGACATGATTTGAAAATAACTCACCCTACAGATTGGTGGTGGAGAGGCAGGCAGAGTTAGGAGGTAAGGATAAAGACAGACAAAAATCTCTCCTGAACCTCAAGAAGCCAATTGTCAGGATCCCTCATGGAAAGGGAAGCAGAGGGAGTAAGAAAGACTTTTTGCTCGACCATCTTGGGTCTTGTGAAATTGGAATCCTGGAACCTCGCTACAGGTTTAAAAAAAAAAAAAGAAAGAAAGAAAAATCAGTGAAGAGGGCAGGGGGTGTAGCTCAGTGGCAGAGCATCAGCAAGCCTTGGATTCCATTCCCAGCAAAACAAACAGAAAAAGAAAGAAACCTCAATAAGGAAACTCCTCCCCTTGAGGCCTTTACCTGGATTCACCAAGCTGGACCACACTCTGCCCGAAGCCTCTTGCATTCTCTTGGAAGGTCATAGGATTTTCAGTGTCCAGATTGAATCCATGACATAAGGCTAGGGCTGGAAGATAATAAGGAAGAGTTAAAGCAAAGGAACAAACATAGTTAAGAGAACAGCACACTTTTCCACCCATGACCACTCCTGACCACGTTCACAGAAACCCTGAGAGCCGGGGACAGAGGTCCACACAGCTGTGGGATTTGTACGTTTGGCTTTTGAGACAGTGTTGTATATAGCCCAGCCTGACCTGGAACACCACAGTATAACTGGATGAACTAGACCCCCTGATCCTCCTGCTTCCCATCCTACCTCCCAAATGCTGGGGGTGCAGGGGTGGGCCACCACACCGCAGTCCGGGACACCTTTTCTACAGAGGACCAGGTAGTTAAACAGAACCCAGCCCTGGAGAGGCAGAGGCAAGAGGAACGCTGCATGCTTGAGCCCAGCCTAGTCTCCACAGTGAGTTCTGTACCAGTCCAGACTGCGTGGTAAGACCACGGAGAAAAAGCTCTCCAAGACAGGGTCTCACACATCCCAGGCTAGCTCTGAACTCCTTGTGCAGCTGAACAGATCTTGAACTCATGACTCTCCTGCCTCCACCTCCCGAGTGCTAGAATCACAGGTGTACACCACCATGTCCAGTTTATTTGGCGCTAAGGATCAGATCTAGGGCTTCACACTTGCTAGGCAAGCCCCAGGCCTCATTTCTACCAATTTTTCATCAAGGAAGTTTAGACTGTAATCAAATATCACAGTTTTTGTGATACGGGTTTACTCATGGGTGAATGAGGCTCTAGAGGAGTGGCATTTCACTTAACTGGGAGTAAAGTTAGTGTCCTCTACCATCAATGGATGATACACATCCATCTTCAAAACAGGTAGTGGCTACATTTGGCCCATAGGCCAAATGTGCAGAATCACAGCTCAAGGGCCTATAAGAGCCTATCACAGGCGTAACAGTCCCTCTCTAAGCCCACAATGCCCTCTTCCCCAACCCCCTGTTACAACCACAACCATTTACACAACGATCAAAGGCCTCGGGTTAGAAATCTTCCTTCCTATGCAATTCACCGCACTTCCTTCCCTTCTTGATTCACTCCCTACAAACCGACATAAAAGGAAACAAACCCAAACCACTTTTTGATTCAACAGTCATTCAGCAAACATTCACACTAGGTCCTTGTTAACTAGAACTTGAGGCTAAATGGAAATGGGGAGTGGGACACAGAAGGAAATGGTCTGGAAGTAGAGTCCACACCTGCTGAGCTTCCTGTGCTGTCCCTTCACCTCTCTGGGGCTCAGTAGCCTCATCTACGACAAACAGCCCTGCAGAGTCAACGGCTTTAGACCTTCATCCATGCTTCCCTGGTCATCCTCTTGTCTACCCTCCTCTGTTTCTCCTTGAATCCCGTACCCTTCCCTAAAGCCCTTTGCCACTCCCCCTCTACCTGCTTCCTCATCTCTGCAGATCCCCTCTTCACCTCCTGACGCCTCCTTCTGCCCGCCATTCGCACTGCACACACATGGTACACAGACATACATGCAGGTAAAACACCCACACATGTAAAATAAATAAGTCTCTTTTTAAAAGAAATAGCCAAGAGCTGGTCCAGCAAGGACGCTCAGTGGATAAAGGTGCTTGCCATCAAGCACTGACCGCCTGAGTTCAGTCCCAGAATCCATATTCCTGAGCCCTTTGCCTCTTCCCACCTAACAGCTTTCTATTCTGCCCTTTCTCTCCACCTGTAGTCACAAAATATCTCCTTCTCACCCTCAGGACCCCCAACCCCTCCTCCCCACCCTCAGAACCCCCAACCCCTCCTCCCCACCCCCAGGACACCCTAACCCCTCCTCCCCACCCTCAGGACACCCTAACCCCTCCTCCCCACCCTCAGGACCCCCTAACCCCTCCTCCTCACCCTCAGGACCTTCTAACCCCTCCTCCTCACCCTCAGGACCCTCTAACCCCTCCTCCTCACCCTCAGGACCCTCTAACCCCTCCTCCTCACCCTCAGGACCCTCTAACCCCTCCTCCCCACCCTCAGGACCCCCTAACCCCTCCTCACCACCCTTAGGACCATCTAACCCCTCCTCCTCACCCTCAGGACCCTCTAACCCCTTCTCCCCAACCTCAGGATCCCCCTAACCCCTCCTCCCCACCCTCAGGACCCCCTAACCCCTCCTCCCCACCCTCAGGACCCCCTAACCTCTCCTCCTCACCCTCAGGACCCTCTAACCCCTTCTCCCCAACCTCAGGACTCCCTAACCCCTCCTCCCCACCCTCAGGACCCCCTAACCCCTCCTCCCCACCCTCAGGACCCTCTAACCCCTCCTTCTCACCCTCAGGACCCTCTAACCCCTCCTCCCCACCCTCAGGACCCCCTAACCCCTCCTCCCCACCCTCAGGACCCTCTAACCCTTTCTCCCCACCCTCAGGACCCTCTAACCCCTCCTCTCCACACTCAGGACCCCCTAACCCCTCCTCACCACCCTTGGGACCCTCCAAGACCCCATGTACCTGTTAGCAGAAGAACTTTAAAAGTCATGACTGAAAGGAGCAAGACCTGAAGGACGTGTGAACTGTAGGCTTGCAGGCCATACAGAGTCACTTTGAGGAAGCCACCAAGGCCAGGAGGGGTAAAAATAGAGAAGTAAGAGGCAAAGACTATTAGCGATTCAGAGAGGGTGGAGGCTCTGCAAGCACCCAGCCCTGTTGAGTCTTCCTCCTGGACAGTGTACCCTGCTCTTACTTTCCATCCTGTTTCCTGGTCCAAACCATCAATGTCACCACCCAAAGGGTGGCACTTGTTTCCATCTGGGATAGGTTAAATATTATGAAGAATGAGCTAGGTGGGTGTTTAGGACTAAGCTGCTCTCACAGGGGACCCACATCTGATTCCCAGCACCCACATGGAGGCTCCAAATCAGCTATAGCTCCAGTCCCAGGGAACCCGACGCCCCCTTCTGACCTCTGTTGGCACTGCACACACATGGTGCACAAACATTCATGCAGAAAAAACACCCTCACATATACAATAAAATAAATAAATCTCTTTTTTAAAGGAATAGTGTTGTAGAAGCTTTTTGGTTTAAAGTGTTGTTTTATACTGTTGGGCGAGGGGCTGTCTAGGATGTTTTTGTATTGTTTTCAAGGTGTTGGATTTCTGTGGGGGTTGTTTAGTTGCTAATGATCTGTATGTGCTATGAGAATACCTGAGGAGTTCTGAAAGAATAAAAACACCTGAGCTCAGACACTCAGGGTTCCACTGTGAATATGGCACCGGCCATGACAGTGGTTCCCTTGGCTGAGGTCTGGCAAGATTTATACCAATGACTATGCCTCCTTGTCATCCTTGCTGAGACCTCACAGCAACGTACTGCTACAGAATAGCCAAGAGCTGGTCCAGCAAGGAGGCTCAGTGGATAAAGGTGCTTGTTATTAAACACTGACCACCTGAGTTCAATCCTAGAATCCACAAGGCCGAAGGAAAGAATCACCTCCCGCCAGCTGTCCCCTGACCTCCTCATCCACACCATAGTATATGCCCACCCCCACATACCCAAAAGCAAAAAAGTAGTTGTTAAAATAAATAAACAAAATAATAAAGGAAATATTAAAGTGCCCATTGTGGTGGCACACACAATCCCATCACTCTGGTGCCATGTGTGACAGTGAACACTGACAAATCTCTATGAGGCTAGCTCGGACTACACAGTAGGTTGCAGGCCAGCCAGGGCTACATAGTGAGACCCTGTCTCAAACATAAAAGTAGTGAAAGCAACAACTAGGAAATGCTGTCAGATACACAGCTGTCCACTGTATCACTGTTCTTAAGATCAGAATCCTAGAAGAGCCTTCATATCTAACAAGACAGGAACAGTTAGATACCTCATTTAGAAGACATCCTTAGTAACTCCAAGTTCTGTTTTCAAAATACTTTCATGAAATATATAAAACACCAAGCTGTATCTTGGATCTGACTGTTAATGGGATCCTAAGTCGCTGGTTTCTTTACTCATTGGGGTTTTCTTGTTTTTTTTTTGTTTACATCTATTTATTCAGGGTGTGTGTGTGTGTGTGTGTGTGTGTGTGTGTGTGTGTGTGTGCTGGTATGTATGTTTCACTGTTTAAGTATGAAGGTCAGAGTACAACTTGTTGGGCTAAGTTCTCTCCTTCCACCATGTAGGTCTCGGGGATCAAACTCAGATCATCAAGCTTAGTGGCAAGCGCCTTTACCCACTGAGCCATCTCATGGACCCTGTTCTGCTTTCTTGAACCACATTATCAGTGTGTTTTCCAAGCTGGTCTTGACCTCACTGATTTTTAAAGTGATCTACCTGCCTCAGCCCGCCATGTGCTAGAACTATAGCCACACACTGCCGTGCCCAGCTTTCTTCATTCTTTCTTGGCACGTTTTCTTTTGTTCCTAGTTATATTTTTCCAATAGCCAGATGGAAATAGATGTTTGCCTGCTGGAAGAAAATAAATAAAATTCTACATACTTTGTTTCAAAGTTATCACACACACACAACACACACACGGAGGCTGAGAAAAGAGCTCCCCGAGTTGAGTGCCCGCTGCACAAGTATGAGGACCTGAGTTGGGATCCCCAGAACCCAAGTGCAACACTTGCCTGTGACCCAGCACTGAGGACAGACACAGGCAGGTCCCTGGCGCTCACTGGCCAAGCAGCCTAGCTAATCGATGAGCTTCCACATTCAGTGAAAGACCCTGCCTCAAAAAATTAAGTGGAGCGTGTTGGAGGAAGACACCTGACAATTCAACCTCTGGTCTAAACATGAATACACATGCACACACCTACGCAGATATGTGCGTACACCACATATACACATATACACAAAACATTTAAAATGTAAGGTGGCACACATCTGTAATCTCAGCATTTAGAGGCTGATGCAGGAAGATTCCTATGAATTCAAAGTCAACCTGGAATACAGATTGAAACATCATCTCAAAAAAAAAAAAATACTCCTGTGGATGACCTCGCACCCATGCTTACGTGGGCAGCACTAACTGAACTTGAGATTATTTATAACAAAGAAGAGCGTGAAGTTAGCAGGGTGTTTGTTTGGGGGACAATTGCAGTGATGAAACACTATGACCAAATGCAGCTTGGGGAGGAAAGGGTTTATCTGGCTTATATTTTCACATCACTGTTCTTCACTGAAGGAATTCAGCACAGGAACTCAAACAAGGCAGAAACCTGGAGGCAGGAGCTGATGTAACAGCCATGGAGGGGTGCTGCTTACTGGCTTATTCATCATGGCTTGCACAATCTGCTTTCTAATAGAACTTAGGACCACTAGCACAGGGGTGACCCCACCCACAATGAGCTGGGCTCTCCCCCTTCAATCACTAATTTTAAAAATGCCCTACAGCCCAATCTTGTGGAAACATTTTCTTAATGGAGGTTCCCTCCTCTCTGATGTCTCTAGCTTGTGTCAAATTGACATAAAACTAGCCAGCATAGCTGGGCTGTGGTAGTGCATGCCTTTAATCCCAGGACTCAGGAAGCAGAGGTAAGAGGATCTCTATGAGTTTGAGGCCAGCCTGGTCTACAGAGTGAGTTCCAGGACAGCTGGAGTTACATAGAGAAACCCTGTCACAAAAAACAAAAAACAAAAAACAAAAAACAAAAAACAAAAAACAAAAAACAAAAAACAAAAAAGAAAACAAAACTAGCCAGCACAATGAGTAACAGAGGAGGGAGCACCAGAGGAGTTGGAAGAGGTGATGATAGATGGATATAATCAAAATACATTGTATAAATGTACTTTTCAAAGAATAAATACTGTTTTAAAAGCAAAAAATTAAATATAAATAAATAAATAAATACTAATATTTCCACCTCCAAGATAGTGAGTTTCTAACACATGGCAGTTATCTGTTACTTCATTGCAAACCTCTCCAACAGCTTAATGCAGCACTTTATTGTGGTGGTTATTATGGGTTGTTACTGTTGTTGTGGGTTGTTACTGTTATTGTGGGTTGTTACTGCTGTGGTGGTTGTTACTGTTATTGTGGGTTGTTACTGCTGTGGTGGTTGTTACTGTTGTTGTGGGGTTTGTTACTGCTGTAGTGGGTTGTTATTATTGTCATGGCTCTTTGGGTTCCTGACTCTCAGTTTCCATTGAAGTAACTCATGGGATTGCAATCACATCATGAGTAGCACTGGAGTTATCCAAATGTTCTTAGGCTGACCTTCCAAGGTGGGTCATGCATGCAGCTGAGCATCGGTGCTGGCTGTAGACCAGACTAAGATTGAAGCTGTCAACTACAACACCTCTCTGTGTGGCTTGGGTTTCTCCCAGAACAATGCTGTATTTCAAGGACAAGTGTTCCAAGAAACAAGCAAAAGCTTCCGGTCTCTTCAGGTCCGGGTCCAGAAACAAGCACAAAATCACTTCTACCAGATTCTATTCACCAAATAGCTACAGAGCTTCTAGCTGTTCAAGGCAAGAAACAGAGCCCAAGGATCTGTGACACCCTCCCCTCAGCCCCAATCTGCCACAGAAAGAGACTTTTATTTTCCTCCACACCAATGGTTCTCAACCTTCCTAATGCTGTGACCCCTTAATACAGTTCCTCATGTCGTGGTGACCCCCAACCATAAAATTATTTTCATAACTACTTCATAATTGTAATTTTGCTACTGTTATGAATTGTAATGTAAATATCTGATATGTAGATGGTCTTAGGCGACCCTGTGAAAGGGTTGATCCACTCCCAAGAGTGTGGTGAGCCCTTCAGACTCTGGGCCTAGACCCTGCTGTGAGCCTCTGACTAATATTGCCTAATTCCATTACTGGGAGATCTTTTGAGCATAACTGAGTCATAAAATATTATAACTGCCCAAGAGAGGCTGGTTTCGGGGAAGTCAAGGTTATCTAAAGGAGTGTCTTTTCTCCAGCTGAACATCTAGTTTTATCATGTGAGACTATTGTCCTAGATGGGCATCTAACCCCACCTAGAGAAGCTACTTCTCTGGGTAAACAATTAGCTTCCCTGGGACAAGTTACCTCCCAGGATAGATGTCCTGCTCCAGCAGAGAAAAGGGAAGTCTCAAAGTTTAGGATTAACTGAAGAAAGAGATGTTTCTCTCATGTGACTGATCTGCTGCATTCTTTGTGATCATTGTCTTTGTAACTCCTGTGACTGCACGTAGCCCCTTGAGGGAAGGGGTATAAAAATTGAGAGAAGAATTAAATGTTAGCTCCATTCCATCTGAGCTCATGATACTGTGTGTGTCTGGTCTATTCCCTTCCCTTCGCATCTCTTCCCCCTCTCCTCATTAGGCCCTTCAGTCCCACGCACCATTCAGGTACTGTCCTACTTGCCAGGCTGGCCCTGGCAGATTGGCGCCCGGAACAGGGACCTGGAATACGGAGATCCAGTGAGGACCGCCACGTGTTAAGGTGAGTACTCAGTTAGTTGAAGGTTGGTGGCAAAATGGTCAATCAGAATAGAAAGATGTTGTTTGTGCATTTATTAAAAGATAGGCTCCGAGCCCACAGAACCAAAGTAGCCCAGGCACAGCTGTATCATTTTCTTGAGTTTGTAGAAAAGTGTGTCTGTGGTTTCCTCATAAAGGAACCATGAAGTTACAAACTTGGTTAAAAGCAGGAGAAGCTTTGCAGCAATATCAGTTACAAAATAAGGAGCTAGTTATGTCTGATTTTAACCTATGGGAAAGGATTAAGGATGGCTTAGAAGAACTTCTAGAGCCAGAGGTAGTCAGAATTACAACAGGAGATAAGGCTGAAAATACTGAGGAGGTGGAATGAGGATCAATTAGATCCAGGAGATGAATTTGGTTTAGAGAGTGAGGCTGCCAGATACCATGATACCAGAACAGCCTTCACTTCAGAAAGTTGTAGGAATTGAGGAGGAAGTACATCTTAATGCTCCTCATAGACCATACAGATCTCAGATATTTTATTCAAGCCACCTCCATCCCCATCTAGCTCTGACTGCTGCCCATACAGGAATCTGCAGTTGCGGTCTACTCAGCCGCTCCAGCTGCTGCCAGTTCAGTTCTGGCACGGCCACAGCGGATAGCATGATCTCAGTCACTGATGCAGCTAAGCTGTTGGCAGAGCCACAGCCACTGGGTGAGCTATAGCTGATGGTTTGGTCCCCGCCTCTGATGTAGCTAAAACTACTGGAATGGCCACAGCCTCGGGGACAGCCACAACTGTTGGCACAGCCTACAACCACTGGCATAGCTTCAGCCACTGAGATCGCCACAGCTGCTTGCGCAGTCCAACTGCCGGCAGAACCACAGCTGTCTGTACAGTCACAGCAGCCGATGCAGCCTCAGTTACATTCCAGCCGCTGGCGGAGTCCTCACCTCTGCCGCTCATGCAAAGCTAAAGTAACAATCTAGCTCCTGCTTCTTCCAAGCAGGCACAATTAAAACCTGTTCCACCTGAACTAATTCGGAAACTGTTTAAAAATGCTTTAAAGTTTACAGTCTGAGGGTGTGAAAGTCTAAGTAATTGGTAAGGGTCCAAAGAAGTTGATTTAAAATTTTCTATTAGCTTTTGAGCAAGAAGGAGTTTTACTTACAGCATAAGCTCATTTACAGCAAGCTTTAAAAAAAATCAAGGTTTAGTTATTGCTCCTGAAAAGGTGCAACAAGAATTTCTTTATCCATATTTGGGACATAAAACTATACTCTCTAAATATACTACCTCAGAAAGTACAGATTAGAAAAGATAAAAATTCTATATGATTTTTCAGAAATTATTAAGAGCTATCAATTGGCTTAGGCCTTATTTAAGAAAATCTCTAGGAGAATTAGAACCATCATTTTCTATTTTTAAAAGAAATGTTACACTTACATCCCCTAGTTAGTTAGCAGTACATGAACAGGTCATTGAAAAACAACAATATATATATATTCAATATATAGCTATATCTATATATTCTATGTATTATATATATGTGTGTATGTGTGTGTGTGTGTGTGTGTATATATATTTAATATATAGCTATAACTATAATCAAGAATGGGCTGCAAATATCTTATCTACTGCCCATATACCAACTGCAGTTCTACCCAATTGGAACTTGCACTAAAATTACATGCTATGCATCATCAAAATAGTCAAAGTCTTCAAAAACAATTTAATGTTATCAGAGATGCCACTTGTCAAATTGTTAAACAGTGCATCTCATGCCCACATCATGCAGTACCTCAGTATGGAGTAAATCCTGGAGGTTTAAAGCCTAGTCAAATATGGCAGATGGATGTCACCTACATTCTAAATTTTTGAAAGTTAGGTAAATATATTTTCTCAAGATTTATTATTGCTTCTGCACAAACTGGGGAAGCTACTAAACATCTTATGACTCACTGGTTAAAATGTTTTGCTTTAATTGGACAATCTTCTATTATTAGGGCTGACAACAGCTCAGGCTATACAAGCCAAGCATTTTTATGATTTTGGGCACAAACGTCAATTGAGCATAAGACTGGAATTCCTTGCGATCCTCAAGGACAAGAAATTGTGGAAAGAGTCCATAAGGCTTTGAATTAATATTAGAAAGGGGGAGTTATACCCTCTGTCTTCATAATACTAAATTATGTTCTCTTTATTTAAAAAAAATTTTTTTTAACTGTGGATGCTCAGTAATTATCTGCAGCTGAGCGTTTTTTGGCATCCAAACAGAGAAATTGCCTATGCTCAAGTAAGGTGGAAAGATCCCCTTACAGGAAAACGTAATGGGCCAGACCCCATATTGAGATGGTGGGGAGGCTATGTCTGTGTTTTTTCCACAGGACACTGAAAATGCCAGGTGGCTTCCTGAGAGACTGGTGCGGTTTGCTGATCCTCCTGCCGATGATGCTGATGACCCCCCTGACAAGTAATGCTGAGACATTCTGGACATACCTGCCTGACCCCCGTTGGCCCATCCCACGGTTTGGGAAGGACCAGAGATTGTCATCAGAGTGAACAACACCCGCCTTTTCGGAGGACCAGAGAAAGGACGAGAACCATGGGCAAGCAGGCATGGTTTTAATTATACAGGACTTGGACATGGCCTACCCATTTGCTTTTCTAAACATACTTTTGTACCATTGGGTGTATGATTTTGAACTGGGAATATCAGTATAATGGACATCAGAGAGTAGCTCTCTGGACTCCTTTAAAGAGGGAAGGTGTACATTCCTCTATGCCACACAGTATTCCAGAATGTCCTGTTGAATATTGAACAGATACATCGAAGTTACTTTGGACTGAGTGCAGATTGAGATATCCCTGGGTGCAGCAAATCATGGGACCAACAGAAATGTGATTAACTGGTCTGGGGGAGAGTCAAACATCTCCTAGCGGTCCACCGACAAGCTTAACTGCTGGACTTTGGTGGTCTGATAACGGATATCCTCAGACATCCATTTGGAAACTGGCTGCTGCCCTGGGAGAAGTTAGCTATGACATGTTTATTGAGGAATTCACTCGTCCTCCCAGTAATGTAAGCTCTGTCATGGCCTGTGTACAAACCCCATATGTTTTATTGATTGGCAATATTCAAATGCATTTTAAGGGACAATTGTTTAATGTCTCTTGCATTAACTGTACTCTTTCTAATTGTATTGCAGCACGTGACCTTGATTTGTTTTGTTCTCATTTTTCTGTTATGATTTTGCATCAGCCTGCATTTGTTATGATTCCTATTGAAATTTCTCAACCATGGTATGATGATAAGGGGTTAGCAGTTATAAAAGAAATCAATAAGGCTTTAATAATTGTTGCTGGCATTGTAGCATTAATTTCGCTTATAGCCACTGCCACGACTGCTGCTGTCGCTCTGTCACAAACCATTCAGAATGCTCCATATGTTAATGCCTTAGGAAGAAATACTGCACTTGCGTTAGGGATGCAAGAAGAAATAGATCTTAAGTTAAAGCAACAGATTGATGCCCTTTATGAAACAGTTCAGTTTTGGGGAGAAGAATTTGAGGCATTGAGAGTAAGAAGTAGATTTGATTGTCATGCTAGTTACCAATGGATTTGTGTTACTCCTGAGATTTATAATCAGACTGAAGAGGACTGGACTAAGGTCCAAGCCCACCTCCAAGGGATTTGGCATCATGAGAATTTATCATTAGACTTGCTACAGTTACATATGGAAATTCAGAATATCAGGAATGCAAGACCTCTCAAGTTTGATGCTGCCCAGGCAGCTAGTAAATTTTTATCTAATATTAAAAGGACTGTTAGTGGGATGGTCCCTTCTTTGGCTTCCTTTAAACATTTGCTCATCTCTGTTGGCATAATTGGCGGATTACTGACTCTTGGCTTGCTCTGTGCTCCTATATTAATGAGGCTGTTTATTAATACCCTCTGGAAAATGAGGGTCCACATGCATGGTCTAGAGCTCAACCAAGAACTGCTTTAAAAGCAGCATCCATGACGGATATCTGCATGTATATGTCACCATATTATCCCTAAGACAGGGGTTATGGAAAGAACATTCATAATTTCCCGATGACGGGGATAAATGAGTGATACTTATGCGAACCTAAGCCAGATGCTGCTTGTTATATAGAGAAGGGGGAGCTGTGGTGAGCCCTTCAGACTCTGGACCTAGACTCTGCTGTGTGCCTCTGGCTAATATTGCCTAATTCCATTACTGGGAGATCTTTTGAGCATAACTGAGTCATAAAATATTATAACTGCCCAAGAGAGGCTGGTTTCGGGGAAGTCAAGGTTACCTAAAGGAGTGTCTTTTCTCCAGCTGAACATCTAGTTTTATCATGTGAGACTATTGTCCTAGATGGGCATCTAATCCCACCTAGAGAAGCTACTTCTCTGGGTAAACAATTAGCTTCCCTGGGACAAGTTACCTCCCAGGATAAATGTCCTGCTCCAGCAGAGAAAAGGGAAGTCTCAAAGTTTAGGATTAACTAAAGAAAGAGATGTTTTTCTCATGTGATTGATATGCTGTATTCTTTGTGATCATTATCTTTGTAACTCCTGTAGCTGCACGTAGCCCCTTGAGGGAAGGGGTATAAAAATTGAGAGAAGAATTAAATGTTAGCTCCATTCCATCTGAGCTCATGATACTGTGTGTGTCTGGTCTATTCCCTTCCCTTCGCATCTCTTCCCCCTCTCCTTATTAGGCCCTTCAGTCCCACGCCCCATTCAGGTACTGTCCTACTTGCCAGGCTGGCCCTGGCACAAGAGGTCATGATCTTTATTTCAAACTACTAGGGTTATGGGCCAGGAGTGGTTACCAGCACTTGAAAGACAGAGGTAGGTGGATCTTTATGAGTTCAAAGTCAGCCTGGTCTACATAGAGAGATCCAGGTCAACCAGGGATACATAGTAAGACCGTATTTCAAAAAAAGAAAAAAAGGACTGGAATTTTTTCAGGTGTAAGGGATGATTGCAACAGCCCAGGTTGGCCTCAAACTCATGATCCTCCTGCTTCAGCCTCACAGATGCTAAGATGAGAGCTGTGGTCATTTTTATGCTTGGCTTGAACTTAACATTTTTTATACAAAAAAAGAGAAAGAAAGAAAGATGACTTCTATAATCAGAAAGAAAAAAATTGTAGCTGATTTAAACTGACAAAAAGTGACTCTATTAGCAGCTAAGGGCTGAGGAAAAGAGGAACAAGACCAAGGACCCAGATGAGAGTTACCTAGTAGGTGAGGGAGTGTATTTGTCAGACTCTTCATCCATTGTGGCCCAGTGCCTGACAGAAGTAGCTCAGGGGAAGAAGTGTTCATTTGAAATGTTGAGTAAATGAGGCGCCGATATCCACCGTTACTTGGCTCTGTGTTTCTGGATCCTGGTAAGATTAAACATCATGGCGGAAGGGGTGTCTGGCAGAGAGCGCTCTTCACCTGACAATAAACAACAGAGTAAGGGAGGACCTGGCGACCAGACAGAAGCCTCAAAGATCCATCCCCGGCGGGATGCAGAAAACACTGAGAAGACACTCCCTCGGGGTGGGCGGCACCTTTCGTTCATGTCTCAGATGTGAAGAGGTTGGAGGGGAGAACAGCATTCTGCCCACCTGCCTTCACGTCTTCCTGGTGCGTGTGTCGGTCCTGCTGCTGCTGCTGCTGCCTTTCACCGGCATCAGCCTTCCAGCACAGACTGAGAACCATAACGCTCCAGGAGCTTCCAGGCCTTCAGCTTCAGACTGGGACCGCTGAGACATCCGGGATCAGGGACTGAGAAGCTACGAGGTTCTCAGCCTCACAAGTGTACAGACAGCCCTATCATGTAAGCCATTCTAGTGCATCCTCCCTCCCTCCTCCCCCTCCCCTCACGCGCACGCGCACACACACACACAAACACACACACACACACACACACACACACACACACATTCTATTAGTTCTGCTCCTCTAGACAGCCCTGCCTAACATCCAGGGGTTACCTACTTTTGCCAAGTAGACCCCACTGCCTACAGTTCCCAGACCCTCCCAAAATAATGCCACCAACTAGGAGCCAAGCATTCAGCACATGAATGGGGCTGAGGGAGGGGTATAGACCATTTCATATCTAAGCTGTGACAGGGAGTAATTCAATAGATGAGATGGGTTTATTTTGATAAGATCTTTCATGCTCTGACCACATTAAGAGGCAATTCAAACTCAACATCAAAGCCTCTTCTGAGCAGTGGCTAAGGGTCCACAGACTGCAAAGATCTAAGCAAGTCTCAGAACAGCTGTCTAATCAGAGAGTTTTCCTCAGTGGCCCACTGTACTAGTGTCATTCTGTTGCTGTGATAAGACGCTGTTACCAAAAGCAACTTCTGGAGGGTTTATTTTAGCTTAAAATTCCACGTGACCGTCTGTCATGCCGGGAAAGTCAAGGCAGGAGCTTAAGCAGCTGTCACGTCCACAGTGAAGAGCAGGGCAATACAGGAACCGCGCTGCCCGCTCGCTTCCTAACTCTCTTCACACTTCCTTCCTAACTCTCTTCACACTTACACAGCCCAGCCCCTCCCCCCCAAAAAAGGTACTACCCACAGAGGCTGCTTGTTCCACATCGATTAGCAATGGAGATGATTTCCCACAGACATACCCACAGGTCAACCAATTGAAAGAGTCCCTCACCTGAGGCCTTCTGATTCTAGGTTGTGGCACATTGACATTTAAAGCCAACCATCACAGAGGCTGGATAGACGGCCCAGCAGTTAAGAGCATTTGTTGCTCTTGCATAGGACCTGAGTTCATTTGCCAGCACCCACATGGCAGCCTACAGCCATCTGTAATACCATTTCAAGGAGATCCAACAACCTCCTCTGGCTTCTGGGGACACCGGGCATGGAAGTGGTGTACAGATATATATGCAGGCCGAACACCCATATGCATCTTTAATCACACTCACCAATGGGTGTGCCCCAACCACATGACAGTAGGTGGGTTGCCAGCCCAGCCCTCCCATGCCTACTCCTTTTTTATCCCGTAGCTGAGCAGCCAACAAGGACAAGGAACATGTTTGGAAGGTGATCTGAAAAGGCGGGGATGTGGGTAAGAGAAAAAGCTCAGAGAAAGTGACTTCTGTAGAAAACTGGAGCTCAGTACCCTAGGACTCTCTGGGAACCTCCGTTGCCTGCTTGAGGGACAAGGGATCCAGACACTAATGCATAACTCACATTAGCTATTGGCTGGAGGGTTATCTGTGGGAGATCCTGCACCCTCTGGCCCAGCTGCTCCTTGCCCAAGGAGAGCAGGCTCCAGCAGTAGCAGAGTCCTCTCAGAGGAGTAGTTGATGGTTCTCTTGCCAAGCCAGCTTGCGTGAGAATGTCAGATGCTGAAGGGAGGTGGACGGGCCAAACCCAGCATCTGCTACAGACAAGCACTTTTTTGCAGTACTTACCACATGGAGTCGCAGGGTATTCTCACTGCTCGTCTGTTTTATCGACTCTCCTAGTGGGCTGTGGAAGCTCCACGGCAGGAGAGAGTCTTGACTGTTCTTCACTGTCTCTCCAGTGCACCACCATGACTGGTTCGTAATAGACATCTATGGTGGTTTGGATGAGACTGGCCCCCAAAGGTTCATATATTTGCATGCTTAGTCCCCAGCTGATGAACTTTTAGGGAAGGACTAGGAGGTGTGGCCTTGTTGGATATCGATGGGGGGTGGGCTTTGAGTTTCAAAATCCACACGAGCCCAGACTGCCCCCCCTCACCCTCTCTCCTCTCTCTTTCCTTCCATCCCTCCCTCCCTCGCTCTGTTGCCTGCTGCTTGTGGATCAGAATGTAGCTCTCAGCCACTTCTCCAGCACCGTGCCTGAGTGCTACCATATGCTCCCACCATGATGATGATGGACTCACCTCTGAAATTATAAGCCCTAAATGAAATGCTTTCTTTTATAAGAGTTGCCCTGGTCATGTTGTCTCTTCACAGCAATAGAACAGTGACTAAGACAACCTCCAATAAAAATTAACTGAAAAAGAGAGAAAAGTTGCTGGGCGGTGGTGGTGCATGCCTTTGATCCCAGCACTTGGGAGATCATAGAGATGGATCTCTGTGAGTTCGAGGCCAGCCAGCCTGGTCTACAGAGTGAGTTCCAGGACAGCCAGAGTTACAACAGAGAAACCCTGACTCAAAAAACAAACAACAACCAAAACACACACACACACAAAAAAAAAAAAAAAAAAAGAAAGAGACGTCTAGGCACAGACTGATTGGGAAGAACCATCTATTCAGGAACTGTCTGGCATCATATATCCAATGTCTATTTGGAGCTCTAAGGTCAATTCAAAGAATAACCTCATGCCTATGTTTTGGCAAGTAATCTCAGGGACCTACAAAATAAGAGAAGAAAGTAGGAGGGAAAAGTAACAGTACACTTTGCCAAAAAGTTTTTTATCCTGTGAAGCTATCCTTATGATTGGATGCCGCTTGGACTTCTGGGAACTTTGCTTAGAACATAAAGGAGGCAGTGGCCAGTGGGCAGTTGGCAGTTGGCAATTGGTGGGTTGGTTTGATACATGATAGTCCTGTTTTTTAGCAGCTCCTGATCTCCCAGCTTCAGAGAGTTAAGGCCACCTGGAGAGTGGTAAAGATTAATTTCTTTCTCTCTTTCCCTTCTTATCTTCCGTTCTCTTTCCTGAGCTAGAGGGTAAAAAAGGCACAGTGGGAATCTGCTACAAGTTAGGAATCTGTTACAGTAGCAATCGGTTTCAGGAGTCGTTGTCCCTGGGAGTTCTGGGACTCAGTTTTCAGTTACAGGGATACTTGTTGAAAAGCTCCCAGTGGGGGAGAAAGGGGAAATAGGGCTCAGAATAGGGCTTAAAATGATTAAAATTCACTATATATATATATATATATATACACACACACACACACACACACATATATATACATGTATATGAAATTGTCAAACAATAAAAAAATAAAATGAAAACATGAACCAAGAAAGGGGAGGGTGAGCTGAGAGTCAGCATTTGTCTCTCTCTGCTTTCTGACTGAGGTGTGATTTAGCCACTTGCCTCCTACTCCACCGCCACACCTTCCCTGACATGATTCACTACACCCTCAAACTGTGAAGGAAATAAACCCTTCCTTCCTTCATTTGCTTTGCCAGGCATTTTGTTAAAGCAGTGAGAAAAGGTACCTAGTGGAGCAAGGGCAACTGATCAGTGGCTACACTAACGAGGAAAACGCCATTCCTTCCCCTTGGTGGCTAACTGCAGTAGTCCCTCTTGGAGGGCTGGGGACTCATGGGCCCCTTTTCCTTTTATTCAGCCCAGGACCCCAGCCTGTGGAATGGTGCTATCCTGAGGACTAAGGGTGGGTTCCCACTTCAGTTAACCCAGTCCAAACTCCCTCACAGACATGCCCAGAGTCCTGTCTCTGGAGTGATTCTAGATGCTGTCAAGTTGACAATGTTAACCGTCACAGCTTACAACTTCCAGAAGAAAGTATGGATAGGAAATTGAGATTCATCTACATCTATGTCAGCTCTGAGCCCTGCAGCAGCTCTTGACCCCACCACATGGCCCAAGACAGGCAGCTGTGGGTACATGCCAAGAGTGCCTTACAGGTCACAGAAGTCAGCCTCCAAATTGGAGCTGAGCCGTCTGCCCACTGTCATCTCACAGCTGCAGAACAGGAATTTACCCTGGGACTACATGTGTTGCCTTTTCCCTTCTGCTTGGAGCAACTTCCAGGAGATTTAAAGCTTCAGAACCACGTTCCTTCCCCCTTTTTAATTGCATTCATTAGTTTGTTCAGAGGAAGGGGGCGCACATAGCTGATGAAGGGACAAGAACAAAGCAGCCAAACTTTAGTCAGGCTTCTAAAAAGCACCAAAACTGTGTAGGCCCAAGTCGGGGGCAAGGTGACTCAGAACAGTTCCCAGAACTAGAGTAAGAAAGATAGTTTCTGGGACAAACAAGATATGGACAGCTGACTGGTGGCCTTGGGCTAGGAGTTTCCCCCACCCGCATTGACTAAAACCCTGAGCTTGCATTTTCTAGGAGCCCAGACCTTGCTGTGTGCCAGCACCAATCAGTTTGAGGGGTGGTTCCCACATGACTGTGTAGCCAATGGAATCGCGCCTGGTGCTCTGTTGCTGGGCTCTGCCTTTGAAAAGCATATATATAAACCACCCTTGGAGGGTGCTGACTGTCACTCCCACCTGCCTCGCTTGAGGAATCTGTGAGAGTAGACCCCAACACGTTGGAAATAAACCTCTTGCTTCTGCATCGATCTCGAGTCCTGGTGATTTTTCGGGGGTCTCCTTCTGTCTGCTCCTAACACTAACAATCCCTGGGCACCTGTGCAAAGGTCAGAGCATAACTCACCTGCTTCTACCTGGTGAATTTCAGGAACCGAACTCAGGTCATCAGACATGTGCTTCCCCTGCTGAGCCATCTAGATGGCTTTTGTGAATCAGCCATTTAAGGGCTCCGACAGTCAAAAGAAACTTCATTAGGAAAGATGGCTCAGTGACTAAAAGCACTTGCTTCTCTTGTAGAGGATCAAGATTCAGTTCCCAGGACCCACATGGTGGTTACAACCATCTAAAACTCCAGTTCCAGGGGATCCAATGCCCTCTTCCAGCTCACAGAGGGATGCAGAAGCCCTCCTCTCACCCCAGGGCTTCCCTGCCCTCCTCTCCTCTTTTCGTTTGCTGTGTAATGTTAACCTCTCCGTGGAGCTGCCTCCATGAGCAGGCGGCCCACAGAGGGAGAGACACAGAGACGGTCCGCAGCTGAGTGAGTGCTGTTCCTGTATAAGATCTGAGTTCAGTTCCCAGCTCCCACTTCAGGTAGCTCACAAGCATGGGTAACTCCAGCTCCAGGGAGTCCGACCCCACCTTCGCCTCTGCCACTCACATGCACATCACAGACACATAATTTAAAATGTTTAAGACATCACATTAAGAGTTATTGAAACACAGGCTGAAGAGATGGCTCGGTGGTTAAGAGTACATACTGCTGTTCCTGACGACCTGAGTTCGATTCCCAGCACCCACATCAGGAGGCTTACAACTACTTGTAACCTCAGCTTAAGGGGAACCTGACACCTCTGACCTCGGTGTGCATGTGCATTCATGTGCCTATACTCTCCATGCATATAATTAAAAATAATAAAGTTTAATCTTTAAAAAAACATTTATTAAAACTTGAGCCAGGCATGGTGGCGCACACCTATTGTCCCAGAACTTGGAAGGTTGATAGAGAATATTCATGACTTAGAGGCGGCCAGCCTAGGCTACAGAGTTAAGACCTCTCTCTCTTTAAAAAAAAAAAAATTAATTAATTAAAATTTAAATTAAAAAAAAAAAAGGCTTCCTAGCCATCTTGGTAGCTGCTCTTGGTTGGGAACTGTCCTTCACTGAAGACAGCAAGATGGTGGCCACAGAGAAGACAAAGAGTCTGTGGAGTCACCAACTCTAGACTCCCACTTATTAATGAAAAGTGGAAAGTTAGGTACAAGCAAGCTCCGAAGAATGACCGGGCAAAATGTGTCATTCTCACCAGCAACGCCCCAGCTGTGTGGGAATTTACAATAGAGTGCTGAGCACACTGGGCGGAACTGGTGTGCATCGCTCAATGGCATGGCGCTGGGCGCGAGATGAGGAAAACGTGACCTCGCATGCACACCGGCTGCCACCGATCCAGGTGATCCCCAAATTATGGAAGCACACCAGAGCAGACTGGAAACCAGTGAACAGAGAAAGCTTTTCCGTAGTAAAACTTGCAAGAGCTTTTTTCAAAGAAAGAAAAGCAAGCAAGGTAAAGAAATGGCTCCGGGGTTGAGAACACAACCGTTTTTGCAGAGGAAACAATTTTGGTCAGGGAATCAATCTGACATCTTTGGATTCCTGAAACCTGCACTCGCTGCACACACAACACAATTTAAAGGAATAGGAATCGGATGAGCACGCTGGTGGCGCACGCCTTTAATCCCAGCACTCAGGAGGCAGAGGCAGGCGGATCCCCGTGAGTTCAAAGCCAGCCCAGTCTACAGAGTGAGTTCCAGGACAGCTAGGACTATGTAAAGAAACCCTGCTCAAAAAACCAAAATAATAATACTAATTAATAATAATAATAATAATAAATAAAATAAATCTGAAAGAAAGAGGATACTGCAATGAATAACAGCTAGGTGTGGGAGCACACTCCAATAATCCTAGTGTTCTGGAGATTAAGACGGATCAGAAGTTCGAGGTCACCTTTGGCCAGCCTGGGATACAGGAGACCCTATTGGAAAGAAAAAAAAAAAAGGAACCAACAAGATCTCTTAGTTGGTAAAGGCACTTGCTACCTGCACCCCAAGTGGAACTCACAGGGTTGAAAGAGAAAACTGACTCCCCAGAGGTGTCCTCTGCCTTCATACATACAGCTGGCACAAATGCATACACACACACACACACACACACACTCACAAATACAAATAAATGTAACAAAATTTTATGAAGAAGGGGGTGGGGCTGATAGCACCATCAGGAATAGCACATTCCTCCCAAGGAGAAGCAGAAAGCCTCTCTCCGGTTCTGCCTCCCTCATCAACCACTGCCCTGGTTTCACTTCCATTTTGCAAGATTGCTCCAAAGCAGTTGCTGTCTATATCTGCTGTGTGGTTTTTCTCCCTTAAACCTTTTCTAAACAAGTGTACCCCGCCCTAGTTCTTCCTCTAGCAAAGCAGCCTCTGAGGTCACCAAGTCAACTTTGGCTTACTTGGACTTTCAGTTCCCAGTCCTTATCTTTAGTGACTCTGAACTACTGTTGACATTTCCTCACTGCTGCTGGAACTCATTTGTTTGGCTGGCCTGGAAACCCCACAGCCATGTCTCTGCTCCCTTGGTTCCTCCTTAGTTTCTTTGATTAATTCTCTTCTCCTCGGTGGAGAGCTCAGAGCTCAGTCCTCATACCTCATCTTTGTCACTGCTGCTGCTGCTGCTGCTGTTGTTGTTGTTTTGAGACAGGGTCACAGTATGTAGCCCAAAGCATCCTGAAACTCACTACCTAGACCAGGCTAGCCCCCAACTCGCAGAAATCCACCCACCTCTGCTGGGAGTTCATATGTACATGTGCGTATGTGTAACCATATGTGCATCGTTACTGATCAAGTTAAGTCAGCTCCTGGACAGTGTGGCCTTGTTTCATTCCCAATCACTACCAACCTCAGTTATCCACTCTCTTGAGTATCAGCACATGTAACAAGGCCATACAGTTGAGGGCCTTAATTATTTGACCAGTAAAGATGCACTGGATCATTCTTAGGTTCCACAGGTTTGTTATTTACACAAACAGCCAGAGCCCCTCCTGGTCTTTGTCTTGTAAATCATAAAAGATGATCAACAGAAAATTATACACCTATAATCCAACACTAGGAGGGCTGAGGCAGGAAACCAAGAGTTCGAGGACAGACTGGGCTCAACTTCCTGCTCCTCTGTGGTGTAAGAGCTGCTGCTACGCTCTCTCTGCTATTCACTATTTTGCCTTCCTTGCTTCCCAGGAACCAGGAAAAAAAAATCCCTCCCTTAAGCCAATTTTGGTCATAGTGATGCAGCAGTAAAAAAACACAGATATAAGCCGAACCGGGGTGAAGATGTTAAACCTTGTTCCACAGGACTTTTTTAATCTTATTTTTTGCGTGTGGGGTATTATGCCTGCATATATGGCGCTATACCACATCTGTGCCTGGCGCCGGAGGAGGACAGAGGCAGATGTTGGGTCCTCGGGAAGAGCCACGATATGGCTGCTAAGAATCGAGCCTCAGTGCTCTGGAAGAGTAGCCAATGCTCTTAAACCCTGAGACATCTCTCCAGCTCCTGTAGATACAGGCCTTGAGAAAGTTACTCTCTGGACCTCATCAGTCTTATGTGAGAAACTGAGGTAATACTGCTATTAATCTATTATGGTTGATGTGATAATTCAGTGAGGTAACAGATGTTAGCGAGCACGTTGTGAATGCTCAGCCCACATGAACTAATTATTTCACTGTGGCTTGAGTGTAGAGTGAAGCTTTCCCAGGGAAAAGCCCCTCCCCCGTGTGGTTGTATGCCCCTTGGACTTCTGGGAATGTTGGAGGGCATAAAAAGAGGGAGTAGAGACAGTTGGTTTAGAGAAACTGAGAGGACAGTTGGTTGAGAGAGACTGAGAGAAACAGAATATAAGAGATTTAAGAAAAGACAGTTAAGAGATATTAGCTAGATATATAGGTATATATTAGATACAGTTAAGAGATATTGGTGTTAAGAATTAGAGGACAGTTTAGAGAAGACAGTTCCTTGGTAACTGCTGTGCTGGGAAAGGCTAAACCAGAGCGGGAATTAGCTCAGAGCTAGTTCAGTTCCCCAGACATGGGGAGATTCAGACAGCCAAGAGAAAAGGGCTGCAAAGATTTCTCAATCCTTCCTATTCTTTCCTATCCTCCCTAACCCTATGAGCTAATTGAAGTTTAAAGGTTACAATTTAGAAATATAGCAGCTGGGAACAGAGGAGCAGAGTCAAGTAGCCAGAGAGAGAAAAAAACTGTTACGTTTTAGAGATATTTCAAACACATTCTGAGCCCAAATCCAAATGGCAAACAGCCAAGGAACCCACATACCCATGTTCTTAAAAAAAAAAAAAAAAAAACTTTACATCTGAAGGGCATCTACAAAACCCACAAGCTATAAAACCAAATATTTAATAGTTAATATATATTACCATTTATTTAGTTACATAAGGCACCCCAAATTTATTTACATCTATACTTGAGTCTAGTCAGGATAAAACTATTGTGATCCTAATACTCTGATCCTATGTGACCCCTGGGAACTTGAACCAGGCCTAAGAAACCACAGTAATTATATTTGTCTCACGGTGGTATTGACTATGCAATAGTATTATGAGAATGTTTACACAAATAAGAAAACACACAAGCACTCACAGGTCCCTTCTGCGCTGAATCCAATTGCCCTCCATAGTCAGACTTCCTTCTCCTCCTCCAGGGTCTAGCCCTGTGAGTCTGCCTGACCTTCCAGTCCTTGCTAACTCCCCAACTGGCCAAATCTAGACCCAGTCCAACATCCAGTGCCCCAAACTAGTCCAGCCACCCCTGCCTGCACCACAACCAACCTCTATGATTTCCAGGACCTGCCCTACCTGCCACTACTCAACCCCTCCCCCGACACACCACATCTAACCTTCCCACTCAGCCAGATGTACCGCACAGTCCAGGCTTGGACTGCAACGCACTTCCTGTCCACCAACCCAGCCCCCTCTGACCACCTGACTTCATTCCACCCAGGCTATTTCCAACCTCTAATCCCAACACATTCACACATCCTCTCCTCTGCCTCAACCTGCTCTGTCATACCAGACACAAATTTTAAAAAGAAGCCCACGTGCCCAGATCTCATTGCAAAAATCCTAACCGTGTGAGTGATCAAGCCAGTATCTTCTCTCCAAAACATCCCAAACCTATAGGAATGTTTGCCGGTGAAAATGTCCTAGATGAACCCCAGGATACAGAATTTAAAAACTAATTATAAACTTCATCAAAGACCTCGAGGAGTTTAAAGAAGACACAAAGAAAGTAAAAAGACAAAAAAGAAAGAAAGAAACCCGGAAAATGAACGCCAGAATGATAGAATGACGCCCAAGAAAATACAGCACAAGGCCGATGGAAATGACAGCAGCCAAGGACTTGAGAAGGGAATTCGATGAGGAGATGGAAGCATTGAGGGAGACTCAAGCTGAAATGAAGATGGAATTGAAAAGCCCAGTAACTCCACTCAAACACTCAAAGGAAAGCCTTCCAAGAGAATGAATCAAGCGGAAGACAGAATACCAGGACTCAAAGATAAGGCAGAGAGAGGATCTAGACAAGCAAGAAATGAGAAAAAAAAATGTAAACACAGGAAAGGAACACCCAGGTAATGTGGGAGACCATGGAAAAACCAAGCTTTCCAATTATAGGCTTAAATGATGGAGAAAAGTCCCATGTCAATTGCACAGACCAGACAAGATAATAGAAAGAAACTTCCCCAAACTAAGGAAAACACACTTACGTAGGAAGCGTACAGACGCCTGATCAGCCACGGTTGTTGCTGCTCTATTCGCACTAGCTGGAAATGGAAACAACCTACATGTCCTTCAGCCAACAAATAGATCATGGAAACATGGTACACTATGCAAAACTATTCAGCTGTAAAGAAAAATGAAATCATAACCTTTGCAGATAAATGTTTGGAACTAGAAAATATCATGTTGAGTGAGGTAACACAGACCCAGAAAAACAAACATCAAATGTTCTCTCTCATTGGAGGTTCCTAGCTCCAAAGCTTCAGACGTGAGTAGTTAGCTGCAGTGACTGCAGAAACCAGGAAAGTAAGTTGGGACCATTGCCAGGGTACAGGGTTTGGGGAGCAATAGAGAAGGGACTAGCAGGGCACAAGTGATCTGACTGGGGACATGGTTAAAAGGGGGCCCTATTTATGGAGGGGGGCGTAGATAAATATAGAAGATGGGAAGGTAAAATAACAGTTAAGATGTCTGAGAAGGTCATAAGAAATCATACTATTAACTATCTAAAAAACACCTACAAAAACACATATATATAGTTTAAATGAAATTCTCCCATCTGGGATGACAATGCTCCCTCCAAAAGCCAAAGACCACCTAACAAAACCCCAGCACCAGACATTAAAAACCTTCTTTTGAGTTGTTGGTCAGGATTGCCCAAGAGACTCCCAAAACATACGGTAACTGTTATTGCCCTGCATAGTCTCTCAGAGGTGGGAAGTAACTCCCTAACACTGAAGACACCATATTCTTCAGAACCAGGGCCCAAAGGCCTCTAAGCTACAACTGATCTGAACACTTCCTCCCTGAGGACTAGATTGCATGGTACCAGAAGGTGCCATACAAGCTTCCAAAGGGGGGAAGCAACCAACAGTCCTACCCAGCTACAATGCCTATGAACCACAACAACGACCAGCATGGCGGGAGAACCCTCAGGGTACAGCATAGTAGTGGCCCACGTACCTTGGCGGTAACCAACAACTCTCTAATTGGACCTAAGACCCACTCAACAAGAGGGAGACCACGCCTGGTGCTGGAAATCTAGCCAACCACTCAGTGTTAGTGAAGTCATGGGTCTTGGAGGAGAACCTCCAACCACCACTTTACTAGAGCAGCACAATCCCTAACAACAATCTAAACATTTGTCCTTAAACCCACAGACCAGCGTAGTCCTCACCCCTCTTCAAGAAAACTTTTCTTGAAGCGTATGGAGACCAATACAGAAAACCACAACCAACCAAAATGCAGAATTGTTTACCTCAGTCCCAGTGGATACATCTACAAAACACTCCTGCACCCAAGGCTCAGGGAACATTGAAGAGAGCAGAGAAAGACTGTGAGAGCCAGAGGATCAGAGTTTGCTGAGAGACTGTGTCTCTTGCTAATGTCAGAAGCCACAGCCATAGAGTCTCACAAACATCACTACCGCAAAGAACCGCAGGCAAATAAGGGATGCTGAGAGTGGCAGAAACAGTCTTCCCCAGGGGAGAACACACCAACAAGCTATCCAGTGCTAAATGGTCAGCTCTGAAAACATACATGCAAGTAACACCACACAGACTGAGCAGGCTGCTTTTAGGAGCATATGTATGTAGATACATATACGCATGTAACAGAAATTAATGCAAAAGAAGCCTAGGAGTTTGAAAGTGAGTTAGGAAGGGTAGGTAGGAGGGTTTGGAGATGAGGAAGAGAAAAATGTTATCTCAAAAATAAAAGAAAAAAGTTGTATATAAATTACTATGTACAGAGGCTGTGAAGGCACTGAGAAAGAATTCTCTCTATATAGAGGACAGATGGATGCTTTATCCTACATTTATTTTATAATTTTCAACAGTGATCACAGATTAATTAACTAATAAAAACTAGTTATAAAAAGCAAAAAAAAAAAAAAAAAAGGAAGGAAGAAAACATACATACCACCACAAGGTATCCACTTTCCCACACCCGTTCCTAGACCTCACTCCTGCTGATGACGTTTACCAGCTTGCCACGTGGGCTAGGTGAAAGCTGCTCATTCCGAACTGTTCCTCCTACTTCTGTTCTCTAAGCAGGGAGGCAGCTATCGGGTAAGTCACAGAAACAGTCTTACCATAAGTTTCATGGGTTCCTAACATCATACTACAAACACACTTGGCTAAAGGTTAGTTTGGGGGCCAGAACAACCATTTAGCCATTTCTAAAATACTTCCTGATGTCTCTTGAAAGCAGAAGTAGCTCAGGCTCTGACCTGAGGACAAGGGAGAAACTGAGGATTTTCATTGACTGGAAGCAAGTTCCCTAGTTGAGGATTAAGAACAAATTTTCTGTGTCTTCATTTGCTTCCGTGATAAGAGAAGTGGATACACATGTCAAGAGACAGCGGTGCCACTGTGGGGCTGTCCTAGAGCGAATAGTGGGTCAAAGTGTGCCTTGAACCCCGGAATTCTCACCCTGAGAGGGGCAGGAGTTCAGATGCTCCACACTTTCTTAGCTCTGGCAAAACCCAGCTAAATTCTAAATACTGCCTGATTCACAGCAGGTCACTAGCAAAAGAATGTGGCTTGGTTGGTACTTATGTAATGGAGGCCTAGGACTGAGCCCATTTTCTGATAAGTGTCTTCCTTCCTCTTTTCCCTGTGGGACCACACTTGATACAGAAGGTGCCCTTGCAGGACTTTGACCCTTAGACAAAGAGCCCCACATGCAAATGGGGCTACTCCAGTATCCCTGTCTTAACCAGTGGCCCCCCCCATCCCTGGGTACCAAAGATCCTCCCCTGCCTTTTTCCTATAAATGTAACCACCCTTGCTTGCTTCAATAAATGGAGACGTTCTACTGATAACACTCTCCCAAGAATCCTGTCCATTCTCAATGGCTCACAGTTCTCCGATTTGAGACTGGATGGGTGCAAGGTAAGACCCACACAATGCTGTTGCCAGCGGAGCTACCTGGAAGGACCAGGAAGCCTCGGGTGGGATGATTTAATTACCACATGCCACCCCAACTCCACCAAACAAGTCACTTGAAGATAATGGAACAGGTACAGCTGGCAAAACCAGACTCTTCCATTCCTAAGAGTTCAAACAAGATCTAAGGAGATTTGGGGTTATATGTTTGCTCTTGATTTGTCAATATCTGTATAGTATTATGACATTAGTAAAATAAGAGAAACAGCCCATCAGCAAAATATTTCAGCTGTTTGTTTGTTTGTTGATATAGGCTCTTATTGTGTAGCTTTGACTGTCTTGGAACTCACTACATAGACCAAACTGGTCTCAAACTCACAGAAATCCACCTGCCTCTGCTTCCTGAGTACTGGGATCAGATATGTGCTACAAGGCTTGGCTATTTCAGCTTTT
Organism: Cricetomys ansorgei; assembly: GCA_026225945.1. Taxonomy (NCBI): domain Eukaryota; kingdom Metazoa; phylum Chordata; class Mammalia; order Rodentia; family Nesomyidae; genus Cricetomys; species Cricetomys ansorgei. The sequence goes on along the minus strand of JAMJFZ010000597.1, from coordinate 20,544,496 downwards.
CTACAGCAACTCCAGGCCACTTTCAGGGACATATTTGATAAAGCCAACTTGATGCCATGGGGTAGGTCTAATTCTTGTATCATAGTTTTGCCTAAAACGTTTTAGAACAAATATATCTCATCATACTTTTATTTTTTTAACTGTTTTACTAGACTCTGCTTTGGGTGGTGGGTTGGGGTTTTGTTTTGTTTTGTTTTGTTTTTGAGCCAAGGTCTCACACAACTGAGACTGGCTTCAAACTCAATAGGTAGCCAAAAGTGACTTTAACTTCTGATCCTCTTTCCTCTGCCTCCCTGGAGCTGTGTGGTTTGTGCCACTACACAGATTCATTGCTTTTGTAACAAAAGATTTTGTAAACATTGATGTGTAGGAAATGATGTGTAGGGAACGCTTAGCACAACACCTGACATGTGGGACACATCAAACAAACACAGGGTGATTTTCACTAGTTGAGTGTCTAAGTCAGGATTTCTACTGCTGTGAAGAGACGCCATGACCACGACAACTCTTAGAAAAGAAAGCATTTAACTGGAGTTGGCTTACAGTTCAGAGGTTTAGTCCATTGTCATCATGGCAGGAAGCACGGCAGCACACAGCAGAGGTGGTGCTGGAGAGGTAGCTGAGAGTTCTACATCCGGATTCACAGGCAGCAGGAAGAGAGAGTGACACTGGGCCTGGCCTGAGCATTTGAAACCTGAAATCCCACCCCCAGTGACACACTTCCTCCAACAAGGCCACAGAACCTACTCCTTTCAGATAGTGCCGCTCCCTATGAGCCTATGGGGCTATTTTCATTCAAACCACCACATTCCACTCCCTGCCCCACAGGCTTGTAGCCATATCATAAGGTAAAACTGCACTCAGTCCAACTTCAAAGGTCCCCGTGGTCTATCGCAGCATTAGCACTGTTTAAAAGTCCAAAGTTCAAAGTGTCTTTGGAGACTCATGGCGGTCTTTTAACCGTAATTCCCTGTAAAATCAAAATCAAAAAGCAGATCACGTTCTTAGAACATACCATCGTATATATGGCACAGAATATACATTACCATTCCGAAATGGAGAAAGGAAGCATAGTGAGGAAATACCGGACCAAAGCAAGACCAAAAACCATCCGGGAAAATTCCACATTCTGCATCTTCATGTCTGGCATCAAAATGCTCTTCAGATCTCCAGCTCCTTTTAGCTTTGTTGATTGTAACGCACTTCTCTCTCTTGGGTTGACCCCATTCCCTGTTAGCAGCTTTCCTCGACAGGTATCCCATAATACTGGTTACTCCAACATTGTAGGATCTCTAATGGAATCCAGGCTTCACTTTCACAGCTTCGCACAATGGCCTCTCTGGACCTCCATGCAGGGACACCCCAACACATACTTGAGCTCAATAGCTTTCCTTAGCCACAGAAAGAAATTCCACAACCCCTTTCTTCTATCCGTGATTCCAAAGCCAGAACCACATAGCCAAAGCTTTAAAGTTCTGCTGCTTCCTGGGACTGGAACATGGCACCTTGCTCAAATACATTTTCATCAGCTTTCAGTTTTTGATGGTTTTCTTCACTGTCTAAGCTTGACTGTCTGGAACTTACTTTGTAGGCCAGGCTGGCTTTGAACTCAGAAATCCACCTGCCTCTGCCTCCAGAGAGCTGAGATTAAAGTCATGTACCACCATGCCCACCCCTAAGTTTTCTTTAATTCCTTTTCACAAGTCTGAAGCTCATCTGGGTGGGTCCTGCCCTGAGGCCACCACTCCCTTTATTACATTTAGGATCAGGCTTCTCTTTAAACTTTTATCTCCTTGAGCACTGGACCTAGCTCCATTACACTTCCTGGTGCCCCTTTTCTCCTCAAACTGTACATTTTGTATCTTTCCTTGCTCAGCTTGCTCCTTCTCATTATAGATCTGAATAATACTGGCCATCATGGGGCTGGAGAGATGGCTCATAGGTTAAGAGCACTGTCTGCTTTTCCAGAGGATGCAGGTTCAATTCCTGGAACACACATGGTAGCTCACAACTGTCTGCAACGCCAGTCTCAGGGGATCTGATGCCCTCTTGACCTCCTCAGGCACCAGGCTTACATGAGGGACGTAGACATACAGACAGGCAAAACACCCATGTACATAAAAACAATAAATGGAAAAAGAAGAGGAAGCTGGGGCCTGAAGATCAGGAGTTCAGGCTAGTCTTGGCCAGGCTGGGCTATCTGAGACTGTCTCAAAAGAAAAAGAAATAGTGGTCACTAATAATCACTTGACACAGTCAATACCAAGTTGTTTTGAAATCTCCTCTGCCAACACTGTTAATCCAAAACTCTTCAATTTAGCCTCAAGCAGATTTTTTTGGACAAGGGCAAAAAAGCAGCAACATTCTTCAAAATATCACAAGAACAGTCTCTAAACCACTTACTAATAGTCTTCTCCTCTGAAACCTCTTGAGCCAGGCCATCACAATCTGCATTGCTCTCAGCACCACTGTCCTCTCTGATCCGACTAGGATGGCCCATTAAGCCCCACTTAAAGCGTTCAACTGCTTTCCTAATCCAAAGTTCCAAAATCCACATTCCACCAAGAAACATGGTCAGGTCTGTCATGTAGTACCCCAGTCCCTGGTACAAAATTCAGTCTTAGTCAATGTTCTATTTCTGTGAAAAGAAATCATGACCAAGCAACTCTTACAAAGGAAAGCATTTAATTGGGACTTGCTTACAGTTCAGAGGTTTAGTCCATTGTCATCATGGCAGGGAGCACGGCAGCACACAGGCAGACGTGGTGCTGGAGAGGTACTTGAGAGTTCTACATCTGTATTGGCAAGCAGCAGAAAGAGAGAGTGACACTGGGCCTGGCTAGAGCATTTGAAACCCTAAAGCCCACCCCCAGTGACGCACTTCCTCCAACAAGGCCACACCTACTCCAAACAAGCTACACTTCTTAATAATGCCAACCTATGGGCCTATAGGGCCTTTTCATTCAAACCACCACAGAGAATGAGACTGTTATAACAGTAAAGTTACAGACTCGTAAGCCAGGCTGTCCTGTTGACAGTCCAAGCACAATCAGTCCAGGAAATGTAAAGAATCCAGTGTTAGATACCCAGGCTCCTTTTAGCAGATTGCTCTAAGGACAGATCAGCTTTGTCCTCACCAAGTCCACCCTGGCTGGCAGGAAGAATAAAGACAGGAAGTTGTGGGCATGCCTCTCCCCATGTCATCTCATTGGCCCATACATAACTGTAAGGCAGGCTGGGCAATGTAGTCTTTATTCTAAGTAATCATGTGCCTAGCTAAAAATGAGTATATTGCTAAAAAAAAAAGACAGAAAGAAAAAAGAAAGAAAGAAAAGCAGTTCCTGGAACTCAACCAGCTCCAGCCACATTCTTCCTTTTGTGACTCAAAACACCTGAAAGAAACTTCTCAACAGCTTGGCCAGGTGAGCACCAGCCTTGGGAACCACTGGCCCAATCCTCTACGGCAGCATCACAGTGATATTCAACTCCTAGGCTCTATGACCCAGGTCTGTGGGCTTTGGGGGTTGGGGGAGAGATGTAGGTATGAAAGCTCCTCCAGAAAAGTTTTATGCAGCTTAAATAAAAGAAAATTAATAAAGACGAGGCCTGGTAAAGCATGCCCATATCAGCCCAGGACCAGTCTGAGTTATATATTGTCAGGTCCCAAAGCAAGCCAGGACAAGGCTTACTCAGGACCTACGGCGCCACAGGTTGATAACTGCTGTTATCAGGCTTCCAGCAAAAGGCATGGTCCAGATTAAAGGTAGGCTTGCCCAGCTCAGAAGATCAGGATAAAGGTGTGTCTTCCTACCTCAAAGACAGATTAGAAGTGGATCTTCCCATTGTGAATTAAGGAAAAATCCCTCACCGGGGGCCCCTTCATTTTTGGGTTTTTGTTAATTCCAGAGGTAGTCAAGTTGACACCAAGAATCACCATCACAGATAGTTTGGGGCTAGCCTGAGCTACATGAGAAAAAGAAAAGAATGAAAAAGAAAAAAGAAAGAAAAAACCCTTTTGCAGTATATCTCCTACTATTTGCTTTACAAAGTTTTGTAATGGTTTAAAGGAAAAACTGATGTTTTTACACAATGAAGTATTTCCTATCCATTTCCCTAATCTCGAGCATAGCACAGGTAAAGAATATGCCTGTTGTACACGAGGCTCTGTGTTCATCTCCAGCATCATCTCTCTGTCTCTATCTATCTGTCTGTCTGTCTGTCTGTTTTTCTCTCTCTCTCTCTCTCTCTCTCTCTTTCTCACACACACACAGGCCATTCCGTCTCTAAGATCTTAGGCAATTGAACATGTGGGTGTCTCCTGAGTCACAAGTTCCCTCTTAAGAAACCCACCTCCACCCTAGCCTTGCAAAATTCTATGTTCAAGTCTAGATATGATGGTGCATGACCTCAATCACAGCCTTGGGAGGCCGAGGCAGGTAGATATCTGTATGCTCCAGGCCAGCCTGGTCTACATAGTGAGACCCTATCTTTAAAAAAAAAAAATGATAATAATAAAAAGAATGTTTAAGCTAGATATGACTGCACATGCCTGTAGTCCCTGTACTTAGCAAGTAGAAGCCAAAGAACCCAGAATTCTCAGCCATCTCAGCTACATAGCAAGTTTGAGGCCAGTCTAGGCAACATAAGACCTTGCCTCAAAAGAAAAAAAAGAAAGAAAAGGGGGCGTGGCTGGAGAGATGACTCAGTGGCTAAGAGTGCTGGCTGATCTTACACTTGTCCCGGATCCAGTTCCCAAAACCCACATGGCGACTCACACCCATTTATAACTCCAGACCCAGGTGGTCAGGATGCCTTCGTCTGGCTTCTGTGGGCACAAGGCACAAGGTACACAGACAGATATCCAGGCAAAACACTCACACAAATAATCTTTTTTTAATCTAAAAAAGAGGAAAGTGGGGAGAAGAAGAAACTTGTAGAAACAATTTACCATGTGGGTAGAGTGACCACACCCTTGGGACTCAGGCGTCCTGCCCCCAGTGGCAGGAATTCATAATGCAAAGACTAGTGTGTGCCATGCTGCTCCCAGAAACAATAGAATCTTCGATGAAAATCCCAACACCATGCATGGGATACCTCCCTCTGAGGCCAGGGTGCTCTCAGAGGCTCCCACACCACAAAAGCTATCGCTGTCCCTCTTCATTGCCAAACAAGACTAGATGGTAAGATCCTGTTGCTAAAGATGCCACACACTTGATATACAGGACACAGAGAAATCAGGCTGGACCTGAACTGGAGCTTCCTCCAAAGTGACTAGCTTTCACAGTTCCATACATAGGCTGCTGGGAGAGAAAAATCATCAGTGGTCATAGAAGTGTGCCTCTGATGGCGACCAACCACACGCTGACTAGATCTGAGGCCTTCTCCATGGGAGGGAATGCACACCTCGTGCTATAAAACTGCTCACACGCTTATGAATGGGGAAGTCACACACCCAAGCAGGGAGCCCTCTACTCGTGTTTTGCTTAATGGACATTTAGTCAAACTTCTTGCTAAATGTTTATGGTTATACCCGTAGATTATGATCAGAGGAGCTGCTTTTTGCAGAGGTAGACAGTTAATGCAAACAGAGAAGAAAATCCCACAGTCTGTCATAGCTAAAACACTACATATACACAGCAAAGAAAGTACTTTGAAGCTACAGGGGAAAAAAATGTATCAGAATAACCGCTGGTGTCTCAATGTAAACTCTGAAAGCAAGAACCTGGAGGAATGCATTCCAAGTCCTAGAAAGCTATAGCAGCCAGCCTAAACTAACATACCCAGACAAACTATCCGGAATGATTGAAGGAGAAAGAAAAGCTTCCCACGACATAAACAGCCTTAAAAAAAATTGTACCCAACGAATCAAACTGAAATAAAATACAGGAAGCACTACTTCAGGCTGAAGAGAGGAATGACAATAGCAGAGAGACTGTGGAAAGAAACACAAACCCAGAATTATTGAAACACAAAATACCACTGAGAACACAAATATAGCACAAAAATCAACAACATGATGACCACAATTAACACACACATTTTTTAAATTTATTTTTCTTCTTTCATATAATACATATCAACACCCTTCCTACCCTCCCTCCATTCCTCCCAGCTCCCCCATCTCCCTCTCTTCCTATTATATATCCTCCCCATCCCCATCCACTCACCTCCCTCCTTATTTCCCCCCATAAAAGGGAGCAGTCCTCCCAGGGTCACTGCTCAAACAGGGCACAACAAATGGGACAAGGCGGGGGGACATCGAAGGTGGGCCGGGCAACCCAGCTGGAGGAAATGGGTCCCAAGGGCAGGCAAAAGCATCAGAGAACCCCTACATACACTCACTCTAGCCTGCAGGCTCTCTGTAAGAACATCAATCCAGACAACCACTTAACACATGAGAACCCTTTAGGTTCCCTGTCGTCCACTTCAGGCTCTGAGGGACCCCAAGACTGCTAGTCCGCTGACTCCATGGCGTCTGTTCTCCTGATGTCCCTGACCCCTCTGGTTCCCAAAATGCCTCCCCCCCCCAACTTCTTCAAGTTTTCCAGAGTTCTCCATGATGTTTGGCTCTGGGCCTCTGCATCTATTCCCATCAGCTTCTGGCAGAAGCCTCACTGATGGAGACTGGGCTAGGTATCGATCTATGTAGAACAGGGTATCTTTAAAATTCATCTCCTGGCTATCTAGTGTCTACTTCATGGCCTATGCTGAAGAATCATTCATAGGTTCTCTCCTTTGGCATGGGGTTCTGCCCTTCCATTTCCCCAGTGGGTCCTGTAGGGAGGATGGATTAGGTCGAAGGTTTTGTGGCTGGGGTGGTGTAGTTGCTAACTACAATCTTTTACCCTCAATTTAGGGGAAAAGAAAGGAAGGATGGATAGAAATTTTCACCGCTTTTGCAGGCAGCCTTGATATAGAGTGAGAGAAAGGCAGAAACTTCACAGCCTCTTTTAGGCTGTCCTAAGCTTGGAGAGGACTAGCTGACAGTCAGTCAGACTAGCGTCTCAGCTCACTGTCTGTAAACTCAATCTCCCCAACCTTTGGTTTTTTAAGTAAGAATCAACACACTAACAACAGACAACCCAACCAATAAACCACCAACCAACACCCACCCCTGGCTCTCAGGGGCTTCAGACCTTTTATAGCCTAAGCCAAAAGTTCCCATAAATCCAAGCGGCACGCAATCCCAAGTACAAGCTACATGTGCCAGAACCACTGCACCTAACCAAATTATATCCACCTGCATCAAGCGTTCCAAATCCAACTCATGAACATCACCACACCTGGGGTGGGAACACAAACCTAGTCAAAACGCCGTTTTGCATTTTTAAAGAAACCAAAATAACAAAAACTTCTTCCAAGTGTTCTGCTACAGAGTGGTTGTCCCAGTCCCTCCACTGGAAGCCTTGCCAGCTACACGAGATGGCCTGTTCAGGTTCCCCATCTCCCATTACCAGAGATCCTTGCCAAGGTCTCCATCGTGGGCTCCAGTGAGTTTTCACTGTCCTTGGTCTCCAGATCCCCCACTCAACATGCCCCAGTTCCAGCTGTCCCTCCATACACTCCTCCCTCCACCCCTCTCCCCACACCTGGCTTTCCCTCCTCCCCCAGTACCATCTGCTCCACCTCCCCCCCACCAGGGAGATCCCCTCTTCACAACCAAGCCCCTCCTTGTTCAGTCTCTCTGGGTCTGTCCTTTGTCCTTTGCTTAACAGTTAATAACCACTTACAAGCGAGTACGTGCTGAGTTTGTCTTTCTGGGCCTGGGTTACCTCACTCAGAATGATTTTTTTCTAGTTCCATCCATTTGCCTGAAAAATTCATGTAATCATGTTTTAATAGCTGAGTAGTACTCCATTGTGTAAATGTACCACAATTTCTTTATCCATCCTTCAGTTGAGGGGCATCTAGGCTGTTTCCAATTTCTGGCTATTATGAACAAAGCTGCTATGAACATAGTTGAGCAAGTGTCCTTCTGGTAGGGTGGAACCTCCTTTGGGTATATGCCTAGGAGTGGAATGGCTGGGTCTTGAGGTAGATCAAGTTCCAATTTCCTGAGGAGTTGCCAAAGGAGTTGATTTCCATAATGAGTATACAAGTTCGCACTCCCACCAGCATTGAAGGAATGTTCTCCTTGCTCCACAACCTTGCCAGCATGAGCTGTCATTTGAACACACACATTTCTTTTTGTTGTTTATTTTGTTTGTTTGTTTGTTTGTTTGTTTGTTTGTTTGTTTGAGGCAGGGTCTCACCAAGTAACTCTGGCTGTACTGGAACTCACTCTATAGACCAGGCTGGCCTTGAACTCACAGAGATCTGCCTGTCTCTGCCTCCCTAGTGCTGGGATTAAAGGCATGTTATGCTATGGCCAGGACTCACACACACACTTCCATGATAACTTTAAAATGACAATGGCCTTGATTCTATAATCAAAAAATACAAGCTGACTGAATGGATCAAAAAACAAAATCCAGCCAGGGGTAGTAGCAAATACCTTTGATCCCAGCACTTGGGAGTCAGAGGCAGGCAAATCTCCATTGTTAGAGGCCAGTCTGGACTACATAGTGAGTTCCAGGACAACCAGAGCTACATAGTGAGACCCTGTCTCAAAAACAACAGAAACAGAAAGAAAGAAAGAAAGAAAGAAAGAAAGAAAGAAAGAAAGAAAGAAAGAAAGAAAGAAAGAAAGAAAGAAAGAAAGAAAGAAGGAAGGAAGGAAGGAAGGAAGGAAGGAAGGAAGGAAGGAAGGAAGCGAGAGAGAGAGAGAAAGAAAGAGAGGACCCAAATGAACAGAATCAGAAATAAACAGGAAGCCAGGTGGTGGCGCAGGTAGGTGCAGGAAAGGTCTTAAACAAAATCCAACAGGCCTTCGTGATAAAAGTCCTAGAGAATGTAGGGCTTGGGCAAACATAGCTCAACACAATAAAAGCTACATATGCTAAACCTACAGCCAACATCGTCCTAAGTGGAGAAAAGTTTGACGCAACCCCACTGAAGTCAGGAACTAGTCAGGGATCGGGGTGTCCACTGTCCCGCCCCTTTTCAGTATTGTGCTCCAAGTACAGCTGGAGCAATAGGCAGGAGAAGAGAAGGGAGTCAAACTATCCCTATTTGCAGATGACAGGATATTGGAGATCCCAAAATTCTACCACAAAACTTCTGGGAATGATAAGCAATTTCAGCACTGTGGCAGGATACAGAATCAACTGGACAACCCATCTTTTCTATACACCAACAACAAACCTACAGAGAAAGATATCATGGACACATCCCCATTCATATTAGCCTCAGAGAAAATTAAATATCTAGGAGTTAACCTAATCAATAAAAGTGAAGGGACTCTACAGTGAAAACTTTCAACCTCTTAAAAAAAGACACTAAAAAATGGAAATACCTCCCATGCTCATGGATTGGTAGAGTCATCGCTGTAATAAAATGACTATTTTACCAAAAGCCATTTGCAGATTCAGTATGATCTCAACCCAAAACCCCCATCTCACCCTTCTCAGAAATAGAAAAGAACTGTCCTAAAATTCACACAGAACCACAAAAGGCCCTAAACAGCCAAAACAATCCTGAGCAAAAAGAACAATGCTGCAGGGATTGCCATTCCAGATCTTAAGATATCTCACAGATCCATAGTAATAAAAAGAATATGGTACTGGCACAAAAATAGAATGTAGACAAAATCAAAGACCCAACAAGAGGTCACAGAACTTCAGCCATTTAATATTCGACAAGAATACCAAAAACACACACTGAAGTATGAAAAAAGCTTTATTAACTGTTAACTGTTTATCTAAAAAAAAACTATAATATATATAATTCTGTGTATAAATATATATATATTAAATAAGCTTTTCCAAATTGAGCTAACAATGCTCCTTCAAGAGCCAAAGACCACCTAACAACTCTACTACCAGACATGAGAAGCCCTCTTTTGAGTCGTTGGTCAGGGCTGGCTAAGAACAATTGTTATTGCCCTTGGTTGTCCTCCCGTGGTGGGAAGTAACTCCCTAATGCTGAAGACACCACACTCTTCAGAAACAGGGCCTAGAGGCCCCTGAGCTACAACTGATCTGAACACTTCCTCCCTGAGGACTAGATTGCATGGTACCAGAAGGTGCCATACAAGCTTCCAAAGGGGGGAAGCAACCAACAGTCCTACCCAGCTACAATGCCTATGAACCACAACAACAACCAGCATGGCGGGAGAACCCTCAGGGTACAGCATAGTAGTGGCCCACGTACCTTGGCGGTAACCAACAACTCTCTAATTGGACCTAAGACCCACTCAACAAGAGGGAGACCACGCCTGGTGCTGGAAATCTAGCCAACCACTCAGTGTTAGTGAAGTCATGGGTCTTGGAGGAGAACCTCCAACCACCACTTTACTAGACCAGCACAATCCCTAACAACAATCTAAACATTTGTCCTTAAACCCACAGACCAGCGTAGTCCTCACCCCTCTTCAAGGAAACTTTTCTTTGAAGCGTATGGAGACCAATACAGAAAACCACAACCAACCAAAATGCAGAGTGGTGGACCTCAGTCCCAACGGATACATCTGCAATACAAGTCCCGCCCCTAAGACTCAGGGAACATTGCAGAAGAGGGGACAGAAAGATTGTAAGGGCCATCGGATCAGAGAATTTGCTGAGGGATTGTGTCTCCTAGTAATGTCAGAAGCCACACCCATAGTCTCACCACCATGGCTGCCTAAACATTAGCTGAACAGAGACAACAACAGTAGATGAACAGAAGTGTACGGGGTGCAGCTAGGGGAGATCATGAGGCCTCAACCCTACACAAAGAACTAAGGGCAACTAGGGAATGCTGAGTGAAAAAAATAGCCTTCTCAAGGAAGGAACAAGCCGATTGGTTATCCAAATGGTCATTCTCAAAAAAATGCATATACAAGTAACACTATACAGACTGAGCAGGTAATATGAAGGGATATCTATACATATATGTATAAATACATACACACATATATGCATGCAACAACAATTAATTTTAAAAGGTCATGTATTTGAAAGAGAGCACGGAGGGGTATATGGAAAGAGTTGGAGGGAAGAAAGAGAAGGGGAAAGAAAGGTTGTAATTATATCATAATCTAAAAACTAAAAGTAACAAACAACTAAAACAATATATCGTTTATTTATTTTCTATCATGTTAAAAGAAAGAGAAATATTTGAGTTTGATAGTTAGTTGAAGATCTGGGAAAACCTCTTGCTCACATGACACTGGGCTCAAAAATAGGCCCAAAGCTAAGGACAAAGTGTGGTTTATCAAAGTCCCAGTTCTGCGAACTTTTCCTGAGAAAATGTAGCAAACGTCTTCTCTTCAACAACAGAGCAAAGAAATGATGAACAGTGAGTGTAACGGGGGTGGGAGGTGACAGGAGCATGAGCGACCTATAAGCAGCTCCCAAAGGGAAGGTCTCTTCCTCCCCAGCCACCATTAATTTCTATATGTCCTTGGGAAAGAGTCCCTCCTTGGAGAGAGGCCAGCCTCCTGAGCCCTTCCCCCACTCCGTGATGAAGAAAGTTAATAGGTCCAATTTTATACAGGTCTCCTTCCAAGAAACATAGTTCAAGAGGGCAGTCGATGGCTTAGTCATGCACAGAGAACAGTGTTTCACAACAGTTCAGCATCCTGAAGAGGGCAGCTGCAGCCTTCAGGATTTCCTAGCGGAGGGCAGGGTCAGTGCTGCACTTTCTGGTGTCCCCACTCAAATCATTTGTTCTTCCACCACAACAGGCTCCCCAGCCTTGAGACAAGTGAGCTCCTGAAATAGGCCCCCAGACCTTATCACAACTGACTCCTTTCAGTCCATTAAACTCAGCACCACCCGCCAAAACAAAAACAAAGGCCTAATCCATCAAATCCATAGTTCTGGGGAAGTCTCTAAACGTACTTTGTTTTTTCAGATTCTTAGTTCTGCTTTTAACTAACTGTTCTTGTTAACTGAGTATGTCAACGCTCACCCTGAGAAAGGTTTGGTGTTACCCTGGGATCCCAAATACCCAGCTAATAAAGATTTTCCACTGGCTTAAACTCATGTCCAAGCAGTCTTCTCTGGTGAATACCCCACAACACCCCATATGGAAACTAGAGATCTCTTTTCTGAAGCCCAGAAGTTAGAGAGTCTGGATGAAGCCTGGGGAGAGCCTATTGTACGCCACCAGGATTTAGAGATCTTCATGAACTGGACAACTTGTGTCGGCTTCTAAACTGAAAGGTGGGAAAGAGACAGCTAGGAGCAGCTGAGATGTCCAGCCAAGAAAAGACAGGTAAGATGGCATGAGACACCCTAGACCAAATGAATCCTGGAAAAAGCAGCAGGGTTGAGGTGTTAGGATATGCCTCTGCCCAAGACAGCTGCCTGCTTAGTAAAGAGGCCAGATATTGAGAGGCTGCAGGAAGTACAATCTGGGGCAGGGGTGGGGACGGTGCAGTGTCACAACAAGTCAGGGATGGAGACATGGCAAGTTCAGAGCACACACTGATCTTGCAAAATACCCCAATTCAGTCCCCAGCATCCTTATCAAGCAGATCAAAACCACCCTGTAATTCTAGCTCCAGAGTGATCCAAAGCCTGTGACCACACACACGCACATACCCCCCACAAAGACACGCATGCATTCACATAGTTAAAGTAATAAAGATAGCTGGGTGGTGGTGGTACGTACCTTTAATCCCAGCACTCAGGAAGCAGAAGCAGGTGGATCTCTGTGAGTTTGAGGCCAGCCTGGTCTACAGAGTGAGTTCTAGGACAGCCAGGGTTACAATAGAGAAACCCTGTCTCAAAAGACCAAAATGATGATGATGACGATGGTGGTGGTGATGATGGTGGTGGTGGTGGTGGTGATGGTGGTGGTAATGATGGTGGTGGTGGTGATGATGGTGGTGGTGATGATGGTGGTGGTGGTGGTGGTGGTGGTGATGGTGGTGGTGGTGGTGGTGGTGATGGTGGTGATGATGGTGGTGGTGATGATGGTGGTGGTGGTGATGATGGTGGTGGTGGTGGTGATGGTGGTGGTGGTGGTGATGGTGGTGGTGATGATGGTGGTGGTGATGATGGTGGTGGTGGTGATGATGGTGGTGGTGGTGATGATGGTGGTGGTGATGATGATGGTGGTGATGGTGGTGGTGGTGATGTTGGTGGTGGTGATGATGGTGGTGGTGATGATGGTGGTGGTGGTGATGGTGGTGGTGATGGTGGTGGTGATGATGGTAGTGGTGATGATGGTGGTGGTGGTGATGATGGTGGTGGTGGTGATGGTGGTGGTGGTGATGGTGGTGATGATGGTGGTGGTGGTGATGATGGTGGTGGTGGTGATGATGGTGGTGGTGATGATAAAGATAAGTCTTGGGTGGGGGGTCAGGCAAAGAATGTGTGTCTGATCAGCTTTGAAAACCCAACACCTCTCTTCTGTGTGTTAATCAGTGTCCTAGTCGGGTTTTTATTCCGTGATAAACACCATGACCAAAAGCAACTTAAAGAAAAGCTTTATTTGACTTATAGATAACTGATCCATCATGACGGGAAGTCAGGGCAGGAACCTGAGGAAGGAGCTGAAGCAGAAGCCAAGGAGGAACACTACTTACTGGCTTGATCTCCATGGCTTGATTATCTTACCTTCTTATACCACCCAGGTCTACCTGCCCAGAGGTGACACCACCCACAATGGACTGGGCCCTCCCACATCAGCCAGTAATCCAGAAATGCCCCAAGAGACTTGCCTACAGATCAATATGATGGAGCCACTTTCTCAACTGAGGGTCTCTCTTCCCACATGACCCTAGCTTACACCAAGTTGAGGGGAAAAAACTAACACGCACAGCTGGTTGTCAGGAGGAAGGGTTTGCTTTGCTCATGGCCTCAGAGTGTTCAGGCCATGGTTGCTGGGGCAGAGCAGGAGAGGAGAGGGAGCATGTGGCAGACGAGGTTGTTAGCTTCATGGTGGACAGGAAGCAGCACTTGAAGAAAGGACTAAGGTCTAGGTATAACTTTCAAAGGCATGCCTTAGTGATCTTTCTCCAACTAGGCCCTTGTTCCTCAACCTCTTCTTAAAGGTTCAAGAACTTCCCAAATTATGCTTCCAGCTGAGGACCAAGTATTCAATGCATACATTCAAACCATGACACCACCCGTGGGAGCACAAGGCCCTCTAAGTAAATGTAAAGAGAAGAAGCCCATGAAGCAAGCTGGAAGAGGGCTCTGGGGAAGGGCATAGTGCACTCAGAGAGAGAGCACTTGACTAGCAGTCAAGGGCCCTGGGTTTGATCTCCAGCAAACACACACACACACACATACATACGAGAGAGAGAGAGAGAGAGAGAGAGAGGGAGAGGGAGAGGGAGAGGGAGAGGGAGAGGGGGAAAGAGAGAGGAGAGACAGAGACACAGAGACATAGAGACACAGACACACAGAGAGATGAATTACCTCCATTCTCCACCTGAGGTCACTATAAATTAGATGTGATGCTGAATTGTGCTAGATTTTTTTCTTTTTTAATTAATTCACTCATTTATTCATGTTGGGGGATCATGCATGAGCCACAGCACACGTATGTAGGCCAGAGGGCAACTTGTGGAAGTTGGCTGTTTCCATTCACCATGTGGGTCCCAGGAATCAAACTTGGGGGCGGGGGCGGGGGCGGGGGATGGGGGGTGGGGGATGGAGTAGGGGAATGCCAAGATCACAGCTGTAGTTTGATTCTGAAAAGTCCCCTATAGGCTCATTGTGATTGTGACAGGTTTTCTAGCTCAAGCTGGCTTCAAACTCAGCCTGTAACTGAGGATAACCTTCCGCTTTGGATCCTCTTGCCTGCACCTCCCTAACACTGAGATAACAGGCATGTGCTACCTGGTTTATCCTGCGCTGGAAATTCAATCCAGGGCATCAAGCATCCTATACAAGCACTCTATCATGGAGGCTCTGTCTCCAGCAAATCACCCTGTCGTTGCTCTTGTTGTTTGAGACGGGGTTTCAGGTAGCGCAGGCTGGCCTCAAACTCCCTCTAGCTGAGATGACCTTGGACTTCCAGTCCTCCAGTTCCATCGCCCTCCTCCCAAGCACTGGGATTACAGATGTGTACCACCATATCTCTGTGGTGCTGAGGATCAAGCCCAGGGCTTTGTGCAAACCCAACTGAGCTACGATCCCAGCCCTGGGCTTGTGTTTTGAATGTTTGTTCCCCAGCTGGTGGCATGGTTTTAGCAGAAAAGTAACATAACACAAATACAGAAAAAGAAATAGATTATGTTCTCTCCCATGTATGTATGTGTGTGTGTGTATATATATCTGTATATATAGAGATAGATAGATAGATAGATAGATAGATAGATAGATAGATAGATAGATAGATAGATATGGATAAAGGTCATAAAACTAGAAAGCCAAACATGAGAGGAGAAAAATTTTAAAGGCATACCAGAGTAATAGAATCTATGTAACAGGACGGCAGAAAGGAGACAAAAAGGAGTTGCCACCTGACATTCTGTGCTGAAAGCTTTTACAGAAGCAGGTGGCATAAATGGGGCCAACCTAGGATAGCATCCTGCAAAGCCTTGCTTCTTGTTAAAGAATGCAACACAGTTGGTAAATCAGGTCTTCCTGTGTCCTGCCTCAAGGATGATGAAGCAAGCGGGCTGGGGATACGGCTCCAATTAAAGTGCTTGCCTGGCCAACATGAGGACCAAGTTCAGATCTCAAAACCCACATAAATGTGGCTGGGCATGGCAGTCTGCTGTACTCTCAGCAGACTGGAGGCAGAGAGGATTCTGAACTAAAATGGCCAGCTAGGCTAGGCAAATCGGCAAGCTCTGGCTCTGTGTTCAGTGAGAGACCCTGCCTCAATACATATAATAGAGAAGAATCAAAGAAGACATTCGACATCGACTTCTATCTTCCACAAATGTGCACACACAGGCAGGCACACACACACACACACACAATAAAAATAGTAATGTTTTTTAATCCAAGAAAGTAGCCAAACATGGTGGCACATGCTTTTAATCCCAGCACTCATGTGGCAGAGGCAGGTGGAGCTCTGAGTTTGAGACCAGCCTGGGCTACAGAACGAGGTCCAGGACAGCCAGGGCTACAAAGAGAAACCCTATCTCAAAAAACCAACCAAATAAAAATATCTAATAAAGTATGAACAACCAGATAAGTGGGAAGGGACTGTTTCTGGGGGTCCCGGAGAAAGCCTATTTGCTACCAGCAGCTGGACCCACAGGGGACAGTATCAAGATCTTTCTCTTGGTGAGAAACAAGGAGGATTCCTTCAATGTCCAAACAGTAGCATACTCGAAAGGCAAGGGGCAAGGACTGAGAATTGTTCTCTTTCTCCCCCACCTGCTCAGTCAGGCAGATTTTAAATGTTAGTCGAACCCAGGAAATATATTCTGACATAATGAGTCTATCTGCTCTTACAGCTGACTAAATATTTGGGATACGCTCTCAGCATGTCACACTGGTGACCAGCAGGTCACTTAGGAACGTATTAGAAGCAACCATCTTTGGTGGCACACACCTGAAGCCCCAATACTCTAGAGGCTAAGGGAGAGAATCAAGAATGTGAAGCCAACCTATTCTAGGCAGGCTTGGGCAAGACCTTGTCTCCAAAGATAGACAGGGACAGAAGAAATAGATAGATAGATAGATAGATAGATAGATAGATAGATAGATAGATAGATAAGCAATGATTGTTATTTTTTAACATGTGTGAGTGTTTTGCCTGCACATACGTCTGTGCCCTACATGTGGCCAGAAGAGGCCAGAAGATTCATTGTGACTGGAGCATTGTGAACTACAGTGCCTGTGCTGGGAACTAAACCTCAGTGTTCTGCAAGAGCAGCCAGTGCTCTTAACCACTGAGCCATCCCTCCGGCTTCAAGAAGCCCTCTTTGACCTCCTATATCAGAAACATGGCAATATTTTATCAAGTCACTGTTCTGTGCATGTTTGCTTGTGACAGAGTCCTGCTCTCTAGCCCATCTGGCTTTCAACTTGCCATCCTCCTGCCTCAGCCTACTGAGTACTGGGATTACAGTCACGCACTATCACTCTGTCAGAGTTGTTGGGGGCTTTGAAAAGGAGATTGGATGCAAGCACTAACTGAAAGCCCTTCATGTATGGGGAAAGGGCAGCCATAAGGGGAGGGGCGGTTGCTTCAGGAGTGGATTGCAGGGCTGAAGGGACCATTTTCCCCAGACTTCCCAAGATCCTCCGCTAACTCCTTACTTTATCTGCTCCTCTCTCAGCCTCTCTAAACCTCAGCTTCTTCCTGGAACTCTTGACCCAAACGCTTCTTCACGGACCCTATCCCTCTCTCCCTCACCATCAGTGCCCTGTCCATCTCAATATTGTGAACTCCTCTGAACCCTATAAGACAAGTACCCCCTCCGCTGACCACCCCTCAGCCCAGGCTTCATCCCTAGAGACCCGCCCCCACCCACCCCCTCCAGGCCTTCAGGACCAGGCCTCCTCCCCATTCGGGAGCTCAGGCCTGCTCACTGTCGGGCCCCACAAGCAGCAGCGGCTGAGCGTTCTTGCCCTTGTCGTGCCAGCACACGTCAAAGAAGGGGTACAC
Organism: Cricetomys ansorgei; assembly: GCA_026225945.1. Classification (NCBI taxonomy): domain Eukaryota; kingdom Metazoa; phylum Chordata; class Mammalia; order Rodentia; family Nesomyidae; genus Cricetomys; species Cricetomys ansorgei. The sequence goes on along the minus strand of JAMJFZ010000597.1, from coordinate 20,526,889 downwards.
CGGCCCGGGCAGGCGCTCGTGGAAGGAGAAGAGCGGCTCAAGCGCGTCCGGGTCGGTGGCATCGTAGAAAGCCAGGACGCCGTCTGCGAAGCTGAGGTAGAGGCCGATGCGAGCCGGCCGCCTCTCGGGGGTGCGCAGCGCCCGAGGCTCCTTGGCCTCCACGTGCGCCTCCAGGACCTTGCCCTCCCTCAGGCCGAGCAGCCACAGGCCCTGCGAGGGCACCGTGTGCAGCCGGCCGCGGCGGGGGGCGTCAGCGGCCATCACGCCCAGGGCCCAGCGCGGCTTGTCGCCCACCTCCACCTCCCAGTAGTGCTCGCCCTGGGACAGCAGCTGCTGCGCCACCACCGCCACCGCCTTGTCGAACTGCCGCGCGTCTTCTCCCGCGGGAGGTGCCTTCTGCTCCGGGCACTCCACGCGGCGACCGGAGGGCGACACCACCAGGCTTGGGTGCGCAGAGCTGGGGTCAAAAGTCAGTTCCTCCAGCGCTGCCAAACAGACACCGGTCGGTCGGGCTGTCTCCGTGCAGCCTTCCTTCTCTGAACCAATTTAGGGACCTTAGCCTCCTCTCACCCTCCCCGCGGCCACCCGCACTCGCTCAGCCGCACGGTGAGGCAGGTGGTGGACGGGACTAGGGAGATACCAAATTTGTGATGCTTTCTAAGACCCACAAAAGGCCCAGGGTCCGGAACCGGAGCTAGGAAGCCCCGTTCTGTCTTGATGTGGTCTCTGGGTTTTAAAAGTTTTCTCTTGAATAAACCAGAGTTCTTTTCATTCCCACCCTACCTGGACCAGAGGCACAGTTGTGTGCGTCCTGTCAGGAGGCTGAGCCCTTGACGCCCAGCCACGGGCTCCCAGAGGCAGGTATTGTACCCCAGAGTTCCAGGAACTCTGCAAGACCTCAGACCCCAGCCAGCAGGAACTATCATCCGTATGGTCAGAGAGGGACAAGAACTGACCAAGGATCACACAGTCAGTGGTTCAGACCCAGCCACAGCAGCGCTCCTGGGGTCAGCTGGGTGCTTTCCACATCACTTACCCACGGTAAACCCCAGGCCCTCAAAAGCCCTTCTCCAAACACGGGTTAAAGGGTTGCAAGGAAGTACCCGAGAAGCAAAAAGTATCTTCCTTCTGAGGAGGGGCCAGGAGGCCTCCCTGTGTTTTGGGCCTCCCCCCAACTCCGCGGTTATACAAACCCAGAACTGCCCCTCTCAGTACCTGGCATCAGAGCGCGGAACATCTTCCTCCACACCTGGAATTTGAAGTCATCGGAGATGACAGGCAGCTGGATATCCAGCCTCGCAGGTGGCGGTGACTCTGACAGGATCTTTTGCAGCCTGGGGTGGAGAGGTGATGGGGGGCGGGGAGGAATTACACCAGGGACTAGAGGACAGAGGTTATTTTAAACACCCCCACTGGATTTGTGTTTGTGAAAATGGAAAAGCTCCGGAAATAGATGGAGATGACAGTTGTGCAACATGAATATATTCAACACAATTGGGTATAAAATGCACCTGTAAAATGCTTGCGCCAAGCATGGTGGTGCATGCCAGTAGTCCCAGCGTTTGAGAGGCTAAGGCAGGAAGATCATTAACTCCAGGCCTGCCTACACTGTGGGTCTGAGGTCAGCCTGCATTTGCAGTGCTGTTTCCCCAGCTCCTGTCCATCCCTCCAGGATCCAACTCCAGTGCCCATCCTTTTGAGAAGTCTCCTTTGGCTCTCCCTTTCCCTCCCAACGGTCTTGAAATGATACCTGTGACTTGTGCACATCTATGGCACTGTGGCACCAGTATATGAGGTCCCCGGGGGCTAAGACCGAGGCTGTTCCATTTCTATGTTCAACACAAAGTGCACAGAAATGGTTGTGAGCTGAGTGAGGTGGAACGCACACTGATCAGAGGGTGCCCCTGGAAGACGGGAGCAAGCAAGTTCAGCAACAGAAAGAGCCAGTTTCTCACCTGCTGGTCACCAGGCAGTATTTCTGGAGAAAGGGAAAACAAGAATGGAGATGAAGTAAGGGACTCTAGGGAGTCCTAACGACAAAGCAGACAACCAAGAATGACAAGTGTAGATCAGAAAGGTCAGAGAAGCCAAGAGAAATCCAGGACTCAGAGGCACCCTTGGATACTAACTTTACGTGAACAGAAAAAAAAAAATGCACACGCGCCCATCTTTATCCCAGAGATACATATTCACCTGTTAGAGGGCTGTCCTGATAAACACGCAAGCCTATAACATTTATGACATGAAGGGTGGGTGCCCCTTGACACTAACACACTGTCTACTCTGAGTCTGATAGGAAGTCCTAGCTCATCCCCTCACTTCTACGGGCTTCAGGGTTCCCTGTGATGGGATGAGGTCTCTAGAGCCTGAGCCAGGGCCAGGAGGCAGGGAGGGGCGGTCCCTCAGTGCTCACCATAAGGAACTCTGTCTGTGGCTTGTCAGCCACCTCCTCCAGCACCTTCTCCATCTGCCGCAGTTGTTCCAGGTAAGAGTTCAGGCTTGACAGCTCCCGCCGCAAGGCAACCCCAGCCTCACCCCGAACCCTTTCTGCTTCACGGTCCAAAGAACTTTCTAGGGCAGCCAGGAACACCCGCATCTTCCCTAGCTGCTCCCCAACAGCTCCCCGGAAATGACGCACGGTCTCCTGAGATGAGGATGAGAAGATTTGTGCCTAGAGATTCTCAGCCTGGACCCACAGTCCCAGGGCTTTACTGCCCCACCCCCCTCACCTCCACCTCCACCAACTGATGCTCCAGCACAGCCACGCTCTTCTCTTTGCGCATGCACGCCTCCTGCAGCTGCAGCTTCTGCTGTGGAAGCTGTGTCTAGAGGACAGGGTGAAAGATGATCAGAATGCCACCCCAAAACAACAGCCCCTCTTATCCGGCCATCTGTACTTTCTCCCCAATGCCAGATCCTTCTCCAGCCCTCTGCTTAGCCCCAGTGCGTTTGCATACTTCCAGGCCTAGCCGTACTTCATCCTAGTACCTTTGCCCGCCACAGTCTGTTTTCTTAACTCCCTACTGTCCTTACTTTCCCCAACCTCACCCCCCCCAGCAGTTCACCACACTGCAGGTCTTGCAAAGATCACAAACACAAGGTCACCACCGACTGCCTGTGGACAGCAGGCTTCTGGAAATGGGTGGAGGATGTGTGACAGGAGAAAGCCGGCTGGGTGCGGATTGCACGCCTGTAACCCCAGCAATGAGGCCGGGAGGGGGGTCACAAATTTGAGGCTAGCCTGAGCTACAAAGTAATATCCTATCTCAGTGGAGAAGAGGTAAAGAAGAGAGGGAAGGGGGAGGAAAATGAGGAGGAAGAAGGGGAAGAGGAGGAAGATGGAGAAGGAGGAGGAGTGAAGAGGAAGATGAAAGGGGGGAGGAGGAGGACAACCAAAGAGGAGGAAGGTGGGAAAGGGAGAGGCAAGGAGGGCAAGGGGGGAAGGGGAGGGAGGTGGAAGAGGAGAGGAAGGAGGGCGGAAGAGGAATGCAATCTTCTCTTCCAGTCACAGCCAGCCGGGTGCCTCTACAGTCTCTACACACCTATGGGCTCTGTGGACAGAAAGTTTAATGTGCACACCCACCATGGATCAGCTAAACCCCTCTGTGGGTGGTTGGGGATCCCTGAAGTGCAAGCGTGGAAGAGCTGCTAAGGTTCCTGCCAGTCACCCCTGCTTCTCACTCACGTCCCTCCTCCACTCCTGCATCACTCCAATCTCAGTGTCTTATGAAGGATAGAGCACCCACATCCCCACTTCAACTGACACCTCCTACACCCCTGGGGAAACTGAAGACACAGGGTGGTGTTTGTTGAGGAATCCTCACCCAGGGGAAGCCACAGGCCTGTACCAAGGATGCTAGGTTAGCTCAGGGCAGTCTCCCTGCAAGACATCTTTTCTCGAGGTGTTACCCCTCTGCCAGCAAGGCCAGCCTGACGGCCCTCGGTGACTGTAGTCAGAGGCTCAGACTGTAGTCAGGGTTTCTGAGGTCACAGGGCACAAGGAAGGTGCTGGAGAGCCTGACAGCTGACTTCCTCAAGAAGTTCGAGCTTAAAGCTATGGGGCCACTCTCCAGGGCTTTGGACACATCCGGGAGGTGAGGGGAACCTGGGACAGTGAATGCCATCAACCTCACCAACAGGCTGGTTGCCTTCTACTTGGAGGACTACGGTACCAAACTCCAAGCAACCATGCTGCAGGTCATGGGTTTGTGGGAGCAGGCAGCACAGTTTCCAGAAGCAGTAGGTGCCCCAGTACCAGGGACTCATTTAACTGCTCTGAGATTGGTAAGTGGGTTCTGACCCAAGCCCTCTAACTTGCCAAAGCTCCAGGCATCGAATCATGCCCCAGAGCCTTCCTATTCCCTTCCTCCTCCAGGCTCTTTTCTGGGGTCTCCTTCTTCAGACCTAAGGCTTAGGGCTGGAGGGTGATGCGGATCACTGACACCGGAGCTCCGCCTTGGCCCTTAAAAGTTTCGAGAAGCTTGATACACTTCTAGTTCACAGGTTCTGGTCTCTCTATAAAGATTAAAAAATGAGGCCAGGCGGTGGTGGTGCACACCTTTAATCCTAGCATTCAGAAGGCAGAGGCAGGTGAGATCTCTGTGAGTTCAAGGCCAGCTTGGTGTACTACAGAGTGAGTTCCAGGACACCTGTGTGACAACAGAGAAAACTTGTCTCAAAAAAATAAATAAATAAGCAGGGTTTAGAGTTCTGGGGTCAGCAAAGAGGAAACTGGTCTGGGTAGCCCCCTGGCAATAGGTGCCTGCCAGGACTGAGCTGGACTGAGCAAGGTTCCACACCCCACATCTGACCACAACCTCTTCATCTATTGTTCAATTTTCCATAGCCTAAGACTTAATAACAGACCTTCCTGGGCTTATGCCTGCTAGTATCTGCATGCACATGATTTGTGATACACATGACTTGGAGCATGTGCCTCCGGACTTTCAACTACATTTGGATATTTTTCTTGGTGCAACTTGGGGAGCACACTATGTTATTCTAGCTCCAACTAGAATAACAGCCTGGACTGGAGCCTCTGCCAGATATGCCTTATGTTACCCACTTCCCTCGCAAGCTTCAGGAGAGCACAAATTCAGCAGTTTCAAGGACCAGTGGGCCTCTGTCACGCATCAGTGCAGAACTGGACAGCCAGATTCTGGGACACTTGGCCACGCCTTTAATTTGCTATCTGCTGGTCTTACTGGATCCTCTGCCACACAAACATGCCAGTCAAGCAGGCCCACCCAGTTCATCCAAGAGTGTATGGGCTGCAGGTGGTGACTCAGTCCCAGCCTGTCAGGAACATCCCAGTTTGGTCAGACCTCGCTCTGGCATTTAGAGGCTTGCTGTAGGACTGCAGCCAGAGAAGCTAGCTGTTCTGCACGCTGCTCCCTAGGGTTCCTGTGGGCTTTGTTCTGCCAGACGCCACCTCAAGCCTCTTTACTCCCTTCACTGGGCACCTGGCCCCCAACCCTTCTTAGCAACCTGGAGCCTATCTGAAGCTCATAATAAATGAACCCAATGTTCTTCCCATGGTCAGACCCTGCTCCGTTCAGCAGTCCTGCACCACCCCGACCCCTGCTGGGTCCCGCACCTTGAGGCGAGCGTGGGCCTCGGCGGCGGGCAGCAGACGGTGGCCACGGTGCGAACCAAGCGAGGCGCACACACCACACACAAGCGTTCGGTCCTGCTCGCAGTAGATGCTCAGTGGATCCAGGTGTTCCTCGCAGTGGCCTTGGGGCACTTGCGCCAGACTCTCCACGAGGCGTGCCAACTGCAGGTTTGTGCTGAGCGCCTGTGGCCGCGTGGGTGCCTGACAGCAGGGACAGGGCACCGTGCCATCGGCGGCAGGCTCGCCTGCCACGCGGCCCAGGCAGGCACGGCAGAAACTGTGGCCACACTCAGCAGTCACTGGTGCATCGAACAGCAACAGGCACAGCGGGCAGGATAGTTCCTGATGTAGAAGGCCAGGTGCAGCCGACATAGTAAGCCTGGGAGGAGGAGCCGTCAGAGAGACCCAAAGACAGAATTCCAGCTGAGTCCCACACTGAGTCTGTGGCCCCTGCCAGAGCGCCATACTATAACTACCCCACACCATATACTGGAAGAGACTCTGGTTATGGTCAGCCAGTAAAGGGGATTTTGTGTCGTCCCAAAGTGAGTGTTTGTTGCCACTCTAGGCCCAGAAAAAAACAAATGTGACCCAAGTGGCCGTTGTCAGCTCCGGTCTCTGGCTGTCCCGAAACTCTCTCTATAGACCAGGCTGGCCTGGAACTCACAGAGATCCAGCGTCAGTTTCTAAACACTTCTCGGTTCCAATCTCACTCACTCCTTACTCCTGATTTACCCAGGCCTCAGCCTCTGACTAGATCTGAACCTCAACTCTTCTACAGTTATCGAGTCCCCTCTCCAGCTGTCTTCCACTGACCTCTCTAGAGTACCCAGACTCCGTCCCCACATTTCCAGGCCCACAGGACTCACAAGTCTGGTGGGAGAACTGAGGCTGGAAAAGATTCCCAGGAGGACCAGTCAGGAACAGGCCTGGCGGCAGGCTGATCGGAGTTGTGTCCAGAGAGAAGCAAGAAGCAAACAGCAGGCTCAGTAAAAGGGCTCAGGGCCAGATGGCAGTCTTGTCACCAGACGCAACAGGTGACAAGCACGTGGTGAACACAGGGCAGACCCTCCCAGATAGCTCAATGGCCCAAGAACTATATTTAGCTGTCCTGCCCACTCCCTCCCACCACTTCTGGAAACTGTTCTAAAAGTGATGCGAGAGTAGCCAACAGACGGGCATATCATATCCAGACCACCTGTCCTGGCCCATCCGCGTCCTCTCCTCGGGCCAGGCTGGAGCTTAGAATCAGTGGAGAGACAGGACCTTCTACACCACAGAGAAGACGGCTGCCAAGGGCTGCCCCTTCTTCCTACTCCCATGTCCACACTCTCTGGCTTCCTGCCTCCTTGTCTGCAGTTAGTTAACCTATTCATTTCCCAAGGTGACCATTACCAAGCCACACTGACAGCACTACCCCCACCCAAGTGGGAAGGCGGGACCTCCCCAAACCTTGAAAGATTTTTCTTCTTCCCTAGCTAAGATGAGGGTATTTTCTCCGTTTTCTAGCAGAGGCCCTGGAACAAAGTACCCCCTCCCCACATGCCTGCAGAATGGATGATAGGTAGTTAAATGAATGAACTGAATCCAGAGTCTGCAGCTCAGAGCTGACGCTTGCCCTGGGAGCAATCAGAATAAAAACCAAAGTCTTCCTTATGGCCTGCAATTTATATACTATTTGGCCCCATTCATTGCTCTGACCTGTGCGCTTCCCTTTTGCCCCCACCTTGTTCCTCAAGGACTTTGCTCTTGCTACCCTCTGTCTAGAATGTTCTTTCTCTCCTCAGATCTGTTCCCAGGGTCAGGCTTTCAGTGACACCTTTTCAAACATCTACATTTTTTTTAACTTTTTTTAATTCCCCAGTGTCATTGTGCTGCACCATAGTAAGAAGGTATCTATACAGTATTCTCACTGTCTTTAAGTTTGATGTACCGGCCAAAGAAATGGCTCGATAGTTAAGAGCCTGCTCCTCCAGAGGACCTGGATTCTGTTCCCAACACCCACAGGGCGGCTCACAACAGTCTACAACCACAGTTCCAGGTGACCCGACACCCTCTTCTAACCTCTACAGGCACCAGGCACACAAGTGACATATAAACATATGCAGGCAAAACACCATACACAGAAAATAAATTTTAAAAATTTTAATATATTTAAAAAAATAACAAAGCAAGAGGCCAGGATGGGGTGACTTATGCCTGAGAAGCTGAGGCAAGAGGATCATCCAAAGCCAGCCTTGGCTACATGAGAACCTGCGGAGTAAAAAGAAAAGAACAAAAAGCCTAAAGCAAGAAAAGCTGGTTCTGGTGTGTCTCTATAGCACTGCCCTTGGAAGGGAAAGGCAGGAAGACTTCAAGCTCCCCAGCACTACATTGAGACCCTGTGTACAAGTAAGCAAATGAAGAAAGCAAGGTTGTTTGAGGTTTTGTTTTGTTTTTTAGTTTTCGGTTTGGTTTCTTTTTTGTTGTTGTTTTTGTGGTTTTTTGTTTGGCTCTTTGAGACAATGTATCATGAAGCCCAAGCTGGCCTCAAACTCACCAGAGACTGACCCTGAACTCCTGATCTTCCTGCCTCCACTACCTAAGTGACAGGATCACATGTATGCACTACCATGCCCAGGCTTCAAGCAAATGTGCTACTTTTAGGGATGCACAGGAGATCTCCCATTCACGTGACGCACAATGTGACATCCCTCGGCTGGAGGGACGGCTCAGGGCGTAAGGGCACTTGTGGCTCTTGCACTGGAGCCAAGTTTGGGTCCCAGCACCCACATGGTGGCTCCCAACCATCCATAACTTCTGTTTCAGGGGATCCTACATGCTCTTCTGACCTCTGGAGGCAGGCATACACATGGTACACATACATACATGCAGGCAAGACATCCATAGACATAAACTAGAATAAATAAATCTAAAAATCAAAAACAGTAGTCCTCTGGGTCCTCAATTCCAGCATGACACACAAAAAAGAAAGAACAATCTTGCCAAAAGGAGCAGGGGTGCACATAACATGGGACTAGAGAGACAGCTGAGCAGCTAAGAGCACTTGCTCTTCAAGAAGGCCCAAATTCAATTCCTAGCAGCCACATCCAGTGGCTCACAGTTGCCTATAACTCCAGCTCCAGGGGACTCTGATGCTCTCTTCTGGCCTCTTTAGGTACCAGCATGCATAAGCACATACAGATAAATAAAAAATAAAAGCTTTTTAAAAAGGAGGGAACACATAAGCAATGTGCTCCCTATCCCATGTATAATCTGTACCCTGTTTGTGCACAAAGAGATTGTCATTCAGAACATACTGGGGACTACAAGCATTGTGAACATTTCCAAAGTGAGGGTTTTCAACGCTTCTATCCTTCCCGAGGTCTATGTACAGCTCCACTCCTGTGTGAGTTAGGTTATCCACAGCAAGGTATTCAGGAATACATCTCAGAAAGCCTCATGACCTCCACTACAGCTTGTGCAAAGAACTGATCTCTGGGGGTGGAAACCAAATAGAATAAAAACTACAAAAAACATTCAGGCCAGGGCTGGAGAGACAGCTCAGCAGCTAAGAGTACTGGCTGTTCTTCAAAAGGACCTGGGTTCAATTCCCAGCACCCACATGGCAGCTCACAACTGTCTGTAACTCTAGTTCCAGGGGATCTGACACCATCACAGACATACATGCAGGCAAAACAACAATGCCCATAAAATAAAAATAATGTAAGTTATTTTAAAGAAACCATTCAAGCCAAAGGAAAAAAATCTCACTCTTTATATTCTTGTATATGTATGCATATATAAAATCATTTATATGATAAATGAAGAAACCTGTTTCCCACAAGTCATATACTTTTGTTGGAAATATCTGATATAAATAATTTTAAACTTTTTTAGATTTATTTTATATTATGAGTATATTATCTGCATATATGTATGTCACCATGTGCATGCCTGGTACCCACAGAGGTCAAAAGGTATCAGATCCCTTGGGACAGAAGCTACAGATGGCTAGGTGCTGGGAACTGAACTGGGGTCCTCAGCAAGAGCAGCCAGTGTGCTTACCTGCTGAGCCAGCTCTCTTAGCCCTCTATAACTAATTTACAACCTGATAGCATTTCTCATCTGCCCTTTGTGTGTCTTGCTTTGTTTTTATTTTTGAGTCAGGATCTCAATGTATAGCAAAGGCTGGAAAATCAACGCCTATCTCAGCCCCTTGAGTGCTAGGGTCATAGGTGTGTGCCACCAGACCTGGTTAGTTTTGTGTCATTTCCTGGTTTATTTTTAAATGGTTTCTCATATTTTTAGCTGGCCTCAAACTTGCTATGTAGCCAAGGTTGACCTTGAACTCCTGATCCTCCTTGCCTCTAATTTCCTAGTGTTGAAATTTCAGGCATATACCACAATGTCCAATCTATGTGGCATTTCACTGAAACCAAAATGAGCCCTAAAAGTTCCTATGACATTTCTTCCAACAGTCTGAAATGGTAATTAATGTAATCACTCAGATCTTAGTTCAAGTTTGCTAAGGCCAAGGTAATATTTATACATAATTTAACTTTTCTTTCCGTTTTGTGGAGTTGGATACAAACCAGGGCCTTCCACATGATACAATCACCCCACCCCTATGCCTTTCTGTTGGTGGTGATGGTAGTTTTGTTTTTTTGTTTGTTTGGTTGGTTGGTTTTGGTTTTTTGAAGACAGGGTTTCTCTGTGTAACAACCCTGGTTTCCTGAAACTTGCTTTGTAGACCAGGCTGGCCTCAAATTCACAGATATCTGCCTGCCTCTGCCTCCTCATGCTAGAATCTCAATATGCAGACGAGGCTGGTCTGGAATTTATGTTCCTTCTGTCTCCACATTGCAAGTACTGGGATTACAACAATGATTTGTCTGTTTTGAGCTATCAGTCTGTGCTGACAAGGCTGGCTTTGAACTCACTATCATGCCTCAGCCCGTGTTAATAGCTATGACTACAGATGAGCTACATCTGACAGTCTCATACCACTCCAAATTTCCCTTTTCCGCTTCCTTTTTCTGCAGACAGTTATCACCATTTAACGTGTAATATCTTTGACTTGTTGGTTTATTTTTTTTCACAGCAGTTCTCAACCTGTGGGCTGAAACCCCCTTGGTGTTCATACAACCCTTTCACTGGGGTCCCCTAAGACCATCTGCATATCAGATATTTACATTATGATTCATAACTGTAGCAAAATTACAGCTATGCAGTGGCAAATAATTTTATGGTCAGGAGTCACCACAACATGAGGAACTGTATTAAAGGGTCACAGCATTAGAAAGGGTGAGAACCACTGTGCTAGGATATAAATTTTGTTCCATGCTTGTCTCTGGCTTAGAATAAAGTGTATGGTGTAGCAGTTCGCTACCATCTTTTACCATTGGTTTAAAGAAAGAGAAAAGAAGGATACAAAGAATAAAATCTTCACACTCTTGAGGTGGCCATGATAGAGAGAAAAAGAGAAAAAGGAAGAGATTTTCACAGTGCTTTTAGGTTGTCCTAAGTTTAGAGAGCAGGAGCTGATAGCGAGCCAGACAGCTTGACCATCCTCAAACCCACTTTCTCCAACCTCTGTTCTTCTAAGCAGTAACCAACAAACCAACGAACCAACAACCAACCAATCAGCCCCGGCTCTCAGAACTTCAGCCCTTACATACTCTAAGCAAAATTTCCCAGAAATTCAAGTGGCTCTCAATCCCAAGGACAAGCTACACATGGCAAAACAGCTGCACGTAACCAAATTATAGCCACCGGCAATGAACAGTCCAAATCAAACTCATCATCCCCCACACCTGGGATGGGAACAGAAATCTAGGCCAAATGCTATTTTGTATTTTTAAAGAAACTAAAATAACAAAACTTCTTCCAAGTGTCTCACTACAGTATGGCACACTATCATGACTGGTTACTATTCCAAAAATGAATAAACACAGAAACTAGCTTTTTCTCATTCGGCCTCTCAGAGTCTACCTGTTTTGCTCAGCCTGGAGCTAGCTTTACTCATTTCTCCCTCAACAGATATCTCACTAAGTCAAGAGTTTCTGTTTTAAATTCTCAGTCTCCTCTTCGGACGCTCTTTGCCTTCTCTGGCCCCCGTCTGGGAGCACTGGTGTCTCAGGCATGCTGTAATCCTACCCGTTTGAAGCTACTGGGAAACGGAAACTGTTTTCTCTACTGGGAAACTGTGCGTGAAAGTTTTATTTCTCCTTATCTCTACATCTCCAACTTCACTGATATTTTGAACAGATCATATTCGGCCTGACATTTCTAACAGGAAGGGTGTGGGGCGAATATCTATTTGGAGCTGGTCGCTGAAGCAACGAGCAGTTTCATTTAGGTTCATCAACCAACATCCAAAATTTTTATCTCATCTAGAAATAGGCAATGAAGGAAACATCACTTCCAAGTTGAGGCTAAAGATTCTAGACCTGATTCATCCGTAGGCGTGGGTATCCAGTGCCAAAAGGTGACAGAGATGAACTGGGTCTGTCCTTTGACCCATGAAAGAGACATTGTCTTAATCATGTTACAGTACAAGACCAGGCAAGAAGCCATATCTAAGGAAGGAGGAATGGAGAATCAATGCCGCTGCTCCTGAAACAAAATTATTACAAAGTCCCTGGGGCTCACAGAAAAGGTTTCAATTTGTACCAAGGGAGAGTTTCCCAACAGCTAGAATGAGAAGTCCCATGAATGAGCCATGTGCCCCGGTCACACCTGAAACTCTGCACTCAGAAAGCAGAGGCAGGAAGAGAGCCAAAAGTTTGGAGCTAGCCTGGCCTAGAAAGTGAGATGCCATCCACGCTTGGTGGTGCACGCCTTTAATCCCAGAACTCAGGAGGCAGAGGGAGGTGGATCTCTGTGAGTTCCAGGCCAGCCTGGTCTACAGAGAGAGTTCCAGGACAGCACCAGAGTTACAACAAAGAAACCCTGTCTTGAAGGAAAAAAAAAAATCAACAAAAGAAAGCAAATTGCTATCTCAAAATTTTTAAAAAGTGTCATGAACAGTGCGCATTCCTTATGACTAAATATATCATAAGCCAGAACCTCCCAGGAGGCCAGTGCTAATGCACACCTCAGTCCCAACACTGACATCACTGACTCACACTGGGAAAATCAGCATCTTCAGCCACAGCAGCAGAATATGGCCATAGCCATGGGGCTGTCATGAGGATTAAAGAGAATAATATGCCAAATAAACAGGGACAAGAGCTAAGCAAGAGCTTAGGAAGTGCCACCTGCCGCTATTACATTCAAATCCTGACCCCTCCATCTCGTTGTATGACCTTGCACAACTCATCAATTTAAAATGGGGATTATGCATCATAATAGATATTATTATGTAGGGGGATGCCTTGACAAGAAGCTTCTTGTACTATACAGTCTTCCTTATGGTACCATGCCACTTGGACTTCTGGGAACAACTTGAAGGGAGCTATTTTCCATTGGAAAAGACAGCTGGGTGGAGACGGGAAGAGTGAGCATCAGGTTAGGTGGTACCAGGAGAGACAGTGTGCTCCAGAGGATGACGATAGAGAAGGCAGGCAGAAACAAGGCTCAGATAAAGACAGGTCATTCTAGAGAATAAGAAAGAAGGCAGACAGTTGCTGATATAATTGAGAAAAAGTTATGGGATAAAGGATTTTAGTTCTTTGGTCTTGGAAAGAGGCTCTCATATTTGTTGGTTTATCTAAGACAGATCTACCACATAAGCCCAGGCTGGCCTAGTATTCTTATTTATAATCCTGGCTGGCCTCAAACTCAATATTCTGCATCAACACACTTAGGTTTATAGGAATGAGCCACCACAGCTGGCAAACACACAGAAAATGTTCAACAAATGCTAGATATTGATATTACTACAATTATTACTACAAATTTGTCCAGTGAACCCTCTGCAACTCTGTGAGCACTAACATCCCCAGCCCACGGATTGGAAAACTAAGGCTCAGAGACTCCACGTCCTACCGCTGTTCCAAGCACTTCACAGATCTTAATGGATTCAGGTCTTGTAGCCACATGTCCCTGCGTGTGCTTAGGGAACCAAGGAAGCACAGAGGAGGTTGAGTAACTTGTCCAGTGTTATGGATTTATGTTCTTTTCAAACATGTTGGCACATTCCTTTAACTCCAGCTCTTGAGAAGCAGAGGCAAGAGGAGTCCTTGTGAATTCAAGGCCAGCCCAATTCTACATAGCAATATTCATGCCAGCCAGAGCTACACAGACCTTGTCTAAAAAAATAAAGAAGACAGACAGACAGACAGGGAAGAGGAGGAGGAGGAAGAGGAGAAGGAGGAGGAGGAGGAGGAGGAGGAAGAGGAAAGGAAGGAAGAAAGGGAGGAAGGAAGGGAGGAAGGGAGGGAGGAAGGAAGGAAGGAAGGAAGGAAGGAAGGAAGGAAGGAAGGAAGGAAGGGAGGGAGGGAGGAAGGGAGGGAGGAAGGGGAAAACAGGAAAGAGAAGGGAGGGGAAGTGAAGGGAGAGGAGAAGAGGGGAGGGGAAAGGAGGGAAAGGGGATGGGAAGGGAGGGGAAGGAAAGGGAAAGAATAGTCTGGCATAGTAGCACACTCATTTATCTCAGCACTCACAGACAGAGGCACGCAGATCTCTGAGTTTGAGGCCAGCTTGGTCTACAGAGTGAGTTCCAGGACAGCCAGGGCTACAAAGAGAAACCCTGTCTTGGAAAAAAAAAAGAAAGAAAGAAAACAATATGGTTATAACAATCAGTTATTTTAGGAGTTAGGGCAGTGGTTCTCAACCAGTGGGCTATGACCACTTTGGGGGTCAAAGAACCCTTTCACAAGGGTCACCTAAAGGCATCTGTATATCAGATATTTACATCATGATTCATAACAGTAGCAAAATTAGAATTATGAAGTAGCAACAAAATAATTTTATGGTTGGGAGTCACCACAACATGAGGAGCTATTAAGGAGTCACAGCATTAGGGATCATACACCCAGGAGACATCTCACCAACCACTCCGGCTCTGGTCCAGGGGGGCAAGGGTAAGCCTGAGCTGCAACTTAGAGATTCTTTTGTCAGAGTTGAAGCTCAACTCTCTGAGCACCTCATCTAGAAAGATGGGGGGTGGGGGAGGCGGGCTTCAAAAGAGAAGGGAGCATTGGACTTCCCAAGAAATCCAAAACCCACATATCTGCCTCCCAGGTAGAAGCTACCCTGGTAGTCTCCAGGTAGAAGCAGACTTTGTCTCTACTTCCCTGCAGAACAATGGGCAAGATACTGCCTTTCTCTGAGCATTGATTGACATATGATCCAGACCCAGAGAGGGGATGTGGCTTCCTTAATTCAGGGAGGGACAGAGGGTCTGGGAGTCAAATATGGCTGGCACTAACCTCCCTCTGCTCCTGCTTTCTCGGTGTTCCATATTTTCTGAATATATTTAGTAAGTTCTAGAGCATTTAGAGCACTCTGCAAACAGGGAGATGTTAATTTCATCGTTACATGATTGCCACATCTACCTTCTGAGTGGCTTTTCTGAAGAAGCTAAAGGGGCATTTTTACTTCCTATATGCATAATCACTCAAGAAATAGGCCAATTTTTAGGGCCTATGGATGATGGGAGGACTCTAGGAAGCTTAGGTGACATATGGATAGGGCTTCCATCTGTGTTTCACACTGTAAGTCACCGGTGTGACTTCTAAAAATGTGTTTCCCACTATCACTTGGGGGGAAAAGTATATATTACCTTTTAAAGTTGCTGGGAAAGTTAAACGAGATTGTACATGCGAAGTGCTTACCGCAATATCTAGAAAATAGCAAGATCCAAACATGGAAGCTAATGAAACAGTAATTCCAAAGAGGCTGCAAACACAGTAGAACCTTAATACATCACTTTCAAATAAAATGGGCTCTTCAAGATTATTCTGAGTTCAGAATATGAAACATGCTGATACAGCCCATCCATCCTGTTGAGATCCAGCCTAAAACTGCCATGAGGGTGACACCTCCAGGTCCATGATAGCAAGGATGACATCTCCCCACCATGTCTCTTGCCTCACTGTGGCATCTTACCAAAGTGCTTAACACTTCCTGCGACCTGAACTTCCTGAGCATCCCAGTGAGGCATCTCTATGTCACAGTCTGAATATATGTGTGAGTTGTGTGTAACTAACTGGACAGATGTCGTCTGGCCCAACCTGATCCCCCTCTCACCACCAGGAAGCTGTGTGAGGATCCCAGTGTTCCTCAGAGGCAACACACACACACATACACTCTCTCTCTCCCTCTCTCCCTCTCTCCCTCTCTCTCTCTCTCTCTGTAGTGGCATTTTCTGCAGCCCCCAAATTTCAATTAAAAGCAAAGATCACCCCATGCAAGCAAAAGCTTGATATATGTATCCAGAAGCCATACAGCAGGGTGTGGTAGTAGAGGGCTGGAATCCCAGCTCTGGGAAGACCAAGGCAGAAGGATCAGGAGTTCAAGGTCATCTTCAACTACAAAGAAAATTTGAGACCCTATTTCATAAAACCAAAATAAATAATGTGGCTTACCTCACAAGTATGCAACTTGAGTTTCTCTGGAATCCATATCAGGAGAGCACTAACTCCCAAATGCTATTTTCTGACCTGTATACACACAAAATCACAAGCACACCCACACCCATACACAATAATAAATAACATTTAAAATACACACACTCGTATATTTCTCTAATTCTAGGCCTGAGACTCTTTTGTCATTCTATAAAGACTTCTCAAGGATAAGTCTGTTCTAAGCCCCATGCTGGGTATTGGCCAGAGAGGGTCAAGATCTGGTTTCTGTTCTCAAGAAGTTCTCAGACTTTAGAAAAAGTAAACAGACACATCATATTATAAAAACCATAGTAGAGAGATGGAGGGACACCCTGGGAAGAAACTAAAGAGGAAAAATAGCAGGAAAGGGTGGGGTGAGAACAGAAATTAAACAAATAAATTCATAAGGCCCTAGATTCAACCCCAGCTTTAAGAAAAGACAGAAGCTAGACTGGTGAGCTATCTGGCCCTAAGCAAAGTGCTCTTGATCATTTCACCTCTGAGTCCATCTTCCCTGTGTAAATGGGGCTACTCTTCCCTCAAAGGGACTGTTGAAAAGGAAAGTAATATCTATGGAGCATCACAGCCTGCAGAAGAGTTGGAATTAGAAGACATGACTTCTGAGTCAAAGGGCAGGCTCATAAAATGGAACAGAAGGGAGAAAACCCAACCAAAGGAAGCTCCTCATTGTAACCCAAAAGCCAGCAAGGTGGCAGAAAGCTGAAGAAGTTAACAAGGGCCTTTGAAGGCCAAGCCAAGGAATTCGGACTTGATTCTGAGAATCTGGGGAGGCACAGGAGTAGGAAAGGGACAGGATTCTCTGTATAGTTTGGGAAGATATATTCTTTTGGCACAAAATGAGCTGGAAATTCTGGAAGGACAAAAAACCAATAAGAAGCCATAATAAGCCATATGAACCAAGGATCACTGGTTATCTCACCACACTTGCTGCTGGGATACCATGCCACAAGGATACAAGGAAGGAGACACTCTATCTCCCTGAAAACTTAACCCACAATTTAACATTGTTAAAAGTAGAATCTTGCCAGTCCTGGTGGCACACACCTTGATCCCAGCACTTGGGATGCAGAGGCAGGTGGATCTGAGTTCAAGGTCAGCCTAGTGTACAGAGTTCTAGGATAGCCAGAGTTATATAATGGCATCCTGAGGGGGGGGGGAGTGGGAGGGGGCCTAAGCCAGATGTGGTAGACTTCACCTGCAACCTACAGGCCCAATTCCAGTAGTCAGGAGGCTAGCAGAAGGATCATGGGTTCAAGACTAACTTAGGTTACATACTAAGACCTTATCTAAAATAAATAAATGCACAAATCATTGAGTGATGATCAGGCAGAATGCCCTGGGCACACAGCCCGTCATTGTAACAACCCCCACCCCAATAATTACGAGAGCTACAAACAAGTAGCTATGCTAACCTAGCATAAATAGTATGACCTAGATGGGAAAGGACTCTTAAGCCTGGTCTCTCGGAGGAAGTGGCATTTAACCTGAGGCCTAAAGACCCAAGCACGTTCAGTGTTTTCTCTAATAATAAGTCTAATAATGGCTGCTGTCATCATATTGCAAGATATTTAACTACCAGGGCGTTTGGTAAGGTTTCAAGAGGCTGTAGCCCTTCCAACCCAACCCATCATGACCCCAGGTCCCCCTCCTCTGGCAGATGTGAGGCTGAGAGATGGACGTTTAATAAGTGTGGCTAAAAATACGTGTGGCTGAAACTAAGACCAAGGCATAAAGTAGTCATTCTCTTTTACACGTCATTTCTTCCAAGTCTGTGGAATTTAGGGAGCTTACTGTTCTGTTACAATTCTATGGCATGTGAGAGGATCCCACTATCTGGGAAAACGCGATTTAGGTTTCTAGATATCCAAGATTCTAAGCTTCTATGCTCCAGTAAAGTCAGAATAAACAGGATCAAGCTGCTGTTCTGTACTAGCTGGTTTATAAGCAAGCACCACTCTGCATCTCCAAACCAGTCAGACAACACCTTAGCTCCACCCTCAGTCCCCACCTCCACCATTTCCTTCTGCTGCCTGCCCAAAAAGCAGAGTACAAAAAGTCTTGGGGACAGAAACCAAAACTTGCTTGATGGGAGGAGAGCCAGAGCTGTACGTGGAAGAGGGTGGGGGAGTCTTGGCCCGCCCATCCGCCTAAGCAACTGACTTCCTAGTTTTGGCCGGCTGGCAGCAGGCAAGTGGCTGCAAGGGTAAGAGCCGACTGGGGCTGCAAACCCCAGAGCCATGGGGCGGGCGCGGGATGCCATCCTAGACGCGCTTGAAAACTTGACAGGAGATGAGCTCAAAAAGTTCAAGATGAAGCTGCTGTCAGTGCCACTGCGCGAGGGCTATGGACGCATTCCACGGGGGACCCTGCTGCAGATGGATGCCATAGACCTCACTGATAAGCTTGTCAGCTTCTATCTGGAGTCTTATGGCTTGGAGATCACAATGACTGTGCTCAGAGACATGGGCATGCAGGAGATGGCTGAGCAGCTGCAAACGGTCATTGCGGGAGGTGAGTGTGGCTGTCCCCCAGCCTACCCTCAACTTCCTGCACCCGCCAGAGGCCTGCTTCTTTGGCTCTTAACTTTCTGTTCCTCCTATCTTAAAAAAAAAAAAAAAAAAGCAAAAGAAATCTTCCCTTTGCAGCCTTGAACTTAGCACCCTGGGTGG
Source organism: Cricetomys ansorgei (assembly GCA_026225945.1). Taxonomy (NCBI): domain Eukaryota; kingdom Metazoa; phylum Chordata; class Mammalia; order Rodentia; family Nesomyidae; genus Cricetomys; species Cricetomys ansorgei. Next base: position 20,508,050 of record JAMJFZ010000597.1, on the reverse strand, counting down.
AGGGGGGAATAAGCCCAGAAAAACTGTTGATAAGGAAAAAGAACCACCTGATATTTCTTTACAGAGTCTGGAGCTATGGCAGCTGTAACCAGTGCCCTTCCTTCCAGTGCAGCCAGAACAGGTGAGGCCCCACACCCCACCACACCCTTGTACAGCCTATCTATTGTCCCAAGACCAGAGTCCATCTGGACTAGCCCTGCCTACTGCTAACCTACTTCAGTCACCTATGCAGTTCACGGTGCCTGGCCTCCCTTGATTCTTCCATCCCTACATTTAGTAAGTTCTGAAGCAGTGCTCAACACTGTTCTCACTTCTGCCCCCAGAACACTTCGTGGACCGGCACAGGCAAGCACTCATTGCCAGGGTTACTGACATTGATGGAGTGCTAGATGCTCTGTATGGCAAAGTGCTGACTGAAGGCCAGTACCAGGCAGTTCGAGCAGAGAGCACCAGTCAAAACAAGATGAGGAAGCTCTTCAGCTTCACTCCATCCTGGGACCTGAAGTGCAAGGACTTGCTACTTGGGGCCCTGAGGGAAAACCAGCCCTACTTGGTGGCAGACCTGGAGAAGAGCTGAGGTATCTTCCCTAGCTACAGCCCCTGCACATATAGCTCTTGACTTTATATACACATTTTTTTGAAAAACCATTTGTACTTGTGTTTTCTCTACTCCCTTGGATGCTTGTGCTGAGCTAAACTACATTTCCAAAGGTCACATGTGCTAAGGGGTGTGACTTAGTAGTAGTACCTGCCATGCACAAACTGCCTGGGTTCAATCTCCAACACCGAAATTCCACATTCAAGTCCTAGTGTCACTGTTCTAGTACATTAGACATCTCAAATGAATCCTTGTTCCCCATTTGGGAGCTTTTCCATGTTATCCCAAGGGACAACCCTTGAGAACACAACTTAACATATTCAAGTTAAAATGGGGATATGTACAATGGGTCTTAGAATTGTGAGGAGTAGCTCTGCCAAAAGCAAACCAGAACATATAAGATTCTTTACATGTTCTACTTTCTCCATAATTACACTATTCATAGGAGAGGCAGAGGTACCAGCAGGCTACCAAGGAGGCCTAGAATGCCAACTACCTACCAACTTCACTCCTTCGACCAGGCTTGGCCTAACCTCTTAGCTGCCAGAGGCCTCTAATTGATCCTCCGTTTCTAGTCTACCTCTAAAGGCCAAGTAACCAAAACTGGTCACAGAAATAGACCTACTTATGACACCTGAACTCCCAGCCTGGTCCTTGAGCCCACCTAACTCATCTTTCACACATTCTTCCACATATTGTAAGAGCAAAAGTTGTTTTAATTTTTAATTACTATGCCTAAAAGATCTATAGAATAAGAACAGATAACCTCCTGGAGTGCTGGATGGGGCTATTCAAGATCCCATTTAGTTCATCCTACTGCACCAGATGTGATCTAAATGCACCAGATGTGCTTTGTCACATGTTGGCGGGGATAACCCAGACAGAAAGTTCATCAGGATAGATGCTTGCCGCTGATTGGACCTGATGGGAAGTAGTAGCCTTATTATGAGTTCTGCCTTTTTAAGCATCAATCCCACATGACCCAGGACCATTCTGTGTGATCTCCAGAGGTGGCAGAACTTTTCTGTGAGAACCTCAGAATGGTTCTGGTTAGATAGAGTCTATCTTCCTGGCCAGTATTTAACTAATTAAATTAAGCCTTGCTTCAAATTTGGCTCCAAATTGTGGAGATGGTCTTACTCTCAACTGGTGGGATTTACAATATACCCCCCTCCCACTGTTCACTCACACCTGGCACTACAAAGGTTGGCATACAACTCTGGAAAGCCTTGATCTACTTGTCCCAGCCTGCTCAAAGGCACACCTACTGGCCCAGGGAACACTTCCCAGTGTCTCTAGAACAAAGCAAACCATTGCCACAGTATATTTTCACAAAGAACCCTTCTAATACACTAGGCCTATCATTAAAAGACAGAAACTTTTTTTTTTCCAATTCCTATGTTTGGTTACTTTTTAACTTGCTAGGCATGATTGCCCACACCTTTGATCCCAGAACTACCCAAGCCGGCCTGGTCTACATAGTGTTCCAGGCCAGCCAGGGATCCACAGTAAGACCCTGACTCAGAAAATAAAACTCCACAGCAATGGTTTTCAACCTTCCTAATGCTGCAACCCTTTAAAACAGTTCCTTGTGTTGTGGTGATCCCCAACCATAAAATTCTTGTTGCTACTTAATAACTAATTTTGCTACTGTTATGAATTATAATATAAATATCTGATATGCAGCTGGTCTTAGGCGACCTCTGTGAAAGGGTCATTCAACCCTCAAAGGGGTCAAGTCCCACAACTTGAGAACCACTGCTCTCAGACAGGACCATAACACCATTTTTACAAAGTAGCTACAGGGCTAGGAATGGAACTCAATTGTAGGCTTGTCCACCCTTCCTGAACCCTGTGTATTTCCCACCCTACCCCCCCATGATGGAAACACCTATTAATCTCAGCACTGTGGAGACAGAGACAGGACAGAACAAGATGAGAGGCAGAGCAGAATAGCCCTGAAGCTCACAGGCCAGCTAGCTAGTACACAGCACTGCAGCAGAAAGAACAGATTGTCTACCTCAACACAGTAAAAATGAGAACTCCCAAAGGACTCCTCAAAACCCTGTGCAGACATGCACCTGTGCTCACATACACACAATATATATTCTTAATTTCTTTAAAAAGGATAAGCCCTTGGGACTGAAGAGATGATTCAGCAGTCAAGAGTACTGGCTGCTCTTCCAAAGGACCCAGGCCAATTCACAGAACACACATGGAGACTCAGTCTGTAGCTCCTTTCCAGGGTCTCTGATGCCCTCTTCTGGCCTTGATGGATACTGCATGCACATGGTGCACAGACATACAAGAGGGATAAAACTTCTATACACATTTTAAAAAAAAAAAAAAAAAAGGCTTGGGAGACATAGGCAAGCAGATCTCTCTGAGTTCAAAGCCCATGGTGAGACCCTGTCTCAAAAAAAATTTTTAAGATTAAACCCTTTAAAAAATAGTCCCAAGGCTTTTGATCCCAGCACAACCCGTCTTGTTTTTTCCCTGTTTGGTTGTTTAGGGGTGTTTGTTTGACAGGATCTCTATATGTAGCCCTGGCTGTCTTGGAATTCACTATATAGACAAAGAGATCCAATTGTCTCTGCAAGTGCTCAGAATAAAGGCATGTGCTACTACACCAGCCTAAAGCAGTATGGTTCTAATAGTTTCCTCAAGGGTTGTGGAGATAGATGGGGATATGGGGTAAAGCACTTGCTGCACAAACACAGGACCTGAGTTCAGATCCCAGAACCTATATACTAACATCTTTGGTGAAATGGGAAGCAGAAACAGGAGAATCACTGGAAGTTCCCAGACCAAGTCCCAGGATGAGACCCTAATTCAAACATGATAGAAATCAAGGACCAACACCCAAGGTGACCTCCACATATGAGCCCTGGCCCACAAGATGCTAGAGCACAGATGCCCATGTGTGAACAGATACTCAGATCCTGGGAGGAGGGAAGAATTCAGCTCTTAATCTTAGATTTCCAGCATAACACCTGGGTAGAAATTCTAAAGGATGAAATTCAAACCCCAGCTGGGCAGTGGTGGCCCACATCTTTAATCTCAGCATTTGGCAGGCAGAGTCAGGCAAATCTCTGAGTTTGAGGCTAGCCTGATCTACAGAGTGAGTTCAAGGCTGCCAGAGCTACAATGAGAAACCCTGTCATGAAAAACCTAAAAGAGGGTAAGAAAAAATTCAAACCACAGCTCCTGGTCTTACTAGCTATGATGAAAACTGCACCTCAGCATCCCTCTGCAAATTGGGAATAACAAGGCCTAGCTCATAACTTAACAGCATTGGGAAGTGCGTATTAGTGCCAACAACTCTTTCCAGTAGGGCATTTAATTGCATCTGAGCATCTGTGTTGCCACCTCCACAGCACTACAAGAAAGACCATCTAAAAGTACCTTCTAGTCCTGGTAGTAGCTAAAGCTGACTCACAAAACAGCCCCACACATCTCCAATGCCTTGGGACACATCCCAAAAGCTAACACTACAAACAAGGACTAGGTGACCATTGATCAGATCAAGCAGGGACAATCCTGCCAAGGCCCACAAGCAGCTTTTGGAAGCACTGGACAAAGTGACAGAACAACTCAAAACCTCCAGCAGACTCAACCCCCTCTGGAGTCACACAGAAATTACCAACATCATAATTTGTGCCAAACTTGATGCCCTAATCTAACAAAAATTAAAGTTACAAAAGAAAAACTGAAACTTTAGGGTTTGGGGAGGAATGTTGGTTGTTGGTTTGTCTGTCTGTTTGTTGAGACAAGGTTTCACTTGAAATGTAGACCAGGCTAGCTTCCAACTCAGAGATGTGCCTACCTCTGCCTGAGTGCTGAGATTAACGGTGTACTCACCATGGCAGGCTCAAACTTAAGTTTTGAGGAGGACTCACTGCATCACACTTAGGGTTCTTTCATGTCTCTTACCTAAGTATAGGTGCCAGCCCATGCTATTTCAGGCACAACTTCAATACAATAAACCTTCCTTGCTCTAATCTTCCATTCAAGCTTAAGTTTTTGAACAAGAATAAATGCCACCCCAAGAGAGGCTTGTGCTAGTTACAAAAATCCATGTAACAGATTGGGCATAGTAGCATACACCTTAATCCCAGCAAGTAAGAGGCAGAGAGACCTGGTCTACACAGTGTTTCAGGGCAGCCAGAGCTCCAGAGTGGAAGGTAGTCTTAAAAAGGTTTAGTAGGAGAGATGGCTCATCAGTAAGAGCACCGTTCTTGGCAAAGGATCCAGATTCAGTTCCCACATATTAGCTCACAACCATTCATAGGCACACACATGGTACACATACATATCCATGAAAGTAAAACACACTCATGCACATATGATATATATATTTTATTTTTAAAGCTGTGTGTTGGCAAAGAGACCACACTGAGACTGCAAAGTACAACCTGGGACAGTGTAGTGACAGTGGGGCTGTCATAAGTCAGAGCTGGTGGGATGACTCAGAGCTCACAGATTTTGCAGGACTTGGGTTTGGTCCCCTGCACCTACATCAACCAGCTCAAAACAACCTCTAAGTCCAGCACCAGGGTAATCCAAAGTTTCTGGCCACATACATGCATACACATAATTAAAAATGAATCTTAGGAGGGGGAAATGAGGCAGAGAATGTGTGCCTTGGTCATCTCTAAATCTTGTTTGATCAAAGCAACCTATGGAGAACAGGCTTTATTTAGCTTACACATGCTGCTCACAATCCATAAGGTAGGAAATGAAGCAGTGCTCAAGGTCATCCTCAGCTACAGTTGGAGACCAACCTGAGATAAACTCCCAATCTCATTTAAGGGAAAAAAACTTCTGGTCTAGCCCATGCATATGGAAGGCAGTTGTTTAAGAATCCATTTCAAAAGATCTCCTGAGTGGACTGGGGAGGGTGGGGATGAAGCAGGAAGGATAGAGTGCAGGAAAGACTGTTGGAATGGGGGGTTGGGGACATGCTTGGGGGACAAAGTGGAAGCCTAGTGAAGTGGAAACCTCCAAGAATCTATGAGGTTGACCCTAGTAATCAAGGATATAGAGCCTGAACTGGCCATCTTCTGTAACCAGGCAAGGCAAGTGGTGGGACTGGGACATCAACCCACCCACAAAACCTTCAACCTACAATCTACCCTATCTGTAAGATGTCCTGGGGAAATGACAGCACAGAACTTGTGGGAGTGGTCAACTAATGACTGGCTTAACTTGGGGCACAGCCACAAGACAGCGCCCATACCAGACATTGCCTGGATGTCCAGGAACCAGACTTAGAATTAGTGCCTCACCCAGTCATCAGAGAGCCTTCCTCCAGCAGCAGATGGGAGAAACTGCAGAGATCCACAGCCAGACATTATGTGAGAATCTAAACTGTAGATCTCCATTTGTTCTCTACCCTCAGTGCTTGGGGAACTCCACAGAGTGGAAGGAAATACTGTAGGAGTCAAAAGGGATTGAGACCAGGAGAACACGGCCCACTGAATCAACTAAGCAGGGTTCATATGGGCTCAGAGACTGAAGCAGCAATGGCAGGGCTGTTAGCTTGGTGATTTTGTGGAACTCCTAACAATGGCAGTCAGGGTGGCCCGAATCTTTTTGCCTGCCCTTGGGACCCTTTTCTTCCTGCTGGGTTGCCTTGTCCAGCCTCACTGAGGGTTTGTGCCTCTTGGAGGCCAGCTCTTTTTTAAGGGAAATGGTGAGGGAGTGGGTCAGGGGGGAGGGGGTAGCTGGGACTAGAGGGGGGAACTGGTCAAGATATTACATGAGAAAATAATCTATTTTCAATAAAAAAAAATAATCCATTTCAAAAATAAGTCCACACTTGACCTCACATTGGTAGGTCAACAATCAAAACACAAGCACACTATGAATACACAAAATTACCTTCAAGCTAAGGTATATATGGAACAAGTGAATCACATTTCTAACCCCAAGATACATCAAATATGAATATTCCAAAACTTAAAAATACCTGAAACCCCCAACACTTCTGGTCCTAATTATTCTAGAAAATAATCTATGTATCAAATTTAGAAAGGATTATTTTATATCATCTCAACTGACAGACTCAGGTTTTCCCACAAGGGTAAGAATGTGCCTTTTTATTTGGAGACAGGTGTTTAAATGAGAATGGCCCAGTTGGTGGAAATTTGGGAAGGATTAGGAACTGTGGTCTTGTTGGAGAGGGTTGTGACACTGGAGATGTGCTTTCAGGCTCAAGACTTGCACCATTTCTGTGTGCTCTCTGCCTCTTGCTTGGAGTCTTGAGATGTGAGCTGTTCCTGCTGCCATACCTTTGCTCTGTGTCGTAACCCTGTTAACTGCAAGCCCCTGATTAAATGCTTTAAGTTGCCTTGGTCATATTTCATCACAGCAATAGAAAAGCAACTAAGACAAAGTCACCATCAACGAAATTGACTAGATTTACCTCAAACTCTGGAAAAATCAAAACAATATAAAAGTCTATGAGGCTAGATGGCAAGGTTCCTACACTGCACAAGTTTTTGTAAAACCCAACATTCCAAAGCAGCTACAGACTCTCCAACTGTGTGACACTGGCCCCTCCTGGGAAGGTGGTGTAGGTCAAGATGCCACCTGGAAAGAACTGCTCCCTTCAGAGCTTTACTCTCACTGCCCACCCTCCCAACCCAGCCTTGTTTATCCACTTTTCAAAAGATGTTTAAAGGGCTGGAGACATGACTCATCAGTTAAACATACTTGCCCTTCCAGAGTTTTATTCCCAGTACTAGCGAGCCTAACGCCCTCTTCAGGTATTCAAAACACCTGCAGACAAGTGGTATCTACTCACCCACATAACTAAAAATTATTTGGGCAAGCTTTAATCCCAGCACTTGGAAGGCAGGCAAGTAGGTCTCCATGAGTTCAAGGTCAGCCTGGCCTATGTAGCCAAGATCTGTCTCCAAAAAAAAATAATAACAAAAATCCCAGTAACTATTACATAGAAGATTGTCTCAAAAAAAATTTTTTTTAAAGAATATCCAGTTTGGCTTCCCACGACAGCACCAGCATTCTCACCCAGTATCAAGTTTCTGTGTTTAGCCCACCAGGTTGGAGCTGCCAACCATTCCTGAATGAGGCCCTTCTCTCCCTGGCACATACAGTACACCAGACTATCCTTAAACACTAACTAAGCCTTAGACTAATGCTACAATCAAGAGTTATTCGTACACTAGTTATTAGAAGTGCCAAGTCTCTAAGATCTCATCTATCCTAGACTCATGAATTTTAACAACTTTAGATTCATTTATCTCTGAAAGCTCTAAACTGCCAACCACTAAAAAGCCCTTAAGTCAAATATGCTAACATGCTCTCAGCTGTCTATTCTCTGTATGTAGGCACTAAGGGCCTGAAACTTGTGGTCTTCCAGCTTTGGCTTCTGAATGCCAAGATGACGATGAGCATGTGCCATCATCACACCTGGTAATCAAAACACCAAAATATGCATTAAAAATAACTAAATATAAACATAAATAAAAATGAAATAAAAATAAGTATTGTATCAGCATCACTTCTAGGCATATATCAAAGAAAATGAATATACAAAATATCAAATACCCTTTTTTGCAGTACTCACAAAGCTAAGCTATGCTATTAAGACACCAACTAATCTGTTTGGAATATTGAGACAGGTGCTGTGATTACAGACATGGACATGGACCACTCTGCCCAACAGATGATTTGCATGTGATGTACAAACATCCATGTGTTCATACGCAGAGGCCAGACATCAACATCTAGTGTCTTCCTCAACAGCTCTACTCACGGGTGCTCCAGGTCATCCTCAGAAACTAACAAGCACAAGACCAGCCTGGGCTACCTAAGACCCTGTCTAACAGCTCCAGAGGACCTGGATTCAGTTCTCAGCACACAACCCTAACTCCAAGTCTAAGGATCTGATGTGATGCCCTCTTCTGTTCACCACATATACCAGCAATGCACATAGTACACACATATGCATGCAGGCAAAACACTCATATTAAAAAAATAAATGGCCAGGGGTGTTGCAGCACATCTTTACTTTCAGCACTCTGGAGGCAAAGGCAGGCAGATATCTGAGTTCAACACCAGCCTGGTCTAAACAGTGATTCTAAGACAGTTAGGGCTACATACAGAGAACTTGTCTCAAAAAATAAATAAAATACAATAAATCTTTTTTTAAATTGTTTAAATAAAATAAAATTATAAGATGGGTTATTCTAGAAGACAGATCAACAGAAACAAATAATGCAGCCGGGCAGTGGTGGCTCATGCTTTTAATGCCAGCACTCAGAAAGCAGGCAGGACTATACAAAGAAAGCCTCTCAAAAAGAACCACCACTATCCCCCACCCAAAAAATAATGCATGTCATTTACATGTAAAGGCATGAAATTCAAGAGTACAATCAGATACCAAAGTCTGGGGAAGAGGAAGGACAAAGAAAAATGTAGTCAAATAGCACAAAGTTTCATTTGGGAGGAGTTAAGTCTTGATAAAACATACAAAAGTAAGGTAATAGATGGCAGTCCTACCTCAATCTCCTGTGTGTTGGTATTACAGGAGCTAACACATGTAATGTACATGGAATAAAGTTGTTTCTAAATGTATGTACCAAAAATTGTTAACATTACTTTTGTGGTGAGAATGTTCGGAATATACTCAGGGACTGGGAGTATGGCTGCACTCAGAATCCACTTACCAACTGTGTATGCTAGACACAGTCTCAGAATCCATTAGTGTTGTACCTTCTCAGATTTTACATGTGTATGACACCAAGCCCAGTTAAATTGTCACAAGGTCCATGAATATAGAAACGCAATACTCCATATACATATACCACAGGACACCCCCGACCCCGCAAAAAGCCTTTAAGGTAGATGTGGTAGTTCACACCTGAAATTACCAGTGTTCAGGAAGTTGAGAGAGGACTGTCATGAGTTATAAACCTGAGCTAGATGGAGCTAGATAGACATCTCAAAAATATGTCAGCATGGGAAAGTGTAGCAATGGACACCAGAAATCCCCACATTTGGTAGATAAGAGACTGAAGAACTGATTCAAATTTCATCTGTGCCAGTTCCATGACAGCCTCAGCTACTTACATGAAACCCTGTCTCAAGACAGTACATAAATCTTTAACACCAAGCATGGGTCTTTAATCCCAGCACTCAGTAGGCAGAAGCAGGTGAATCTACTTACACTGAATTCCACAATAGCCAGGGCTATGTAGATACCCTGTCTCAAAAAAAAAGAAAAAAAGCCAGATGTGGTGTTTCATGCTTGTAATCCTGGCACCTGGGAAGCTAAGGCAGGAGACTGGCAAGAATTTAAGGTAAAGCCAGGTAGTGGTGGTGCACCTCCCCTTTAATCCCAGCACGCAGGAAGCAGAGGCAGGCGATCTCTGTGAGTTCAAGGCCGGCCTGGTCTACAGAGTGAGTTTTGGGATAGCTAGTTAGAGAAACCCTGTCTCAAAAAAAAAAAAGAAAAAGAAAAAGAAAAAAAAAAAAAGAAAGTAAGAATTTAAGGTAAGTAGCCAGAGATGGTATTTACCTTTAATCCCAGCACTAGAGGCAGATGCAGGTGGATCTCTATGAGTTTGAGGCCAGCCTGGTCTACAGTGAGTTCCAGGACAGCCAGAGTTACACAGAGAAGCTGTACCTCAAAAAACCAAAAATTTAAAAAACAACAAAAAAAAAAAACCCACATACTGATCTTATAGGACTTGAATTTAGTTCTCAACACCCACAGCAGGCGGCTCACAATTGCCCGTAACAACTATCTCCAAAAAATCCTAGTCTTCTGGTCTCTGCACACACCCATTAGGAGTCTCAAACCAAAATAACACATTAAATAAACCACATATCTAATAAGCAGACTCAGGTACATAACTAGTCTTACCTCTGAGGGTTCTTATCCAAGCATAAGGATTTCCACACATGTACCAAATTTAATGAGGCATTGCCCAAGAGCATTGGGGCATTCGACCTTAAGACATGCCTACTCCTACAGAGCAAGCAGGTGAACCTTTAACAAAGCCACGATTTCCTGCCTCAAGTCACCAGATCTGAATATAGGAACATCTCTCTAAAAAAACACGCTTCAGCAGTAATGGCTCACGCCTTTAATCCCAGCATTCAGAAGGCAGAGGCAGGCAGATCTCTGTGAGTTCCAGGCCAGTCTGGTCTCCAGAGTGAGTTTCAGGACAGCCAGAGTTACAACAGAGAAACCCCATTGGGGGGTTGGGGGGAAGATACACTTTCAGGCCAGGTAGTGTATGCCTTTGATCCCAGCACTCTGGAGACATTTTGAGTTCAAAACCAGCCTGGTCAACAGAATGAGTTCTCCACACAGAGAAACCCAGTCTTGAAATACCAAAAAAAAAAAAAAAAAAAAAAAACCCAAACACCAGTATAACACTAAGACTGAGGACGGTAGCCCAGTAGCGTTCAATCTCCAGCACTATTTAAGAGGTTAAAAAAAAAAAACTAGCAATGAAACACTGGCCAACTACAGATCTCAACCCAACTGCAAGGTGTGCTTCAGATAACACCTTATATAAAACCGTTAATGAGGCATAATAAAGCCTCATTTTATCCTGACATGCTATTTGTTTGTATCCCAGCATTGGAAAAACTGAAGCAGGATTCATACAGTAAGGACAGCCTGGGCTACCAGGCCTGCCAGGTATAATTGGCAAGACCATCTAAAACCTTCATTGGAGCTATGCATTAATGAGCAGCTCTCGTACGTTACCAAAGAGTGGACTGGAAACTAGTACAACCAAAACAAAGAATCCATCTTTGCTCTAGGCAGTTTCAGCATTGTGACTTTATGCTGTAACAAAGTCCATGCTCAAGGATAATACAATTGGTAGGGCATTGTGACACACACCCCATCTTTAGTCGCAGAAATAGAGTAATCTTTTTTTAAAGGCTGTTACAAAAAAGCATTTTAGTTTAAGGTTTTGTGTTGGGCTACATTCTGAGATATGCTCTCCTGTGGACACTGTAATTTTGTGCTAAAGTGTTTAGGGTTTTTTTTTTTTGGGGGGGGGGGTGTTTGGCATGACTACAGTCCATGTTGGCCTTTAACTTCTGATCTTCCTTCCTGCTTCTACACTCAAATATCAAGATTACAGGAATCCATAATCATGCCCTGCTGGTTTTTGTTTTGTTGCCTTTGCAACAGGGCACTGTGATGTAGTCCAGCAGGCAATCAAACTGGAAATCCTGCCTCCATAGTGCTGGGATTACCAATGTACAGCACTATGCCTCATTTGCAGTTCCATATACTAATAAGAATATTCAACAAATGGTTGCCAAATGCAATCAAGTTACTAAACATAACAAGTAAAAAGGCTAGGGTTACAATGTTAACTTGCTGATTCCACCCTTTCCCTGTTATCATTCAACTTTCCTTAAAAGGAGAATTATAGCCATAAGTAGCACATGCCTTTAATCCTAGCACTCAGGAGGCAATTTAAGGTGAGCCAGGGATAGTCATATAATCCCAGTTGAAAAAGAAGCTCAAAAAGGAGTTCAAAGCATCAAATTTCAAAATACCAATGACCTACAGATGCCTAGGATTTAGGCAGGATGTAAAAGTGATCCACCTAGACCACTGTATACATGGTCCTTTTCCTGACAACTAGGTACTAGTCATATACCTTTCCATGAAACCGCTCAAAAATACCTTTTGTCTTTTCTCTCCTGGGCCAAGATTATTTTATCCTACCTACTAGGTAATAACAAATTATTCCAATTCCTGCTCCGCAGGACTGTCTCTGACAGGAATATGACTCCGTATTCCAAACGGACCCATCCTCCAGAAAGTAAAGTGGGGGAACAGAATTTAACTAAAATGATGGTTTTTAATGGGAACCAGAGATATGGTTACAATTATGGTAGTCTGACACACACACACACACACACAAAAAAAAAAATCCATAGGGAATCCTGAATTGAAAGTTTACAAAATAACAAGGGTAACACTGGGTACAGGAAGAAGAGCTGTTCCAGAACTTCAGGACTCAGGCTAGTATGGCCTCTCCCTGCGATCCTGTCTGTGCTCACCCCTGAAAGAAAAAGTATCAGTTAGACTACCCATGCGCACCCTTCAAAGAGCCTACTTGTCCCTGCTACCCAACAAATGATTTCTCTAAGCAAAACAGTCTCAACACGGGGTTCCTAATTCTTGCCACTGCCACCACCACCAATCTAAGTAAGCTCTCTCCTTTCCCAGGAAACCACTCTCAGCAAAACCGTACTCATGACCTCTGACCAATTTCTCTACTTTTGATTTAGAAATTTACTCACCTGGAGTCCATCTTGCCAGGGCCAAAACCGCCTCTATCACCACCACCCCGGCCCCCTCGGAAGCCCCCTCGGTCCCCGCCTCGGCCCCGATAGCCGCCCCGATCATATCCTCCTCTGCCACGTCGATCGTCTCCATAGTTACCCCCTAGGACAAAAGAAATTAAGTATCATCCTCATTCTTCCCTCCCACTATCCTTTCAAATCAAAAGCACAGGGTTCTTTTTAGATCTCAATACCAGCTTTGCTCCCTTCTTACCCATATGAGAGCCTCCTGGTCCCCCTCCCGGGCCATCTGGCTTAGGGGCCTTACACTGGTTGCATTCATTTCTCCAAGAGAAGTTCATGTTCTCACAAGTACTAAAAAAATGGAAGGCAATTAATTTGGAAGAGTACAGTCCAGAACACAGACTCCACAGACCCCAAAGTGTCTCATCAAGAGCCAAACAAAAGTGTATTACTAAACCTAGTCCACTACCTTTCCCCACCACAGCCTCCTTTTCCATGGTTTAAGTTAGTCACGCCTCAGTTTGAAACACAAATTTCAGTAATTCATGTTATCTACTCCATTGTGTCTACTACACACCCTTCTATGTAGACATTCCTGCGTAGGTGGACACTGTGTCCATTACCCTTCCGTCTAGCTTATCCAAATGCTACCTACACTATTCATACTACTCACTCAGAATCTCAGTTATAGGTCTCATTTCACTCACGGATTAGGACACTTCCAGTCCCCGGCTCGCTGCTGTCCACCACCACCACCTCCTCCACTGGGGAACCCTCCCCGGCCACCGCCACCACTGCCTCCTCCTCCATAGCCTCCACGGCCCATGGGTCCTAGAACAGACAGAATAATGAATTATTTCCTTAGTTTGGATAGCCTACTTTTTCCATTATACTTTCTCTATCTTCTGCCTTGTGCTCCATGACCTTTTTATCTGTAAGTAATGGCTCACCTCCTCGCCCTCGGCCTCCACGACCATTTCCACCACCCGATTGAAGTCGGCTCGTCGGGTAGCAAATGAAACTTTGATGGGATTCCCAGAGAATTCTTTACCTAAATGAAATAAAGGTGGGCGAATTAGACAAAAAGACATATATACCCTGTATTAGTGGTTCTCAACCTTCTTAATGCTGCAACCCTTTAGTAGTTCCTCGTATTGTGGTGATCCTCAACCATATTTTCATTGCTTTTCAAGTAGCATTTCATTGCTACTTCATAACTGTTACTTTGCTACTGTTCGGAATCATAATGCAAATATCTGATATGCAGGTGGTCTTAGGTGACCCCTGTGAAAGAGCCCCCCAAAGGAGTCTCGACTCAGTTTGAGAAATGCTACCGTATATGGAAATCTATAACAAGTTAAGGTTTTGTTGTTTTGTCTGTTAAAAGTTTGAGACAGGGTCTCACTATGAAGGTTCTGGGTGTCCTGGAACTCATCACAATGTAGACAAGGCTGGCCTCAAAGAGATCCATCCACCTGCCTCTTGCCTTCCAAGTGCTAGGATTAAAAGGCATGCCTCAGCACACCTAGCTTTATCTAAGTTACAACAGAGAAACCCTATCTTGGAAAAACAAAACAAACAAAAAGTCAATATATTACAAAAAAAAAAAAAGTACGTAAGATTTTTGAGATTGCAAGTGTAGAATGGCCATATGATATGAAGGACCTGGTTTAGATCCCCAGTACCATACAAAAAAACATGGTGGGCACACAAGCAAGATGGCTTCATTGATGCCTGAGTACTTGCCACCAAGTGTGATGACCTAAATTCAATCCCATGAACCTACATAGTAAAGAGATATTATAAACTCATCAGGACATTAGCAAAAATGAGACTACACTGAATTACAGATAAAATAAGTGCTAAGAGTCATGAGATGGCTCATCAGGTGAAGGTGCTTGCTGCCACACCTGACCACTCAAAGTTCCTTTCCCATGATCCATGTTAGAAGACTCGAACCAACCAAAAACTGCTCTCTGAACATCACACATCTCTCCATACACAAAATATTAAACACTAGGTGTCATAAGATTCCAACTTCCAAATTGGACCAGTTTTCCTAGCCCCATCACCCACCTCCAATCATCTTTCTCATACGTACCATCAAACCAGTCGATAGCTGCTTTAGCAGAAGGTGGGTCATCAAATGAGACTGTTGCCTCACCCTTCAGCTTGCCAGTTTCCCTGTCTGTATACAAATTAATCATAGGCTGTCCAGTCTTCTTATTTGTCTAAACAAAACAAAATTACCAATTTTTAAAAGATTAAGATTTTATTTATGAATGCGCTATCTGCATGTACACCTGCATACCAGAAGAGGACATCAGATCCCATTACAGATGGTTGTGAGCAATCTTTGTGGTTGCTGGGAACTGAACTCAGGACCTCCAGAAGAGCATGTCAGTGCTCTTAACTGCTGAGCTATCTCTCCAGCCCCTTGGCCTAGTACTTAAAATATAACCTACACACAACCCTCTGTACTCTCTAAATCACCCCTATAGGTTACTGGTGTAACTCAATGGATACAGTACTTTCTTAGCAACCACAATAGCACAAGGATCAGTCTCCAGCAAGGCAGAGAAACTCCACATTACTTACTATGTTATGTTGTTTTTAGAATATGGTTATATAGTTGTACTGTATAGTACTTTCAGTCTTTAAACCATGGTTTATGCTGTGCCCTTGAGCACCTCCCTTATCAGATGTGTGGTTTCTCTTAAAAAAAAAAAAGAGCAAATAACAATAACAAAATAACTAAATGTTATTTGCTCAATAAATTAAGATGTCAATCTTCGCCAGATATTAAGAGGCATACACTTGCAATCCCAACAGTCCACAGAATTTTTTTTTTTTTTTGAGACATGATCTCTACATATTCCTGGATGTCCTGGAAATCATTATGTAGACTAAACTGGCCTGCCTCTAAGATTAAAGCCTGCCTCTTTAAGGCGTGTGCCACCAGGGCTCCACATGAGTTTAAATTTGTATGTATTTAAAAAAAAAAAAAAAAAAGCCAACCAACCAACCAAGCGAAAAAAACAAATGGGATTATACCAAGTTCAATGCTAGCTGGGGGTACACAGTGAACACCCAATTCTCAAAATAGATTGCTTTTACTACTGACAATCACAAAGATCTGTTTTAATAATGTGAAATCTGAAATCATGTAAGCACCCACTCTGCTTCACAAGTACCTTAATAATTCCAATCTGCTTGAAGTAATCAGCCACAGATTCAATTGTAACATTCTCACCCAGGCCTTGAACAAAGATGGTATTGTTGTCTGAATTATCCTGTTCTGTTTGTTCAACACAGGATCAAACGATTTGAAGAACATAGGAAAAACAAAGATTAGAATCAGGTACACCAACAAATACTTAAGTATTTGATATTAAAGCTTCCAAGAGAAATGCCTCATGCAACTATTATTATTTTATTGACTATCCAAAACAATCCACCCTTATTTTAGTATTTGAATATTCAACTACCTCCTTCAAAAACATTAGATTCATAATTTTCCTTGAAATACTGACATCTAATACAGAAGCCAGTCCCAACTTTCACTTCAAGACGCCTTAGTAAACCCATTTCATGCAGTACATGGTGAAACAGGCTTCTAATCTCTGTACTCGGTAGGCAGAAGCAGGTAGATATCAGAATTCTAGGACAGCCTGGTCTACATAGTAAGCTCAAGGACAGCCAGGGCTATGTAGAGACCCTGTCTCAAAAGTAAATAATTACTTTTTTATTAAAAAAAAAAAAAAAAAAGCAAAAAACCCATTTCACATTCAAATCTAGAATACCAACAGGAATTTCATCAAATAAGATGTACTACAATGCTTCCTTTTACACACCTTGCAACCTGGTCTTTTATTTACTGAATGCTGTTCAACAACTGAGATGTATACATTTTGGTCAAGACACATGTCTTGACAGCCCTAGCTGTCCTGACTCTAGTTCTATAGACCAGGCTGACCTAGGTCTGAACTCTAGAGATTTGCCTGCTGGGAATAAATGTGTGCATCCTCATGCCTGGGTTAGATATATGTGCACTTAAAACCACCATTAACTTTAAATAAGCAGCTCTCAAGTAAGGCCTATATCAGGACCATCACCTGGGACTTAGTAGAAATGTACCAGACTCATTGTAGACCTCCAGATTAAGTAATTCCAGTTTTATATAAACCACTGCTGACCAGGTACATCTAAGCCTCTTTTCTCTCTCCACTTTTTCAGTTTTTATTACAAAGAACATCCAGGTGAATACTGTATGAAAACCATGGACTTACCAGAATCATGACGTGAGCCTTGATCCCGAGGGCCTTAGTTACATAAAAAAAAGAAAACAAAAACAAGGAAAAGGAGCCATTAGCTAACAGGAAAGGACAGAGAGGGCAACAAATTAACATCAAATTCAAATCATTGTAATATATCAGGTAATTGTTTCCAGCCTCTCTCCAAACCCTATCCTGGGGCCTGCCCAGTGGAGAAAATTCTAGGCAGGTCTCAGGGAGACATAGGCCCCTTCCTTACAATTTGTTACTTTGAGACCCCACAGGAATAATGCCACACTTCAAGAAAATGCTGTCTCCCCCAGCTAGGGCTGGGAAATGTCCTCAGCACAGATGGGGGTAAGGGCAGTAGTAACTCATTTAAATTAACCAACCAACTCATACATAACTTGGCCCTGTTCTCTCACCAGAGAGACATAAGCTCAACACCATCAGTGTGATGTGCATCCATCCAGTTTCTCCATACTTTTAACACCAAAGACAACCCTTGTAGAACAATTTTTAATTTCATCTTGAAAACCATTCTTAACCATGTTTCCCCAAAGCAACATGAAAGTAAGAAACATACATAGTAGCTATTGTATTTTAAAAGCATGTCCCAGGAACAGACCAGAAATCTTGTTTTCATAATATAGCCTCTATTTTTTTTCCAGACACCACCTTTAACCAATGTTTATCTAAGTTCATCATATATAAATATTGTACCTGTACACAATGACACCTAAGTCATGAACCCAAGCCTTTGGCTTTAAGTGTTAAAGACAAATCAAGAAACCATTTTGTTGAACAAACCAGAAAAGTTCCAGCTTACTAGGAGACTTCTCAAATTTGCCATTGTTTCATGAATTCAAGTTGTGCTGTTTAAAACCTGGTTATTTCCCATGAACAACACACGCTCCCAAGATCTTTAGTGACGTAGTCCACACCTTCCTTCCCAGATCTAGTTTCTATGTGTTTGTCTCAGTACGTATGTAGAATTGCATTGACATCATTCGGTATTTAATATAAACATATAAACCAACTTGACCATCCTCAGGACAGGGCAGTATTTCATGTCCCTCTCCCTGATTTAAAATATTTGGGAGGTTGTATACATACACACACACATACACACCTTGGACACACTGATCAAAAAGATCCTAAAGCCAAGTTGGCACCACATGTTCCAGAACACTCTCCAGTTGCTCATGATGGTGTGGTCACTAAGTGCTATACCCATCAAGAGGCCTACTAAATACTTCTTATTAACTTGGGTAAAACCACAATTTAGTAGCAGACTGCCCAGTAGTTATCCCTGCCTGCCTCCAGGTTAGCACACATCCGGCATCAGGAAACATTCTACCCCAATCCCCTTTCTGGAGGTGGCTACAGTCACTTTAGAAACCTTTGACACTTAACACGCTAAGACATCTGCAAATGAACAATCAGACAAAGCATTGCTGGGAGTTGGGAATTTTGGAAACTCTGTTCACTTACCACCAAATTTATTGAAGCCACCACGGTCACTTCCGCTGGAGAAGACAAGTTAGAAGAAAGGACATGAAGCTTCCAACGGCTACAAGTGTTTTGTTTTGGTTTTGATTTTTTGTTTTAACATTCCCCAAATGTGGATAAGGTGTTTGGGAAAAAGATTCATGTGGCTACTAAAATATACCCCTTCCTGACCACCCTTGTCTGACCTTTGAGCTTATCACACACACGTGTGCAATTTCTCAGACACAGTTAAAGATTTTGCTTTAAAAAGTTGCATCTACATCCTCTGGAAAAAAAAAACTCAATTTTCCTTGGTTCTTCTGATGCAGCAGATGTTTTTTTTTTTCCTCTTGTTGCAAGTGGTGGATAACCCAGCAGTTGGTTTAAAAGATCTACCCCAAATTACCCAGAAGACATAACACACCAGGCCCCTGGGATAGCCCTGAACACATTTTTTTTTGTGGTTTTTGCTTTGAAAGCAGCAAGCAGACCCAACCCCATTCCATAAAAAGTCATAACCAAAGGCAATTTCCCCTTAGAGCAAGACAAAACTCAGCTAAGCCCTATCCTGACTACTGAGCTGTTTTTGATCACCCTTCACCCCCGGGGTCACCCCTTCTACACTGTGAGAAGAGCGGAGTATTTTGCAATGTCACCTTTCATACCTGTGGCACATAAAATGCAGAGCAAGTTAACAGTCACATAACAGTTTTTCTTTTTAAAGTTTTGCATTAAACACACACACACAACAAGTTTTTTCCATATTTTTGCATGGTTTGAGACTGCCCCCACCCACCTCTGAATATACTTACCATGTACAAACTAAGAAAAAAAAAAAAAAAAAAAAACCTACTTTTTTCAAAAAAGTAACACCACTGACATTTTTCCCCTTTTCAAGGGAAATAATAGGGTCCTTCAAAGTCACCAAGAGATTTGACAAACTGTTTTAACATCAAATCTAAGGTTTTACTTCAACAAGGAGAGATCCGGTTGATGAAGCTGATTATTTTAACTGACCAAGAAAAGGTGGACAGTGGAGTAAGAAAGCAGAATACCACTGTCAAGCGTATTTTGCCCCAAAATTCTGCACACTTCAGTCAGAAGACCCCATAAATGAACCAAGTCACACACAAAATCATAGTCAAATCAGTGCAAATCAGGCTCTTGATTCAAGTAACTACAGAATATGGATAAATAAATAGCCAATTCCTAGAAGCTGAGGTCAAGTTAACCATTACCAAATCCCTGAGGACACATGGGAATACACAGAACAAGTTTCACTAATATTTCCCAGGAATGGGATTAGGTTTCCCCTGCAGAGAAGTTTACTCCCAAGTTTCTTGCTTGAGATAACAATGATTCCAATCCTTATGTATCTATATATTCTTTTTCTTTGGAAATAAATGTGCCAATACTCAAATCTATACTCAGAGTTGTAAACGGGATTTTGGCTCTCAAGTTCTCACAAAAACATAAAATATACAAAGAAACATTACTGCCCACAAATTGAAGCCCTTACACATATCCCCAGAGAACAATACTAACCATGCACTAGGGACTGACTTCAAGGGAGATCCATGCAACACTCCCCACTGAAGGTACTCCCTGACTCATGAGACACCTACCCCATGCCGCCTCTGCCTCCACGGCCACCTCCACGGCCTCTGGGTTCATAGCCACCACTGCTTCGGTTGTAACCACCTCCACCGCCCCTGCCACGGCCCCCACGGTCCTGCTGGCCTCCCCCGTAGCCACCGCCGCCACCACTCTGGTCCTGATTGCCGTAGCCGCCACCACCGCCACCACTCATGGAGGACTGATCTTGGCCATAGTTGCCTGTAAGAAAAAGAGAATATTGCTATAACTACCACCACCACTCATGTAGGACTGATTTGGCCATAGTTGCTTATAAGAAAAAAAAATACTTGGGGGGTGGGGGGAGCTTAGGAGTTGTGTATGCTTAGCACATACAAATTTCTGGGTTCAATTCTCAGCAACAAAATGAGGAGATACAGTGCCACTATAAAGGGCAGTAAGAATTAGAAACCTAGTAACTAGAAAGTCACTATTTTAGGGTAATGGGCAAATTCATAGAAAATAAGACAAAACTGAAGATACTTTCTCACCTCCACCACCCCCTCCACCACCTCCACTGCTACTGTTGTATTGGTTCTGTTGTCCATAACCCTGAGGCGGATTATAGGAGCTTTGTTGCTGTCCATAGCTTTGTTGCTGTCCACCATAGCCAGACTGTTGGCCATAGCCTCCACTCTGGGGTTGTCCATAGCTGCTGCTCTGAGAACTGCTACCATAACTAAGTGGAAAACAAAGAAAACCAGAATTATGATTGCAAAATGCCCAAATACTTGCTTCACTTTTAGGCCATTCCCTTTTCTACCAATCGGAGACACAGCAATTCAACACTTTCTGGCCTTAACCTACTCCCATACCACCTTACCTTCCTGACGTGCTGCTAGGAGCTGGCTGTTGGCCATAGCCAGGATAGGAGGACTGCTGCCCATAAGAAGATTGGGAACTTTGGCTGCTGCCGTAACCTCCAGTAGAACCATATCCCTGGGGAGCTGACTGGGTGCTGTAACCTGCTGCAAAGAAAAGTTACAAATACTATCAAGGGGGGAAAAAAAAAAGCTAAGTGTAGTAGTGCTCATCGTTAATCCCAGCAGCATTTGAGAGGCAGAGGCAAATGATCTCGAGTTCCAGGCCACACTGGTCTACATACCTAGTGTTCCAGGCCAACTATGGCTATATAATGAGATCAGCTAAAGAAAAAAAAGAGGGATGGGGGCAAGAAATAGATTGAAGAAATCATTATATACTTCCCAGTACTCACTCACACTTCGGGGAGGAGGAGGAAATCAGCTTAGCTGCTAAGAGCAGGTTTACTGACAAAGGCCAGAAGACGGCAGGCAGTTTAAGGCCAATACGGGCATGTTGGTGAAATCATCTTTTTTTCTTTTGTTTTTTTTAAGGGACAGGGTTTCTTTGTAGGCCTGGCTGTCCTGGAATTCACTCTGTAGACCAAGCTGGCCTGCCTCTGCCTCCACACACCACTGCTGGGCTTCCAAATTATTTTTTTAAGGTAAATTAATTGCTGTGAAAGTCTTGACAACCTGAATTCAATCACTGGACCCGACATAAACGATACAATTAACTCTACAAAGTTGTCTCTGACAACTACACATGCACTGTGTAACAAACATGCCTGCATTCACACAAAATATATTAAAAATACAGAACTCTGATGCCTACCTAGTTTTAAAAAAACCTGTGTATAGCTGGGCAGTGGTGGTACATGCCTTTAATCCCAGCACTCGGGAGGTCAAGGCAAGTGGATCTCTGAGTTCGAGGCCAGCCTGGTCTACAAAGTGATTTCCAGCACAGCCAGAGTTACAAGAGAAACCTTGTCTCAAAAAAAAAAAAAAAAAAAAAAAAAAAAAAAAGAAAAAGGAAAAAAAAAAAACCTCTGTAAATCTTGAAACACTCCAAGCCCAGTGTTTCATGCTGATAATCCTAGAACGCATGATGCTGTCTCTCACAAAGGGGGAATGAGCTAGGGATGTAACTCAATTGACAAGAGTGCTTGCTTAGCAAGCGCAAGCTCTGGGCTTCATCTTCAACACTATATAAACTATGTAGAATGATACATGCCTATGAGCCCAGCACTCAGGAGGCAAGATGATCAAAACCAATGCCATCCTCAAACATACAGCAAACTTCTGGCCAGCCTGGACAACTTGAAACTTTGAGACAAAAAAAGAAAAAAAGAAAAAAAAAATTTCATTACTGCCCTTAAAGCACCCTCAATGCTTTGAGGTCACCATTTTTGTTGGTTTGTTTTTTGTTTTGTTTTGTTTTTTTTGACACAAGGTCTATGTAGCTCAGGCTGGCCTCCACTTCAGAGATTTGCCTGTTTCTGCCTCCATAATATTGAGATTAAATGTATGGGCCTCCATATGATGCCCAGCCTTTTCTGTTATGCTGGTGTGAATATGGGCGTTTGTCCACCTGGTGCCCTCAGAGTCCAGCTGAGGGTAGCAGATCACATGGAAGTGGCATTACAAGAGTTACGTATGTGCTGAGATTTGAACCCAGATCCTCTGGAAAAGGAGCCAGTGCTCTTGACTGCTGCTGGGCTATCTTTCCTGCCCCAAATTTTAAGACAGGATCAACATAGCTCAAGCTGGCCTTAACTCCTAAGTGAAGATGGCCTGACCCTCCCACCTCCACATCCCAAGAGCTGAGAGATTACAGCAGCATTCCACATCTTCAATTTCTCTCTAAGTTTACTCTTTAAATAGGTCCAATTTCATTCTGTCTAACTCAAATCCAGGTCCTTGTGCCACTAGTAAGAACACAAAAGATCCCCACTAACTGTGCTTTAATGTGCTGATATGAACACTGTTTTGCCTTTATGGACCTAAGAGCAAATCCCACTTCTTTGTCAATCATGTGTCAGCCCAACTTCAGGGATTTTCAAGCAAACCATTTTCTTCCATCTATCATCCTAAAACTGGTTCTCTCTTTAGAAAACATGCTTTTTTCACAAAAGGAAAATAGAAAACAGTCCAACAGGGAAACAGTTACAAATCAGCGTTTTTGTTTTAAAAGACTTGAACACAAAGTTTTAACAACTACAATCTAGGAAAAAATACGGAAATTTCAGTATTGTTTAGGTTTAAGAAAGGTTAACATTCAAAAAAATATGGGTAAAGATGTGTTCCACTAAGAGACTCACTGTTTTGGGTCTGTCCATAAGAAGAACCATAGCTGCTCTGGCCGTATCCTGAAGCGTCAGCTGATTGGCCATAACCACTATAACTTTGCTGGCCATAGGGTTGATTGCTCTGTTGGGAGTAGCCCTGCCCAGGTTGGGTAGGATAGGCCCCGTAGCTAAAAGGAAAAAAAATGTTAAAGTTATCTTCAACTGAAAGAACAAAAAATAAAAAACAAAAGCATACAAAAATACAGAGAATTAAGTTACACTGACCACTCTTGACCGCTACAAACTCCAGCCCAGAAACTACGACACTCACCTTTGAGTTGCTTGTTGGGTATAGTCTGTAAAAGATGAGGGAGAAAAAAATCATGTTAATTTTAGTTAAGTACTAGGCACTCCAAATAAAAATAAATAAAATAAAAAACCAACGTCATTGCAAAAACAAGCATAAGTTCCTCGTCAGACATCAGTTTTGAGTAAGGCAAACTGGAAATAGGCAAGTTGTATTACAATAAGCAAGCACAAATTCCTAAACATCTTGGATTTGTTTTGTTCTGGGTGGAACCCAGGGCCTAGACCATGTTAAGAAAGCTACCACTGAGATGTAACACCAATCCAAGGCATCTTACCAAAAAAAAAAAAAAAAAAAAATTCCTGTGGATAACTAGTATAATCTACAAACACATTCTTAATCGAGGGAATAGTTCTCTTATTTTGAGACAGGGATCTATCCCAGAACTATGTAGACCAGGCTGGCCTCAGGTGGAACTCAGTGAGATCCACCACCTCTGTCTCCCTAGTCTGGCAATCAAAGGCATGCACCACAACAACCCGGCTCGAATTTTTTATGTCTTATGAGTCTCAAAAAAGCACAGACCATCCCCGAACTTTAAAAATACTCTTCTCATCCTTCTCAAGGCCTGCTACACATCATGCCACGCTTTATACAGTCCATCTTCACAACAGCTCTATATAAAAGGTAGTATCGCCAGGAGTGGAGTTTAACTTCAACAGTCAAGAGGTCGAGTTCAAGCCCAAGGAAACACCCTGAATGTGACCCTCCACCACCAAACAAAAGTCTTTAAAAAACATTCATTCTCCTTGTGACCAACCTCGGAGACCTTATGTCTTAAGGCAAAGTGGAGCTTCAGTCCAAAGCCAAGCAAGACAGCAAAAGCTCTTTGACCCCGAGTGGTAGACAGGAGCCTCAAGGCTCCAGACCTGTGGCTCCAAGTGATTGGTTCCCGACTATCGTGCACGCGAGAAGCAGAGAGCACTTTAAACGAGGTAAGTTAACGACTACGTAGCAGCAGCTCAGCTTCTCTGTGCAAAAAA
This sequence comes from Cricetomys ansorgei, assembly GCA_026225945.1. NCBI lineage: Eukaryota > Metazoa > Chordata > Mammalia > Rodentia > Nesomyidae > Cricetomys > Cricetomys ansorgei. The sequence continues at coordinate 20,483,296 of JAMJFZ010000597.1, read as the reverse complement.
CCCAGGGTCTGCCCCCGCAGCAGACAAAATTGACAGTGAGAGGGTGTGGCTTCGGAAGGCGACGCCTTTGATTTCCTTCCCTCCTCAGGAAAACGAAATTCGGAAGTGGGAAGACCCTCAGGCCGAGTCCCCAGGTCCGTGGGTCAATCCCCCAGTGGGTCCCCCAACCACGCAGCCGCCTGCGGACAGGACACTCGGGCCAGCGACGGAGCTTCAGCTCCTGCCGGAAGGCCACGGAGGCGGGAACAGGACGGCCCCGCCCCTTCCCGAGGGACCCGGGGAGCAGGGCGAGGCCAATACCGGACCAGCAGTCTTCCGCCGAGGGTCTCGCGACAAAAACCCAAACCAACTCGAGGCGGGCGAGGGGGAAACCGCGCCGAGAAAGGGGGAGGGGCCAGCGGAGCGCGTGCGCGCACCAAGTGCCCGGATGCAGCACTGCGACAAAGCGAGGGCCCGCACGCAGGGAGGGGGTGGGGCGAGGCTGAGGAGACTAGACGTTTCCTCAATCTTCACTCCACGTCGCCAGACAGCGTCCCTCTCAACACTCGGCCCAAGCGAGCCGGCCGTGAGCGAAAGCCCTCAGACTCCGCGCCGAAGGCGCCAGATGAGCCAAACAAAATGGCGACACCGCCCTCCCCTCTCCTCCTCCCGCCGCTTCCCGCCACAGCGGTGCGGAAGTCCACACGCGCCCGCCACCACAGGCCCACCGAAAAACCAAAAGTCTGTCTGCGAGGGAACGAGGCCTCCCAGGGACGCGCCATCGCCGGCTCGCGCCCTCACATACCGTTTGAAGCCATGTCCGCGCACGCGCGCACAGGCCGCCAAGCAACAAGATTCCAGGCGACAGCGAAGGGACGCCGCGAGGACTGAGCGGCCCCGCCTCCCGCGTCGACCTTAAGTACGCCTCCCGCCTACGCGCCCTCGGACGTACCAAGTCGGGCAGCGCCAGGGGGGAGGCTCCCAACCCTTCCGGAGGCGGTAGAGACCCCGGGAACACAAAAGGGAAACAGGTTCCCCGCAAACTCACACACCCGTACGAACTGTCATCCTGAGGATAAGGAACCCCCCTTCTCCCGCGGGACTTGTCTTCCACGCACTTCCACCCCTCTAAAGGCAATGGTACGACCCGGCCTCCCCTGTAGGCGGTGCCGGGGCCCTGAGCCTGAGAGCGGAACTGTAGTCAAGGCCTGGAGTCCGGGTGTGGGAACCGAGATTATTCTGTCCTCGGCGGGCCCCACTTTCGCTGGGGAGGCACGCTTCCGCCTGCCCATCAACTGAGTCGGATGCAATTTCTCTCCTGAAAGCAAGATCAGTGTCTGTCCCTCATCTCGTTTTTCACTTCGTAGTACCTCCGCTTGCTATTCTTTAGACCTTACCGAGGTTTGTAGATTGTGACGTTTGACCTGAAAGAAAGATGGGCTTTAGCCTGGACTCTATGACCCTATTCTGGTTCAACACTAACACATATGTATACAGCGTAAGTGGCTTCGGAACTCACAAACTCCAATCATTTTTTTAAACTTGGATTCTCAATGCAGCCCAGCTGACCTCAAATTCACAATCCTATACGCCTTAGTTGCCTTAGCCCAACGCGTTCTGGAACTATAGTTCGCCTGACTTTCCCCATCATCATTTTGTAAAGAAAATAAATGTATCTGGCTGCTAGAAATGAAGTCTGGGATGTAGCTTAATGGTAGACCGATCACTCAGTCTGTGCATGACCCTGAGTTCATCTCCAGTCCGGGAGCTAGGCAGAGGTGGTGGGGTGGATCTTATAAAGACAGCAGTGAGACCTGTGAGTCTAGGACCTAGACAGAGGGCAGTTCAGGGTCAGATCTTCTGATCTTTAAAAATCTAAGTTTGTGAAACTACAAAATACTTCTTGGTTTCATGAAATGATTTAGACCATTTAAAAGCCTTTACACTTTTTGTCAGGGCGAGGACAAATTTGAAATTCAAGGGGGCTGGAGAGATGGCTCCGCAGTTAAGAGGACTGGCTGTTATTACAAAAGACGCAGGTTCAATTCCCAGAACCCACATGGCGGCCTAGATAGTTGCATCTGGAACTCCAGTTTCAAAGGATCTCTCTCTCTCTCTCTCCCTTTTCCCTCTCCCTCTCCCTCTCCCTCTCCCTCTCCCTCTCCCTCTCTTCCTCTCTACTATTACAGTGCCATGCCTGCCTGCTTGCTTCCATGATCCCCACCTTGATAGTCATGGACTAACCCTCTGAAACTGTAAGTGAGCCCCAAATTAAACGTTTTCTTTTCTAACTTGCTTTGGTCATGGTCTCTTCCCAGCAATAGCAAAGTACCTAAGACATGGGTAGGTGGGTACTGGAAATGGTGGGCAGTAAGTAGCATGCCTAGCCTACACAAAGCTCTGGGTTTAATCAGCACCCATACAACTGTGCATGGTGGCCTTTGCCTGTAATCCTACTACTCAGGAGGTAGAGGCAGGAAAATCAGAAATCCAAGGTTATCCTTAGCTACATAGGTAGTTCAGGTAAGCCTGGCATATGTAAGACTCTGTCAATAAATAAATAAATAAATGAAACAGATATGGTAATGCATACGTTGAATCCTAGGACTAAAGAGGCTAAACCAAAAGATTGCTTCAAATTTTAGGCTACCCAGGACCACATAACAAAATCATGCACCAAAAAAACCAACAGAAAAAAATAAATACCATCCAACTCCATAATGACAGAAACCAAGTTAGTGTAACAGCTTCCTCCTAGATTGAAATAGTCCGTCATGCAGGGAAGCTCCTTAAAATAGAAAATAACTCAAAATAGCTTCAGGAAGTTCCTCAAACAGACCATATTCACTAGGTCCCTCCCACCCAAGAATAAACAATGATTCCTGAGAGTCATTCTCAGACAAGCTAAGCTGCAAAGAAGCAGGGATTAGGCAAACAGTATGTAAAAAGGCAGAGGTCAGCTGAGCTGCCTGGATGGGACACCCTCCAACCTGTTGAGCTGTCTGCAGACTGGCACTGTGCTCCAGGTTTCCAGCTTCGATGAGCTGTCTCACCTGTGCTAGAGTGGGCTTTGGTGATGCAGCTGTCTTTGAGTCACTTCTGCTCCTGTACGCAACCCCTCACCATATCCTGTAAGTAACCCCAATAAAACTCATTAGTCACCAAGATGGACTTTGGTGGTATCCACACTGTAGTCTGTCATGGGCACCATTATCTGGGGTGAGTAGATCTGTGTGTTTCATCTCCCCAGGAAAAGTCTGTCACACAGCCCCAAAGTATAGGCATATAGTTCACAACTATTAACCCCAGCGCTTGGGAAGTTTAGGCAGGAGGATTTCCTTCAGTCCAAGTCCAGGCTGGGCTATAAAGTGAGAGTCAAAGGCTCTTTGGTTTTCTTGTGGGATTTTTTTTCTAATTTTTTTCCAACATTTTTTAAGACAAAGTCTTGCTATGTTTCCTGAGTGGTTCAACTACTAAGCTTAGACAACTGTCATGCCTCCACTTCCTGAATTGCTGGGGTGGTCCTGCATCACTGCACTCTTCACTTGAGGGAGAGCTATGGATTGCTTTGTCAGAGAAAGCAGCTCCATTCATAGCCCAGTCTCTACCTAGAGGTCCTCCCAGAGTTCCGGGATGGCAAGTGTGCCGCCACACCTGGCCTGCATAAAATATCATTACATATCTATACATAAGTATAGATTGCTAATCCAGGAAGCAAATTGACTCTTACAAATGTTTATTAGGTTGGTTGGTGGAGGCACAATGATCAAGGAGATCGAAGCTAGCCTTGGCTTCACAACAAGTTGGAAGCTAGCTTTGTGCTAAATGAAACTGTCTTGGCTGGCAAGATGGCTAAGCAAGTAAATATACTTGCAGCACAAGCCTGACAACCAGAATTCTATCCCTGGATCCCACAGTGGAAGGAGAGAACTGATTCCCAAAATCTGTCCTCTAATCTCTATAAATGTGACACTCCAGTTCTCTCTATCTCTCTCTCTCTCTCTCTCTCTCTCTCTCACACACACACACACACACACAAATGATAATGATAATAATAATTTTTTAAAGAAACACTATTTCAGAACTAGATGTTGTAGGTAATAGTGTGTTATAGGATCACAGAGGTCAGGTGAGCCATTCTGCAATGAGTAAGTTAAGACGGATCTAAGGAGACAGCATTTCTACTGGGAGTTTACCAAGTGGATGAGGCATTTGTCAGCCCAAACATAATAAAACCGAGATGATCAAGCTTGACTGAGAGCCTGCTCTGTGAAGAGAAAAGATAAATGTTGTCCTCGTCCTAGGAGCCTTCACTGACCCAAAGAACAATGTGGAGAGATGGTGAGAAGCAGGAAAGAGCAGGCAGGCTCAGGCCTTCTCTGGACTTCAGCATGTCTAAGGAATCCCTTCCTCCTGGATCCAAGGAAGAGAATGGGGATTGGATTTTACTCAGCCACATGCAGAGGCCCTGCAATATTGGACAGCCCTGCTACCTCACATCAATCAAGAGTAAGCCAGTTGTGGTGGCTCAGCAGGAGGCTGAAGTAGCTTAAGGCCAGTGTAGGTTTTAAGTGAGTTCTAGCCAGTCTGGACTACAGAGTAAGTGTAAGAGCAAAAGTCTATGTTTTTAAATCTTAATTACTTAATTACTTACTTAATCTATAGAAAAAGACAAGTGAGATACAGAAAGACAGAATCCTGTAATCTCACTTGCCCAAGGTCAGACAACCTCCTGGAATGTTGGAGGAGATTCCGTTTGGTTAATCCAAATGCACCGGATGTGCTCCAGATGCACTGGATATACTTAAGTCACCTGTGGGCCGGAGATGATCAGGAAACATCAGAATAGATGCTTGCCACTGATTGGACCTGGTAGGAAGTACTCAGCGTTATGGGTTCTGCCTTTTTCAGCGTCTGTTCCATGTGATTGGGCACCATTTCTTGGGAATCCAAAAATGAGGAACCTCAGAATGGTTCAAGTCAGAGTCCATCTTCTGGCCAGTGTTTAATTAATTTAATCAAAGCTTGCTTCAAATTTGGCTCAGTTGTGGTGATGGTCTTATTCTCAACTGCTGAGATTTACATATGATCCTTGAAAAAAATATAAAATTGAGAGAGTGCATCATAGATTTATTATGAGTATTAAGTAGTTTATTCCATCTGTAAATCACCTTTAACTGGGCCTGAAACATAATAAGTATAAGTAAGTGTTCTTAATTTTTTTACATTTAATTATTTTATTTTATTTTATTTTACTGAGTGTTCTGGCTACATGTATATATATTCACCACGTGTGTTCTTGCTGCCCACAGAGCTCAGAAGAGGGTATCGAATACTTTTGATCTACAATTATGGATGGTTGTGAGCCACCACTTGGTTACTAAGAATCAAACCTGGGTCCTCTGTAAAAGGAGCAAGTACTCTTACCAATAAGCCAACTCTCCAGCCTTGAATAAATGTTTTTTACTGTCTTATTCTTCATTTAAGACATGAAGCTTTAAGCCTATCATAGTGGCACATCTTTAATCCAAGCACTAGGGAGGCAGAAGCAGAAGAGTCTCTGTGAGTGTGAGGCCCACCTGGTCTATAAGGAGAGTCCCAGGGCAGCAGAGTGAGACCCTGTCTCAAAGGAGGAAAAAAAGGATACTCAGCTTTAAGCAAGAAATAATTGCTGCAGGCAGATATCTGTGAGTTCTAGGCCAGCCTGGTCAGTCTACAGAGTGAATTCCAGGACAGGCAGAGTTACAACAGAGAAACCCTGTTTCAGGGAAAAAAAAAAAAAACTGCTAAGAAAAGTTATAACCTTCTCACTAAGATAACCAAATGAAATGACTGTTTTGTTTTGTTTTTTTTTTTCCTTTCTTTTATTGCTTATTTTGGTGCTGGAAATCAAACCTAGAATTTTACACATGCAAAGTAAGTTCTCTGCCACTGAGTTATGTCCCAGAATGTATTGCCCAGTTGGCTTTTCTCTTTTAGTGTGTGTGTGTGTGTGTCTGTGTGTGTGTGTGTGTGTGTGTGTGTGTCTGTGTGTGTGTGTGTGTGTGTGTGTGTGTGTGTGCGCGCAGGTGCCACAGAGGCCAAAGGAGTTGGATCCACCTGGAGTTACAGGCTCTTGTGAGCAGCCTCATGTTGGTGCTGTGAACTAATCTCTGGTCCTCTGGAAGAGCAGCACATGCTCTTAACCTCTGAGTCCCCTCTCCAGCCTGATGAATTGATTTTTGAGACAGGATCTTATTTTGGAAACCAGGCTGAACTCAAGTCTCAGTTCTCCTGCCTCAGCCTCCCAGTGCTAAGATTATAGATGTGCACCACCATGGCCAGGTTTTTATTTTGTTCCAAATGAGTGTCTTAGGAGAGAAGGAGAACTTCTTTTTCCCTTAGACAGGTGTAGTAGAGAAAAACACTGGGGTGTAGGAAGTGTTTTTGAGGCCCACCTGGGCCTTCAGAAAATCTTTGTAAACAACTGGTGATTGTTAATGAGTGCTTCCTGAGATTACTTGCTATAGAATCATTGTACCTGATGTGGACACCTGGTTGAAGTAATTGTTGTACCTTACCCCTGAAGAGTGCTGGAGCTAAAGGCACGCACCACTACACCAGGCCTGGAAGGAGCTCTCTTGAGCAGTGTCATCCATTTATGTAATTGTAGGCATTCTGGGATCTACACTGCACTTTTGTTTTGTTTTGTCTTTTAGCAGTATTGGAGATCAAACCGAAGCCTCACACAGGCAGTCTATCACTGAGCTACAGCCGCAGACCACCTCACCCTAGGAGCTGTATCTTGAAAAGCAGAATGAGTGAAAGAGATTGTTTGCGACCTTTTTAAAATACTGTTTTAAATCTTCAAAACCTGTCTAGGCTACACACACCAAGAATGCACAGAAAAGAGAGTGCTTTAATAATTTTGTTCTTCCTGAAAATGCAGTTATGGGTGCTTTGTTTCAATCTGGTTCTGTCCTGATTCTACAGCTATGGCTTTAGAAACATGCCAGTGCAACGGAAGGTGGCAATTCAGTGGATTCGAATTACCCTAGCTCAGCGGTTCTCCACCTGTAGGTCACAACCCTTAGGAGTGGTTTGAACAACCCTTTCACAGGGTTCACCTAAGACCATCCTGCATATAAGTTATTTATATTACAGTTCATAATAGTAGCAAATTACAGTTATGAAGTAGCAAATTTTTTTTTTTTTTTTTTTTGGTTCTCTAGACAGGGTTACTCTTTGTAGCCCTGGCTGTCCTAGAACTCACTCTGTAGACCAGGCTGGCCTCGAACTCACAGAGATCCGCCTGCCTCTGCCTCTCAAGTGCAGGGATTAAAGGTGTGCGCCACCACTGCCCAGTTTAGAAAATAATTTTATGGTTGGGAGTGACCACAACGTGAGGAATGTGTGAGGGTTCACGCCGTTAGGAAGGTGTGACTAGCTGGAGCTGTGCACTGACTTGAGGCACAGGGAAGAGGATCTGAAAGTGAAAGGACCAGTTCACAGGCCTGCCCAGACGCTGATGAGCCCTACAAGAGAAATACATTGTGATGAAGGCTCCTAGACGTGGCACCACCTCCAGACGAGAATCGAGGACGGACTCGCTGACAGAGTCCTGAGACTGTGAAGCAGACCACGCTCATCAGTGAGCCCGGAGTGGAGGCCTAAACCACTATCGTAGTTGCCCAAGTCAACCATTTTAATAAATTGACTCCATTCGTTGTTTAATAATAGTAGTAATTTGCATGCCGGAGAGATGGCTCAGATAAGAGCACTGGCCGCTCTTACAGAGGACCCAGGATCAATTACTAGCGTCTACATGGGGGCGAACAGCCGTCTGTAACTGCAGTCCCAGGAAGATGTGATGGCCTCTTCTGAGCTCCACTGGCACCAGACAAACACACACATGTGCACATAACTAGATGTAGGCAAGACACCCAAACATATAAGATAATAGTAGCAATAATACGTTTTAAAGTATAATGGTGGTAATTTTCTTCTAAGGCTTTTTAGCTGAATATAAATTCAGATGGTGGTGGCACGCGCCTTTAATCCCAGCACTTGGGAAGCAAAGGCAGGCGGATCTCTGTAAGTTTGAGACCAGCCTGGTCTACAGAGTGAGTTCCAGGACAGCCAGAGTCACAGAGAAATCCCATCTTGAAAAACAAAAACAAGAAACAAACCAAAAAAAAACAAAAAAAACAGAGAAACACTGCTTATTGGCTTTGCCCTCCATGGCTTGCTCAGCCTGCTTTCTTTCTTTTTCCTTCATAATACTTCATTAATACATAATTAATAATATATTAATTATCTGTGTTTCACACATTCCTCTCCAGTCTAGTCTCCCACCCTGTGCCCACAAACAAAACCAAACAAAACCAATAACAATAGAATTCAGTCCAGCCTGTGAGGCAGAAGCATGGATCACAGACACCATCGTGGTTCCTGGAGGCAACAGGCCACTCCTCTCATGGACATTAACCCAGCCCACACCAGCCCAAGATCAAGCATGATCAAGTTCTATAGAGTAATAGACCTCTGTGAAAGTTAGGAAGTGTCTATATTCCAGGAGTCTACATTCAGAGGCCTGTGTGGTCTGGTTGAAATGTAGACACACCTTTTATCCCAGTATTCAGAAGGCAATGGTGGTCCACACCTTTAATCCCTAAGAAAAACAGAATCTGCCAAAAGTAGACAGAAAGCAGAGCTCAAGAGTCAGTGTCACACAGGAAGTGATGTCTGAGATGAGTCAGAGTGAATGGCAGACAAAGTGACTAATTAGAGGAAGAGTTAGCAGAATGAGAGTAAGGACACATCCCACTCTCAGGACATATAAGGCGGGCTCTCAGCTCAAAACGAGTTACAAGATCAGTCAGTTACAGCAGGCAGAAGCAATCTGAAGACTCTAAGTTCAGAGGGAGCTAGTCATAAGGGGTGCTGAGGATGGAACCCACGGTTCCTGTAAGCTGGGCAAGCACTCAAACAAATGAGCTCCAACTCTGGAGACTATTCCCATGTTTTTTGAGACAGGATCTCACCATGTAACTCTAACTTTCTGGAACTTCTTATGTAGACCAAACTGAACTCAAACTCACAGAGATCCTCCTGTCTCTGATTCTCAGGTCTAGAGGTTAAAGGTATGCACCAACACACCCAGCTTTTTTTTTTTTCTCTCTTTATTCCTTTCTCTCTCTCTCTCTCTCTCTCTCTCTCTCTTTCTCTCTGTTTTGTTTTTCAAGACTGGTAGCACTGGCTGTCCTAGAACTCACTCTGTAGATCAGGCTGGCCTTGAATTTGGAGCTTTGCTAGCCTCTGCCTCCCAAATGCTGAGACTAAAGGTGTGTGACACCACATCTAGCTTTTTTTTTTTTTTTGAGACAAGATTTCACATAGCCCATGATGTCCTCTAACTCCCTATATGACCAAGGAGGATGACCTTGAACTCATGATCCTCCTGCCTTCCATGTGCTAAGATTACAGATGTGGGTCAACACACCTGGCCTGATTTTTTTGTTTTTAAGACAAGGGTTTTCCTGTGTTACTTAGCCTGGCCTGGTACTTAAGGAACTCATCCTGCCTCTGCCTCTTGAGTGTTAAAATTACACATATGAGCCACTACTGCCAAGTTACACATAAACTTTTATATAATAATAGTTGTTATAAAACAAAAATTGTAGAAAAACATTCCGATTCATATACAGCTCAGTGTCCAAGTTCATACCTCTCTACAACCACAAGGGGGCAGAAAGTTCCACCCTGCCCAACCCAGCTGGTACCTAGAAAGTGTGAAACTGAAAAAGTTGTCTGGGGTCACTAACATATGCATGAATACTTAGATTTTCCTTGTTTATCTTTAAAGTAATTTCATGATGATTGTTTTTACAATTAGAATAAGTTGATATTACCAAAAGAACTTCCCATTTTTTTGTCTTTGTATGTGTATATGCCACCCACGGTGCTAAGGACTGAGCCCAGAGCCTGATGTGTCCCCTGCAAGCCCCCACCACTGAACAACTTCCCCAACCACATTCTTCTATATGTCTTTTAGGTTTTATTTATCTTTAGTTTATGTGTATATTTTGCCTGCATATATGCAAGTGCATCATTTGTGTGAAATGCCTGTGGAATAGGAGTTATGGGTAGTTATGGGTGCTCAGAACTAAACCTGGGTCTTCTGGAATAGCAGCCATTGTCTTAACTGCTGAGCTGCCAGAGACAAACATTTTTAAACTTTTTAAAACTGATTCCTATCATAGCTAATTTTTTTTTTCATATTTGTACCAGGGTCTCATGTTATATCCCAGGTGACCTGGAATTCACACAAAAAACCTACAGGAAAAATATCTACTATGCCTGATATAATGAAGAACCCACCACGCCCAACTCACCGCATTTACTGGAAGAGTTCAGAAAGCATTCTGTACTCAGGTCACAGAGTTATAGAGATTTATCGTCTCTAGACACAGCCTTGCTATCACCCTCTTTCTCTCCTGGCCTCCTCTCAGCCCTAGCAGCTGCAACCAGGCCCACCTAGTTTGCCAGGGAATCACCCCACAGTCACAGTCCTCAAAGGCAAAGGGTCTCTCTCCCAGCAATGAGCTAACAACTCCTCAAACTCCAGCCTTGGTATTCTCGTTACCCATCAGAGACCATCCTCCAAACGGAACACGATGCACTTCACTTTAAGTAGAGCAGTTCATTTAAGACTGAAGTACTGTGGACATTTCTGGATCTAGTAGGTGACATATTCACAGGCCAATCCCTAGAGATCACGCGACTAACATAGGCTGTGGGCATTTCTGACAAAATGGAAAGAGGAACAGGCACTCTCGCCACAAGGAGAACTCTGGAGGAATGGATGCCGATCAAGAGCAGAGTCAGAGCTGGGTATGGTGTCACATGCCTTTAGTTCCAGGACTCAAGAGATAGAAGCAGGCAGTTCTCTGAGTTCAAGGCCACCCTAGTCTACAGAGCAAGTTCCAGGACAGCCAGAGTGACACAGAGAACCCATGTCTTGGGGGTGGGAGGGAAGGACCTAGCAGATATCTACAGAAAATTTTATCTAAACACAAAAAAAATATACTTTCTTCTCAGCAGCTCATAGAAATTTCTCCAAAAATGACCACATACTCAAACACAAAGCAAATCTCAAAATATAACATCTTGCATCCTATGACCAGAGTGATTAAAGCTAGATATCATTAACCACAAAAACAACAGAAAGTTTACACACCCATGGAAACTGAACAACTCACTATTGAATAAAAAATGGATCAAAACAGAAATCAAGAAGTAAATTAAAGACATTTTAGAACTGAATGAAAATGAAAGCGCAATATACACAAATCCATGAGACACAGGTGGTTCCAGAGGGCAAATCCACAGCACTGAGTGCCTGCAGCGGAAAATTGGAGAGCTCTCATAATAACTTAGTGGGCATACCTAAAAGCTCTAGCACAACAAGAAATAATATCCAAAAGGAATATCAAGAAATATTCAGACTCAGGGCTGAAAATCAATGAAATACAAACAACAACAAAACTACAAAGGATCAATGAAACAAAGAGTTGGTTCTTTGAGAAAAATCTTAAGATTGATAAAATCTTAGTCAAAGAACTAAAAGACACAGAAGATCCAAATTAATAAAATTAGAGATGAAAAGGGGGCATCCCAACAGACAACAGGGCAACACAGAGAATCACAAGGACATACTGTAAAAATCTGTACTCCACCAAACTGGAAAACCTAAAAGAAATGAATGAACTTCTTGTTAGATATTACCTACTATATAAACTGATGACATGACCGCTCCATGGGATGATTAAGGGGAAGGTTTCATTGGAGATACGAGAAAGAAAACAGCCAGAGGCATCTGGAAGAGTCCAGAGCAGAGACAGAAAGAAGTAGACTGAACATGGCCAGGGCTATCTGTGAGAGAGAGGAAAACAGCAGGGATAGAAAATAGAGAGACAGACAGAGCAGACAGCGAGCATCGCAAGAATAGCAGGGTTTTAAGGAGATTGGGCAGCTGGACGGAGGCAAGCTGGAGGGACTTTAGGGCAGGGGAGGAGGTGAGAAGGGCTAGGATGCTAGCATGGTATTTGAAATGTGTGACAGGCACTTGTGATACTGAGGGAGCCTGTGGGCACCACAGGTAGCCATTGTCCCTTCTGCCAGTGGTAAGGGAAATGACTCATTTGGGCAGATGGGAAATCAGTTTGACAAGTTCCTGAGGAATGCCGGCTTTTATCTAACCTCCAGAAATCCTCCTCTAGCCCAGGTTGACCCATTTCTGGATCTTCGGACTGCCTCTTGGAGTGGTGGTAGACAGACACCCAGGTTCCTTTCTGAGGACACAGCGCTGCCTGAGCAGTCAACCGAGCAGCCCTACCAGAAGCAGGATGACTTCTAGATCCTGAACACAGTTTTCTTTTGTGGCAAGGTTTTATATAGCCCGTGCCAGCCCCGATCTTGCTATACACCTGAGGTTGGCGTGGAAGTAGTCCCTCTGTAGCCCTGTGTACCAAACATGCCCTATATCACTGAGCTATCTCCCCAGTCCAGAAACAAAACAAAGAAATCAAGGATTATCTAAGGATTGCTTTTTTTTCCCTAGGAGTGAGAATCATCAGCCTCCCTCAAGTCAATTTATAAAAATAAATAACTAGATAGCTAAATGAATAAACAGGTGGCCTGGAGCCTTTTTCTTAAAAGAAACCATCTCTTTTTATCAGGAAATGTAATATCAAGAGCTTGGCTTCAGAGTGCCTCTGTTCTTCCCAACACTGAAAGGTCTCACTATCTTCACGGCACTTGGAGAAGCAGCATAGCACAAATACCGCAGTGTATCTGATGTAATGTTGCACCCCTGACCAACAGTTTCAGTCAAGGAAAAAAAAATTTTTTTTTTTTTTTTTTTTGGAATTGGTTCATCTGGGTTTCCTTAATTGACCCTAGACCATTTACAAACGCCATTTTGTCTCCTAAGGTGTAGCAGCTATACTTTAAGGTACAGAAAATATACTCACCTTAAGAGTACAGCTCAATGGAATGTCCATTTCTACAAAATCATCACCTGGTCAAGATGTAGAACTTTCTGTGCTTCAGCAAGTCCTGCTGTGCTCTTTCCAGTCGGTGCTGTCACCAGAAAGGACTTCCCTTTTCTGGATTCTAGCACCATCTACCAGTTCGTCTTATTCCCAAACTGTATGCAAGTAGCCAGATATGATGGCTTGCGCCTATAATCTTAGCACTCAGGAAGCCAAGGCAAGAGAATTGCAAGCAGCATGAGCTACATAATGAGTTCTAAACTATCCAGAGCTACACAGTCAGATCCTGTCTTAAAAAAACAAAACAAAACAAAAAAATCATGGCTCAGGGGTTAAGCGCACTGTCTGAGAACCCTGGGTTTGATTGCCAGCACCTACATGGCTGTTCAGAACTACCTTCTAACTCCAATTCCAAGTGGATTCAACGCCCTCTTCTGGTCTCTGTAGGCACTGCACACACATTGTACACTTATATACATACAGGCAAAACACCCATACTATTATTACTACCGCTAGTACACTAGTACTACTACTATTGCTGCTGCTGCTGCTACTACTACTACTACTACTACTACTAATAATAATAATAATAATAATAATAATATTTTTAAGTAGAGTGCTAGGGAAATGGCTCAGTTGGCAAAGTGGTTGCCTTGCACACTGGGTTCTGTCTCCAGCACTGGATAAACTGAGTAGAATGGTCTCTTCCTATAATCCAGATACTTGGGAGATGGAGACAGGAAGGTTAGAAGCAAATTCAAGACCAGCTTGGACAACATATGAGTTCTTGTTGGAAAAAAAAAGAGACAAAAAAAGGAAAAAAGCTTGTCTATAACCGAAATCATGGAGTGTATGATTTAGAGTATATTCACTGAGTATATTCATAGAATTTACTCACTGAAAAGAATTTCTATGAAGTTCATTTGTGTTGTTGCACACAACAGTAATTCTTTTTTGATATGAGGCCTTCCTATGTTCCCTAGGCTGGCCTCAAGCCCTAAACTCAAGTGATCCTCTTGTCTTAGCCTGCTAAATAGCTGGGATGACAGATAAATGCCCCATGTCCCAGAATAATTCATTTTTTCATCGCTACATAGTATTCTATTATATAAACACACCACAATTTGTCAATTTTCCTTGTTATTTACTGGACTTTTATTTTCTGGCTTCTGGCTTTTTAAAATAACGCTGGTATGAGACTATGTTATGCTACACCATGTTTTGTAACAAGGTCTCATGTAGCCCAGGCTGGCCTCAAACTTGCTCTACAGCCAAGGACAACCTTGATCTCTGGGTCCTCTTTCCTGTATCTCCCAAGTAAAGGAATTTGAGCATTAAACCCACGGAATCCACAGCTTTGCACATGCTAGCCAAGCATTCCATTGAGCTACACCCACAGCCCTGAACGTATTAGCCACTCCTCCAGAGAAATCTTTGTTTTGCTATGCTAGGAGCTAAGTCCTGTAGCTCACACACCTCTCTGCCAACTGTGCTAGAGCCTAGGCCAGCCTTTTTAATTCTAGCCATCTGAGTAGCATTAGTATCTTGTTTTCTGAGGTTTTTGTTTTGTTTGTTGTGTTTTATGGTGGTGGTGGTGATGTGTGTACATGTGTTCCTGGTGCTGAACCCAGGATCTTAGAAATACTACCCAAGCAATAGTCAAACCCCTAATCGTGTGTGATGCTTTAAATCTGTATTTTTTCAGGTTGGCCAGAGTTCTCATTAGGTTAAAGGTGCTTGCCAGTAACCCTGACAACCTAAGTCCAATTCCTGGACCCACGGGGTAGGAGGAGATAGAATCAACTCCTACAAGCTGCCCTCTGACCTCCACTCGTGCTGTGACATACATGTGCTCATGCACACACACACGCGCGTGCACGCGCGCGCACACACACACACACACACACACACCATAAATAAGTAAAAATTAACAATTTTTTGTTTTGATTTTTGTTTTTCTGTGTTTTTAGACAAATTCTGGGTAGTCTTAGCTGGATTGGAACTCCATTTATAGGTCAGGCTCTGGCCTTGAACTCGGAGCGATCCACCTGCCTCTGCTTCCCCAGTGCTGGAATCAAAGGTGTGCACCACCACTGCCTGTCTTCTTTTTTTTTTAATTACATTTTTAAAATTCAATTTTGTGTTCATGCATTTGTATATGTGCTCATAGGTGGGGGTCAGAGGACAACTCAGGAGCCTGTGCTGTCCTCCCACTCTGAGGCTCCAGGAATGGGACTCACATCAACGGGCTTGGTGTCAGATGCCTTTACTTGCTGAGCCATCTTGCCAGCCCAGATTTCTTCTTCTTCCTACTCCTCCTCTGCTTACTTTAGATTTTAAAAAGATTTATCTGTATGAGCAAGCTCTTTGCCCACATGCATGTAAATGTAGTGCCTGCAGAGGTCAGAGGTGGCGTTGGACACACACACACACACACACCCAGAACTGAAGCCTCTTAGAGGGTGCTGGGAACTAAATTCTGATTCTCTACAAGAGCAACAAGTGTTCTTAACTACTGAGCCGGCCCCCAGACATGCATACACTTTTTTATTTATATTTTTATTTTTGTTTTTTTGAGACAGAGTTTCTCTGTTGTAGCTCTGGCTGTCCTGGAGCTCACTCTGTAGACCAGGCTGGCCTCAAACTCGCAGAGATCCATCTGTTGGGATTAAAGGCGTGTGCCACCACTGCCCAAGTCACTCACATACACTTTTTTAAAGACATTTTATTTTTTAATTATGTGTCTCTGTGTGCGTTCGCGCACAGATGACTACAGGTTCAGAACGGGGTGTCAGACTTCCCAGAGATGACATCGGTAGGTTGTGAGGAGCTGATGTGGGTGCTAGGAACCAAACTGGGCTCTTCTACAATAGCAGTACATGTTCTCCACACACGCACCATCTCTCCTGTCCCTGAAGGCGTCTTCTTCTTATGCAGTATCTTTTACAGACCATGGTAGCTCATCCCTAAAGGTGACTCCAAGAAAACCATGCCTCCTGGCTTTTGTGTACCTTGCAGTCCTTTCTAGATTCTGGGCTGAGCTGTGGCAGGCTTTCCCCACTTTAGCAGTGACACTGTGCCAGGTCTAGGCCTGAGCTTTAAGAAGGCAAACAATCTCCACTTTTGAGTATGGTTCTGAGCCAATGGAGGAGCGATCACAAAAGTAACCATACAGAGAGGGGAGATCTTGGGATGACACCAGGGGAAAATAGTAAACTGCAGGTGTTTCCAATCTCAGACACATCTGGCTGCAAATACTTGGGGCAGCCAGCAGAGCCGCTCAGTGGAGCCGAGCCCCTCACAGAACGAAAGAGGCGATGGCATGATAGTGTCTCCCTTTAGTGTCTGAGACAGGCCTTGCTACACAGCCAGGCTGGCCTCAAGCTGCTCCACCTCAGCCTCGCAAACACTGAGACTATAGGTGAACACACCACACTAGCTAGATGTGTCTTTTTCTCGCTGCTTTCACCCCAAGCTTCTTCCCTGATGGGGATGAAGGTCACATTTTTCTACTAAGGGCTGCAGCTTATACTAGCTGGCTCTTAGCACAGGCATAGCTCTTCTTGAATGCCAGAATGACTCTCATTCTTCTTTCCTCCCTCCCTCCTTCCCTCCTTCCCTCTCTCTTTGGGACAAGGCAGCAAGGGCTCCCTCGCTGCCACTCCCCTCCACCACTCTTCACCTTGTTGCCTTGAGACAGGCTCTCTCACGGAACCACACATTCACTGTTTTGGCAAAGCCGACTAGTCATGGAGCTCTTGGCTTTTGCTTGTTGTCTTGCTCCCAATGCTGAGCTTACAGGGAAGAGCAGTAATGCCTAACTTTTTACATGGCTTCTGGGGATTTGATCTCGGGTCCTCATCCTTGCAAAGCAATTGCTCTTACCCACTGAGTCAGCAGTCCAGCCCCAGGGCTCTCCCTTACTGCCAGCCAGTGCTTCCCCATCTCTTGTGGTTTCCTTCAAGCCTACCAACACCTGTAAAAAGCTCCTTTAAAAACTCAGTTCCTCTAGCCAGGGAGTGGTGGTGTATGCCTCTAATCCCAGCACTTTAATCTCAGGCAGGTGGATCTCTATGAGTTCAAGGCCAGCCTGGTCTATAGAGTGAGTTCCAGGATAGCCAGAGTTGCAACAGAGAAACCCTGTCTTGGGGAAGGAAAAAAAACAAAATTCAGTTCCTCTAAGTAGAGTTATATGTTTGTTTTGTTTTGTTTTGTTTTTGAGACAAAGTCTTGTGTAGTCCAGGCTGGTCTCAAACTCTTAATGTAGGTAAAAATGCCCTTGAACTTCTGATCCTGCAGCCTCCACCTCCTAAGTGCTAGGATTAGTAAGTAAGCACCACCATGCCTATTTTATGCAATACTGGTGATCAAACTCAGGACTTTATGCATTTTAGGCAAACATTTGCAAATTGAGCCCAACTATATGCTTTTCCCTTGCTTTTTATGTATTTTTTAAAATTTCTCCTTCTGTCTCTCTCTCTCTCTCTGGTGGTGGTGCACCCGTGTGTGTATGCCATATGGGTAGTGTTATCCACAGAGGCCAGAGTAGAGCACCAGATCTTCTGGAGCTGGAGTTTCAGGAGGTTGTGAGCTGGTGTTGTGGGTGCTGGGAACTGAACTCAGGTCCTCTGGAAGAACAGCAAACAGTCATAATGGCTGATCCATATCTCTAGCCCCTTCCTTTGTTAAGATAGGGTCTCACTGTGTAGTCTAGGATAACTGGACTGGAATGCCTTTAGCCTTCACAATGTTGGGATCACAAGTGGGCACCCCACACTAGTGCCTTACATTTCTGAAAGAGTCTCCTAATGATAGACAGTATACCAAGAGGCTGGGTGGTTTTCTAAGTCACATAAAGAGCAGGTGACAGGACTAAGAGTCTACCACCCTAGCACAGAGGCAGGTAGAGTGTTTCCAGCTTTTCCAGGCTACTCAGTCCTCTCCAGTACCCCTAGGCCTTGCTCAACCAGCCAGAATCTGTGATCCCTTTGTTAGGATGGAATTGAATTCCCTAGAGTTCCTGTCCCTGCCCTGGCCAGTAACTCCAGTAACCAGAGCTGTGTGAGAAGAAAGGCCAAGCCACTGGGGAAGCCACACCCCAATCAAAGGTGAGGTCTCAGGTGAGTCCTGCCAAGGGCTACTGCTCAGCTGCCCTTCCATGGACCCCATGCACGCGCTTCCAGCATCCCACCCCCACCCCAACCCCGTCACTGTGTTTAGTTTTAACACACAGGGCTCTCCTCTCATCTCTCCCACATCCAACAGGTGTTCTAGGGCTAGGACACCTCCCCAACTTCCACTCTGAGCCTCCAACTATGTGAGATGCACCAGAGTTCTGGGTGGGGCCTTTGAGCTCCCTGCTCTCCCCTTTCAGCCCAGATCCTCTCAGATTCCTACTGATGGGTTCTAGCCAGAGAGGGTGGGGCTACTCCTGGGACCATCAGGAGGAACCAGCCACATAGTCAGTGACAGAGTGGTGGCAGGAAGCAGCCTTTCACCTGTCCCTGTGCCTCCAGCTGACTCTCGTGGGACTATGTCCCAACACCTGTTCCTCCCACTTGTAATTATGGGTAAGTTCAGGGAATAGCGCTTCAAGAAGCCCAGATGCCAGCACCTAGAGAGCTGGAAAGCAGGATGTCAAAGGAGACGGAGAAGTAGAAGAAGGGAAGGGTGGCAGAAGGAGGGAATGCCAGGTCAGAAGCCAGAGGAGGTGTGTAGAAGGGGAAAGGGAGGCTCGAGTGTCTTGGGGAGATGGAGTACTGTGAAGCTGGGTAGAGGGGTGAGAGTCACACCTAAGTGTATCTCCAACCTTTCCCTGCCTCCCTCTTATCTTCCCAGTGGTCAGCCCTATCCTAGGAGCCTCCCAGGACTCAGGTAAGACAGCTAGACAGGGGGAAGTGAGGTGCAGGCAGGCCCAGGGGCTCAAGGACAGAGAACTGGGAAGGAGGAAAAAGTGGGGTGAGAGCTGGGAAGATGGGGGCTGGCAATGTCGGGGTTGAAGCAATGAGTGCCTCTCTTTACCTCTGTCTCCCAGCTGTCAGTCCTACCCAAGGAGAATCTGAAGACCCAGGTAAGAGGAGACATGAGTTGTCTTGAATCTCGTTCTGTTTTTTGAGACAGGGTCTTTCTATATAGTCCTGGCTGTCCCGAAGATCGCTCTGTCGACCAGGCTGGCATCACCTCTGCCTGCCTCTGCCTCCCCAGTGCTGGAACAAAAGGCGTGCACCATCACACCTTGCTGCCTTGAATCTTGAGGAAGTTCCAGGCTGGCTATGTCATGAGTAAACTGGGAATGCTAAGGGACTCAGCCGTGCCTTGGTCACGTTCAGAAGGACAAGTTGAAGGAGTGGATGGAGGTTCAGGCTTTGTCCTGAGTTACCATGGCCTCTGGATTGTGAGAGTGGGTGGGTGGGGACCCTAACTGTGACTTCCAGGGATCTCCATTCTAGATTGTGGCCGCCCGGAGCCCTCTTCCCGCATCGTGGGTGGCTCCAACTCACAGCCTGGCACTTGGCCATGGCAAGTGAGCCTGCATCAAGGTGAGGGCCACATCTGCGGGGGCTCCCTCATCGCCCCTTCCTGGGTCCTCTCCGCTGCTCACTGTTTCATGACGTGAGTACAGTCTTTGTCCAGACTCTCTTCTTCAAAGGCTAACCCCGCTCTGAACTCGACCTTTCCTGCTTACCCTACCTGCCCAGCAAGGCCATGTTGTCCTGGCTGAATACCCTGGTTATCTTTCCAACGCCCACGTCAACATCTCCAAGTCCTATTTGACCCTTTCAACCTCCATGGTCTCAGCCCCAAATCTGGATCTGACTGCTCACTCCTTGGGTTCCAACTGACCCTACCTCTCCCTTGGCTCTGAGTCCTCAGCCCCAAGGTGCGCTGCTGATTCCATGGGCCAACCTAGTCCCCTTCCCTCCCTGGCACTGGTGCAGGAATGGGACCTTGGAGCCCACGGACGAATGGTCAGTCCTGCTGGGCGTGCACTCTCAGGACGGGCCCCTGGAAGGCGCGCACATGCGGGCAGTGGCCGCCATCCTGGTGCCCGACAACTACAGCAGAGTGGAACTGGGAGCCGATTTGGCTCTGCTGCGCCTGGCCTCGCCCGCCGTGCTGGGCCCCACGGTGCAGCCTGTCTGCCTGCCCCAAGCCTCGCACCACTTCGCTCACGGCACCGCCTGCTGGGCCACTGGCTGGGGGGACGTCCAGGAGACTGGTGAGTGGGGTGCACTTGTAGGTGTGGGCCCCTGAGCGTCCCAAAAGCTGGGCCCTCTAGTGAGTGGACCCCTCGGAAAATGGGCCTTAAAGGTAGGGGACTTGGCTCTGACCCACGGAAAATTCCGAACCTCACTCTGTGGAGCCTCCTCTGCACCAGAGGTTGCCCCACACCCAGCCTCGCCTCCTCTCCCAGTTTTTGTTTTTGTTCTTTCTTTTCTCTTCGGGATTTAGGTCAGGCTCGGGTTCGTCCCAGCTCTTTCAGACAAAGCATTCTCCCTGCACATTTCCTCCTGTGAAAGGAGGAAAACAGCTCTCTGGGGTGTTGGGTGGCTCAAAGGAGAAAACCCAAGTAAAGGCTATCATCCAGAGGCTGTCATAGCCGTTCTTAGTGGGTTGTGGCTACCTTCAGTAACAGGCGTTAGAGAGTGGACGCTCAGCATCGCTTGTTCGTCCATATCCCTCATTCCCGTTCTACCCCACCCTCCCCAGAACATCCTGCCTACTCAGCGCATTCATCCACTCATTCTTTGCTGAAGATGTCTCTGTGTGCCAGGCACCGTTAGGCAGGCACTGATAGAGATACACCAATGGACATAATAAACAAAACCCAAGCCGCCTCAGATGGGTAGACAACCCTGAAACCAGTAAATAAGTAAATGCTGTGTTGGAAGGTGTCAGAACGTTTCCATTCTCAACCACCCCTGTTGCTCAGTGTCAGGCTGCCACTAATAAACATGCGCACGCCACTCCACATCTGCTCTGATCAGACTTTGCCAGGACGGGGGGCTTCAAGAGGGGCTTTGTGAAAGAGATGCTGCAACTGCTGCTTGTGGGGGACCCATTAGTTGAGAGGTGTCAGGCCAAAGTGATCTCGAGCATGTGGGAAGTCTTTGTGGAAAGAGCCAGAGCATTCTGACAATGGCCTTCAGAGCAAGAGATTCCTGGGAAGAAGGAGGGGTGGAGAGAGGATGTGCCGAGCGGAGGCCACCCTGGAGGCCCTAGAGAGAAACTAGTGTGCTAGACTGGAGTGCAGGGCAGAGCTCAGAGGATGCTCAGGCTGGGCCTTGACGATCTGAAGGCCAGACTGAGAGACCGAGGGAAGAGTAGCTACCTACTCAGGAGTCCCCAGACCACCCCCAGACTTCCCCAGCTGAGCTCCAAGGACAGGGTCAGCCATAGCCTGAACTCTCGGGATTTGGGTGACCCTGGGAGGTTCTCTGTTCACCTTTCCTATTCCTCTCTGGCTCCTGAGCCTTTCCATCAAAAGCAGCAGCTGGGCTGGGCATGGTGGCACACACCTGGGTTGATCATACAGGCCCAAGGCTATGCTGTCTTCATTGGGAAGTAGATATCACAGTGACTCGGGAACTACTTGGGGACGGTAAGTTAACAAGGGAGTCAGGGAGGCGGGAGAGATGGCTCAGCAGTTAAAAGACAGTTGCCGCTCTGGCAGAGAACCCAGTTTGGTTCCCAGCACCCACATGGGACCTCACAACCAATGTAACTCCAGATCACACCAGTTGCAGGATATCCTATGCTCTTCTCTGTCCTTTGTGGGCACCAGGCACACATGTAGTGCACATATCAGGCAAGTCACTCAGATACATAATTCAGGAGACAGCTGCAAGAGCAAAGCCAAGGCCTGGGGAGATGGGGCATTTCATACTTGATCACACTATCTGTTCTCCGGTTCTGCCCTCAGACCCTCTGCCTCTCCCCTGGGTATTACAAGAAGTGGAGCTAAGGTTGCTGGGAGAGGCTGCCTGTCAGTGTCTCTACAGCCGGCCTGGCCCTTTCAACCTGACTTTCCAGCTGTTGCCAGGGATGCTGTGTGCTGGCTATCCAGAGGGACGCAGGGACACCTGCCAGGTGAGGAGAGGTCTCCTAGCCCATAGGAAGCAGCTAAGCAGTAGACAAATACAATACAATCTGGTTTGGGGAGCAATGGCTCATGGTGCCTAGCACCTAGGAGGCTCCAGGTTTAATCTCTGGCAACAAAACAAACAAAAACCCAAATACAGTCAATGGAGCCTGGCATAGCGGGGCACACTTATGTTCTCAGCACTTGGGAGGTAGAGGCCAGGAGGATCAGCTCAAGTTCTGCCTGAGCTATGTAGAGCTTAGCCTAGGCTACATGAGATCCTAGCTCAAAACAAAACAAACAAACAAAAACAATTAACAGTGAGTAGGAATGCATAAAGACTACAGGTGAACGAAAGCCAGGCCTTCACACACGTGCCTGTTACCGACAGGAGCATCCTGCAGTAACGCACCAGACTCTGGAGTTACTGCTACATTTACCACAAGGCATGAGTTGTGGAACCCAGATCAGGGATGGCAAGAGAGTGAAGAAAGGAGAGACACCAGACAGACATACAGCAAAGCTGGGATTAGACTCCCACCACAACTGTGAGCCTCGGGGTGTTTATTAGTCACAGCATGGGGGGACGGTTAGCTAGTCTAGGAAGGAGGCCTCCATACACCAGTAGCCTGAGGCTGTAAACAGCCCAGAGGAAGCTGCAGCTGCTAGTTAGTCTTTGCACATACTGGCCAATTGTTTTGGCCTCCGGAGTTGAGCTCTGCCACCCCTCGGAGCCTGGCCCATACGAGGAAACTGCTTTGCCATTCTCTCATGGATCCAAGGCCTTGGAGTCCTTGACATGGCCTCACCCATGTGAACAACACCCGTTCACTCAGGACTGCTCTCACGCAGGGCTTCCCCCATTCCCACCAAGTTACAAGTCCAGCACTGCCAGCTCTAAGCTGTGCTGCTTTGCCCAGATGTTCACATTTCACATCTGGAAGATGACCATAATAGTGTTCCCTTACCTACTTCAAAGTGTTGTTATCATGATTAATGGTGCCAAGACCTCACTAAGATCTACAAAAATATTAGCTATCATTTTTCTTATTCCAAAGCTCAGCCTATAGCACAGTACTTACTAGGTACCTAACGAATAGCTATTGGGAAAAATGAATTAATTCCTCACAGAAGGGAATTTTCCAGATAATTGGCCGATGGCCAAAATAGTATATTTGAAACAACTTTTTAAAGAAATGAAAGTATCGTGGTAGTGATACAGATTCAATGTGGTAAACTGAGATTCCAGGACCCAAAGATGTAATTAGTTTCTTTCTTTCTTTTCTTTTTTTTTTTTTTCCAAGACAGGGTTTCTCTGTTGTAACCCTGGATGTCCTGGAACTCACTCTGTAGACCAGGCTGGCCTCGAACTCACAGAGATCTGCCTGCCTCTGCCTCCTTGAGTGCTGGGATTAAAGCCGTGAGCCACGCACCACCCAGCTTCTTCTTCTCTCCTCCTCTTCCTCGTCCTCTCTCTCTCTCTCTCTCTCTCTCTCTCTTTTAAATTTAGATTTGTTTATTTTTATTTTATGTGTGTATTTTGCCTGCATGTACGGGTGTGTACCCACATGAGTACAGTTCCTGCAGAAGCCAGAAGAGGGCGCCAGAATCCCATAGAACTGGAGTTTCAGATGGTTATGAGCTGACATGTGGGCACTGGAAACCAAACCTGGGTCCTTCTCAGAAGCAACAAATGCTCTTAAAACCACCGAGCCATCTCTCCAGCCCTGATCACTTGCTTTCTCTCACCCTGAATATCTTTTATTTATTCTTAGACAATTTCATATACGTACGTTGGTACGTTGATCATATCCAGCTTGAGCTCGCATACCCTCCCCCTCCCCGCAGAAACCCGTATACCCCTTCCACCCCCACTTCCATATTGTCTCCTCTTTTTATTTTTGCAACTCACTTGAGTCTAGTTAGTGCTGCCTGCTGGAATGTTGCCTGATCTCATAGTCTGGTCGTGTGCAGCATTGATCTATGGGTATAAACATATGTATTTAGAAGGCAATTTGACAACATGTCCATTTAACAAAACAATAGTAGTAGATTCCTTACTAGGGCCCATGACTCCATGGTTTACAGTACCAGGGACGGAAGCCTTCCTATGGAGCAGACCTCAAATCCAATCAGAAAAGCAGGTGGTTACTGCCATGACTTTCACACATGATTTCATCAATGGGCACATCGTGCTTGTCAGGTTTGTATTGTAGCATTCAGGGCTCAACACTGGGTAATGCTGTTGGTGACTTGAATTCCCTACCAGATCGTACAGCACTGCCCAGCACTGTGAACTAGCTAGCAGGAAAGAAGTTTTCTGGTCAGTTCCAGGTTGATTTCTCTGTGTACTGCAACCAAAGTGCAGTAGAGTCTTACCATCTATGGTGGGCAATCAAGAGCAATGACAATAGTCTGTGTTGTCTTGGGAGCCTCTGGGGCCTCCTGGCCAATAAGTTATAGGGAGGTATCCTACACCTGATACTGAGATCTTCATTTAATAATCTTTGGCTTCCTGGGGAACTACTGTCCACAAATGCAGGATACTTGTGTTCAAAGTCTTTTTAAAATTTTATATATATATATATAATATTAATATAGTTCTGTTCTATAATTGTAATAATTATATAACATAGAATTATATTATGTTCATAATTATATTTATATAATGTATTAAATAATTATGTTATTGGTTATATATATTGGTATACATTGGTTATATATAAAATTTTATATATATATATAATTTTTTTAAAGGAATTTAAACACAGGTACCCTGCATATTTTTTCTTACTTATTTGTTGGTTTGGTTTGGTTTTTTTGAGACAAGGTTTCTCTGTTGTAACTCTGGCTGTCCTGGAACTCACTCTGTAGACCAGGCTGGCCTTGAACTCACAGAGATCTGCCTGTCTCTGCCTCCCAAGTTTAACTTATTTTTTGACAGGGTCTCACTATGTATTCCTGGTTGGCCTAGAACACTCTTTGTAATAAGCTGTTAATTATATTTTTACCTCAAGTGCTGAGTTTCCATAAGGGCTATCTGTACATCCTTAGTCTTGGTTAACTTACCCGACTCTCTCTCCTCTCTCCTGTCCCCCATCCCTATCCCAATTTAAACCTTTAATCCCCCAGTACGCCCCACACTTTTGTACCACGTGTTCTACTAGGCCCTCACACCTTTAGGCTCTTCCCTTTCCCCTCTCATGACCCTTTCTGGCTTCCTGACTGCTACAGCCGCTCCAAATTAAGCACAAAAATCTAGACATTTGAAGCTAAGATGGACAGACGAGGGGAACATGTGATCTTTATCTTTCTAGCTTGCATCACCTCGCTTAGTATAGTATTTTTCAGTTCCATCCACTTTCCTACAATTTTCTTACAGCTGAATAAAATTCTATTGTGTGTAGCTACCATGTTTGCATTAGTCATTAATCGGTTGAGGGGCATGTAGCCGTTTTCTAGCTACTGTGAACGGAGCAGCGGTGAACACGGGTACAGTTTGTCTGTAGGAGGATCTGGAGTCTTCTGGACATATGCCCAGGATAGCTGGATCATGTGATGTTTCTATGTTTAGTTTTTTGAGAAACCTCTGCACTGGTTTCTGCAGGGGATGCGTGAATTCACACCCCACCCGTGAGGGGTTCGTGCTCCCCTCCCCACATTCTCACCAGCATTCGGTGTCTTTTTTTTTTTTTAACAGTCTTTCTGAGCACGGTGAGATGGAATGTCAAAGTAGTTTTAATTTGTGTTTCTCTGATGGCAAATGGTGTTGAACAGTTCTTAAAATGTTTAGTAGTTTTGTTTGTTTTTGTATTTCTTCTCTTGAGAACTCTGTTCAGTTCCATGGCCCACTTTTGATTGGGTTGCTTCCTTTCTGTTTAGCTTCTTGAGTTCTTTGACTATCGAGTTGACTCTACACTACATAGTGTAGAGTTCACTGAATTGGCTACGTGGCTCAGCAAGTAAGTGCTCTCACTGTCCCTCTTGGCAGCCTGAGTTCGATCCCCAGGACACACGTGGTGGAAGGAGAGAACCGAGCCCTGAGAGCTCTGAGAGCTCTTCGTTGACCTCTACATTCTGGCTGTGGCACTTGAGCATGCTCACCCACTAAATGAAGAAACATAAAAATAGAAAGGTCAGGCGTTGTGGCACATGCCTGTAATACCCGCACTCAGGAGGCAGGGGGAGGCAGATCTCTGAGTTCAAGGGCAGCCAGGGGCTTCACAGTAAATCCCTGTCTAAAAAAAAAAAACCCTTAATTATGGAAATGTTTGTCCAGTATGATAGCTGCTAGTCACGTGTGGCTCTTGAACATCTGAAATGTGAAGTTAAAAAGGAATGAGAGGAAAGGTAAAGCTGCACATGGTGTCCCAGGCCTGTAATCCTCCCACACGGAAGACTGAAGTATGAGATCACAGATTAAGATCTTGGAAGCTAAGCAGGGGCCTGGTTAGTGCTTGGAAGGGAAATTGCAAGTTTAAGGCCAGCCTGAACTGTATAGCAAGACTTTGTTTGTGGTGGGGAGGGGGAGGGAGGAAGGAAGACAGGTAGGCAGACATATGACTCACTGAGTAAGGACTTCCCTCAAAAGCCTGGCAACTGAAGGAGGAAGGAGATAATCAACCCCACGGTTGTTCTCCAGCTTCCACATGTGTGCGGTAGCACATGGGTCCTCCCATCACAGATAATAATGATAAAACACATAAACAAATTTTAAGAAAAAGGAACCTGTGAGATGGCTCAGAGGGGACGAGTGTTTGAGACACAAGTGGCTCAAGTTCAATTCCTGGAACCCACATAAAGGTGGGAAGAGATAACTGATTCCATATAGTTGTCCTCTGACCTCTAACACATATTACATACACACACGCACGCATGTGCGCGCTCGCACACACACACAGCTGAGAAGGAGAAAGAACCACTGGGGATACAGTTCAGTTGGTAGAGTACTGGCTAGCCCTGAATTTGATCCCCAGCACCACATAAGCTGAGAGTTGTGGTCCATGCCTGCAGTCCCAGAACTCATGAGGTAGCAGAAGCAGAAGGATCCAAAGTCAAGGCCAACCTCAGCGACACAGAGAGTCTGAGGCCACTCTGGGCTTCATGAGACATTATCTCAACTAAAGCAAAAATGAAGGGAGAGCAGGAGTTAGGGGATTGAGAAACTAAAACTCTACTTAAATTTAAATATCCAGGCTGGTGAGTTGATTGTGGTTAAGAGCATTTGCTGCTCTTGCAGAGGACTGGAGTTTAGTTCCCAGCACCCTCACAGCCTCTGAAATCCAGTTCCAGGAGATTCAACACCCTCTTTTGACCTCTACATACACCAGACACACATGTGGTGCACAAACATACATGCAGGCATGACACTCATATCTAAAACACTGAAATCAATCTAAAATATTAGATAGATGGGCTGTTGGGTAGCACAGCTCTCCAAAATGTTGAGCCTTTTGAAAAAAAAATTATTTACTTTTTTATTTATTATGTGCATTGGTGCTTTGCCTCATGTATATTTGTGTAAGGGTATCAGATCCCCTGGAACCAGAGTTACAGACAGTTGTGACCTTCCACGTGGGTGCTGGGAATTGAACTTGGGTCCTCTGAAAGAGCAGACACTGAGCCATCTCTCCAGCCCCTTTTAAACTTTTAAAAATGTATCTTACATGTATCAGTGTTTTGCCTATATATATGTATGTGCACCATGTGCATGGCTGGTGCCTAAGGAGGTCAGAAGAGGGCATCAGAACCCCTGGAACTGTACTTACAACTGTAGTTATTGGGAGTTGAACTTGGATCCTCAAGGAAGAACAGCCAGAGCTCATCTCTTCAGCTCCACGACATCTTTGTGATACTCCTTAGATCACCTAGATTCCTGAGCTGGGTTACAGAGACACCTTAAGAATAATGCCCGCACCCATCGTTTCTCCGTTTGCTGATTTTAGGCCTTCCTCATTTGATTTCATACTCTCCCTTCTTAATGCCTTTATTTGTCATGTATTCGTTCATTCATTCATAGACAGGATCCTACCATGTTGCCCGGGATGCTCTTCAACTCCCGGACTTAAGTGACCCTCCGGCCTCAGCCTGTGGGATAGCAGGGTCTACAGACACAGGCCCCACACCTGCTCTTGTTGCTTTTATATTGCTTAGTTCTAGCAGCATCTTCCTCTACTTTCAATTAATTAATTTTGTGTGCCCTGTGTGTACACGTGCACGCATATTACACTCAATGTGTCAAAGCACATGTGTGGACAGTAAATGACAGCTTGCGGGAATTCAGCTCTCACCTTCCGCCACGTGAGTCCTGGAAAACGAACTCGGGTGACCAGGTTCAGCAACGAGTGCCTCAGCCACCGAGCCACCTCACTGGCCCTCTTTTTATTTATTTGTTTGCAAACAGGAGTCTCATGTAGCTCAGGCTAGCCTAAAAATAGCTATGTCACTGAGTCCTTCACATCTTCCTAAGTGTCGGAATTATAGGTGTGTATACCACCAAACTTGGCTTTTTTTTTCTTCTTTTGGTGCCTGAGTGTGTGCAGGGGCAGGGGTGCAGGGGTGCAGGCAGATGACCACCTCAGGAGTCATCTAGGAACACAGTCCACCTCCTTTAAGACAGAGCTCATCGAGCTCACCCTGTAGACTAGACTGGCCTACCTGCAAGTACAGAGTTTGCCCGTCTCTGTCTCTCTAGAGGTGGATTTACAAGCTCAGGCCGCCACATTCTTACACGGGTTACTGAGATGGAACTCGGGTCATTAAGCTTACAAGACAAGTATTCTCCCGGCAGAGCAACCCCCTCAGTTCTTAACTTTTTTCCCTTCCTTCCTTTTTTTTTTTTTTTTTATTTTTTGGAGACAGGGTTTCTCTGTTGTAACTTTCACTCTGTATATCAGGCTGACCTTGAACTCACAGAGATCAGCCTGCCTCTCTCTCCCCAGTAATGGGATTAAAGGCATGTGCCACCACTGCCCGGCTTTGATCTACTTTTTAAAGGGGTGACTGAGGGATGGAGCTCAGCACTCATGAGGCCCTGGGCTCAAATCCAGATCAAAACAAAACTTCTGGATTTGATTTAGAAACCTTAGAAATCAGAGACCTTTTGGGGTGAACGATTTACAAGAATCATACTGCTCTGAACGAGACCGACAGAGTTCTCTGGAAAGGTCAATGCATTGGCTGGATGCCCTTGGCTTTGGCTACTCAGTGCTTCTGCTTTACCTGGCTTTCTTCTGATTAGGGTGAAGGAAGGTTTCCAGGGGTGGTTGTGTGTTAGGCCAAAACGAGGTGTGGATTCTTGAACTGATCTCTAACTTAAGTCATCTATCATCAGGGTGACTCTGGGGGACCGCTGGTCTGTGAGGATGGTGGCCGCTGGTTCCAGGCAGGAATCACAAGCTTCGGCTTTGGCTGTGGACGGAGAAACCGCCCTGGGGTTTTCACTGCAGTGGCTCCCTATGAGTCGTGGATACGGGAACACGTGATGGGTTCAGAGCCTGGGCCTGCCTTTCCCAGACAGCTCCAGAACCAGAAGCCCCAGTCAGTACCCTGGGGGCCCAGAGAAGAAAACTGTACCTTTGCCCAGCCAGGTGAATAGTAGATGCACTGAACCTGAGTTGGACTGGGGAGATCTGAATTGGGTGGAGGCTGCAGGGTTAAGGATTTCTGCAGACCCCCTGACACAGGCCTCTCATCTCTCAGAGTGTGGGAAGGCTCCGCGGCCAGGAATCTGGCCCTGGGAGGCCCAGGTGATGGTGTCAGGCTCCAGATCCTGCCACGGAGCTCTGGTGTCTGACAGCTGGGTCTTGGCACCCGCCAGCTGCTTTCTGAAGTAAGAATCCACATAATAAGGCACTCTTTCCCCTACCCACATCAGCCTGCGAGACTGGCTCAGCCCTCCCTTTGGAGTGGGAATGGTACCATAGTCTGTAGTGCATGCGGGGGGAGGGGGTCCCCTCTGGGAGGTGGAGGATCCAGCACCAATGGGGGATGGGGGTGTCTGGCAAGAGCAGGTAGAAGGTTCTAGAAAGCGCTTGAGTGCAGAGTAGGGGGGCGGGGTTCCAGCGTTGAGCGAAGAATCGCAACCTGAAAATGCAGTCTAGGCCGGGAAGCTAGGTTTGCGCACCCGTCCTCAGCTTCCCCGCCCAGCAAACCGACACCTCCGGCAGCCCACCCCGCGACCTCGAGGCCTGGCGGGTACTGCTGCCCTCGCGTCCCGGCGAGGAGAGGGTGGCGCGCTTCGTGCCCCACGAGAACGCTTCCTGGGACCCCGCCTCGGACCTGGCGCTGCTGCAGCTGAGGACGCGCGTGAACCTGAGCGCGGCTCCCAGTGCCGTGTGCCTGCCCCACCGCGAACACTTCTTCCTGCCCGGGAGCCTCTGCCACCTGGCTCGCTGGGGCCGCGGGGGTGCGCGGGGCGCGGGGGGACCGAGCCGGGTGGGGCGGGCAGGGCGGGAACCACGTGGCCGCAGCGCCCCTCGCGCTCCCCCTCCCAGATCCCGCAGCCGGCTCCCGGGCGCAGCTGGAGGCGCAGCTGCTGAGCAGCTGGTGGTGTCACTGCCTGCACGGCCGCCAGGGGGAGTCGGTGCCGCCGCCAGGAACCCCGCCGCACTGGCTTTGTCCCGCCTACCAGGAAGAGGAAGAGGCGGGCCGATGCTGGGTGAGCGGTAGGAACTCGCCCCGGAAATCCGGTCCTGAATCAGGACCGAGCTGGAGGCAGGAGGAGCTAAGGCGGGGCGTTCCAGGCCTCTGCACTTTTTTTTTTTTTTTTTTTTAATTTTTTTAGTTTTTATTGTTGAGACAGGGTTTCTCTGTTGTAACTCTGGCTGCTCTGGAACTCACTTTGTAGACCAGGCAGGCCTCGAACTCACAGAGATCCCCCTGCTTCAGCCTCCCATTGATGGAATTAAAGGCGTGTGCCACCACGCCCCGCTTATTCCTTCTTTTTAAAAAATGTGAGTGTTGAGGATCCAAGCCTGGGTCCTCATGAAGCAAGTGCTTTACCTACTGAGCCATCTCCTCAGGCGAGCTCGGCAGTTTTAAGAGAGGGCTAAGGTGTTGGGGTTTGTCATGAGAGTGCTGGACTTTTACACAAAGTAGAGTTGGAACTTGGCTTGAAGATGTTTGGTTTGTCCGTGAAAGGAGAATCTGGATCCCAGGGAAACCTAGAAAGAGCTGAGGATCTGAGGCCTGCTCTCCCGCTAGTAATAACACTGTCTCGCTGCAGAAAGATTCTGGTTGGAGCCTTCTGTGTCGTGAGGAGGGGACGTGGTTCCTGGCTGGATACAGAACCCTCTCAAACGGCTGTCTCCGTCCCCGAGCCTTTTCTCCACTGCAGGCTCATAGTTCATGGATCAGTCATGTGACTCAGGGAGCTTACCTGGAGGACCAGCTCACCTGGGACTGGGGCCCTGAGGGGGAGGAGACTGAGAAAAAGATTTGTCCCCCACACACTGAGCACGGTGGTGAGCCCGGGTCTGCGAGGCTTTAGGAGTTCCTGGGAGTGCTTAGACCATGGAAAGGTCTTTAGGGGGTAGCTCTGGGACTCCCACTGAGATGGCCACTTCCTCTCTCTAGCCTGTGGTCTAAGGCCAAAGGCTACTCCAGTTGATGTGTTGTGGCCCTGGCTGACGGAAGTGCATGTAGCTGGTGATAGAGTCTGCACTGGGATTCTGGTGGCCCCGGGCTGGGTCCTAGCGGCTACTCATTGTATTCTCAGGTGGGTCTCTCCTAACAAGAGGCAAGGTGAGAAAAACTGGGTGATAGATCAAGGACTCCTTCAGTAGTAGGACCTCGTATAGCACAGGGAAAGTGCTGTGGGATGTTTTTGTTGGGAGCAATTGGTGGATGGCCCAAGAGACCTGTTCTGCCCTTTTCTTCTGCTGGGAAGGACTTCACCAGCAGTGGAAGAAACAGGACATGATGCAGGTTCCTGTTCCAACAGGCTGGGCTCTACAACAGTGCCTTACATTGAAGTGTATCTGGGCCGGGCAGGGGCCAGCTCCCTCCCACCAGGCCACCAGGTATCTCGCTCTGTCGTCAGCATCCGCCTGCCCCGCCATTTAGGACTTAGACCCCCTCTGGCCCTGCTGGAGCTGAACTCTAGGGTGGAGCCTTCCCCATCAGCTCTGCCCATCTGCCTACACCCAGGGGGTATTCCCCCCGGGGCCAGCTGCTGGGTGCTAGGCTGGAAGGACCCCCAGGACCGAGGTGAGAACCCTTGGGTCATGGGAGTGAGGTGTGACCTCAGGCCAGAATCCCGTACAGTTCTGTCTCTTCCCTAGTTCCTGTAGCTGCTGCAGTCTCCGTCTTGACACCACGACTCTGTCACTGCCTCTATCAGGGCATCCTGACTCCTGGAACCTTCTGTGTCCTCTACACTGAGGGGCAGGAGGATAGATGTGAGGTACAGGGGCATCTCAGACCAGGGAGGGGAAAAGTAGTTCTGGGGAACTAGACCCCGATAGATTGAGATTGGAGTTTCTCGGTATTGGGCTCCAGATAGGAACAAGTAGTGTTTCTGGGCTAGATCTAAGGGTGGAGACACGCAGTGCTTTGGTTGAGAGAACCAGATGGAAAATTAACAAAGCCCTCTGGCCTTGGCTCCAACTCTGCAGGTCACCTCAGGACCTCCCCTCCTGTGCCAGACTGAGGGAGGCCCCTGGGTTCTCATTGGCATGGCTATTCGAGGTAGCCGGGAGCTGTTTGCAGCCATTGGCCCTGAAGCAACCTGGATATCCCAAACAGTGGGAGAGGCCCATTTTCTTCATCCTAGTGGCTCCCCCTACTGGCCTCCTGACACCAGTGACCTCTGCCCCCAAGACTTGGCCGGAGCTGCGAGCTCCCCTAAGGCTGCTGCTCTGCTTCTGCTCCTACTGGCTCCACTGATCCAGGGCTGAGAGTCTGTCTCTTCACACCACCCATCAGGGCTGGAATGTGGCCCAACCGGCCAACTCCCAGGCCTGGAGATGGCCTCTTCCACCTATACTGCATCAGCTTTCAGATAATTGGACCTCAGCGCTGGCTACTTTGAACCCAAGAATCCTTGGGGGCGGGGGAGGAACAGACAATAAAAATGTAAATACAGACACGTGGCCTTGTGGCGTCTCTTGGGCTGCTGAGGGGCTGAACACCTCAAAGCTAAGGGGAAAGCCCCAGGGATAGGGCTCTTCCCTCTCGGTGAGTCAGGCCTTGGGATCCCAGGAAATGTGTCCCCTATAACGTGGCAGCTGTTCCCTCATTCCTGCCTCTGGGCGGGGGAGGTTAGGTGGACAGCTGGTTGTGTGTCACCTCTCCATTGGAATTAGTGTCCTCAGCACCTGTAGCATACCTCAGCCCTGGCTCTGTACCCAGTAGACTAGGAAGCCTGGAGATGTGAGAGCTAACCCCAAATAGACACCCCAACATATAATGTAGATTCCTAGAGTCTCTAGCGCGCGCACACACACACACACACAATGAACCCTCCACCCTCTGCATCCCTCAAGAGACTCCCACTTGTACATCCTAACCAGTACTCCCAAGATTTGGATCACTTGTATGCAAACACACCTCTGCACCCATCCATCACTAAGTCAGCCTGTATCACTTGCTAACTAGCAAGGCATGACAACTGGAGCCTGAAAACTAAGTTCACCAAGTGCTGCCTGTCAAGTGGGAAACACATCTGGATATTCCTTGACTGGGGAATCAAGACATGGTCAGAGAAGAAGGAAGGTTTGAGCACATAAAGACAGCAAATGCGGACCTGAGGAAAGGGTGGGAGTTTTAGCAGGTAAGCAGAGGATTCACTCCTAAAGTTGGGGGGGGGGGTCACACCTGTTATACAGGCAGAGACTAGGGGAGACCTAGACGTAAGCTGGAGGGCTGAAAAGGGAAGCAGTTAAAGGGTTTTCCTTTCTAGACACAGTGAATGTTCTCAAGGTCCACCAGGAAGTGCACACATCCAGCTGCTCTCTATACCAAGCAGCTGCTCCCACACTGAACCTGCCTTCTCCTTTTCCTAAACACACCATGATTCCCAAAGTCTTGCCCCTCCCTCCCATGTTAACCTCTCCCATCACCCCCTCCAGGAATTCTCTGACCACCTGGCTGGGCTGGAGTGCAGGTGCCCAGGCTTCTAGGAAGAGAGACCAGGAAGTAAGAGTCTATTTTTCTTCAAGCTTAAGTCTAACCCATATCCCAGGTGTCACGCTGACAGCTGGTCACGCGGGCTGCTTTGTGTGTGCACACACATGCACCCATACAAGCACATCCTGAGGCTGCTGCTCTCCGGAGACCTTTTGTTTTTGAAACAGGGTGTCACAGAACCTGGAGCTTGCTATTTCATCCAGACTGGCCAGCAAAGCCCAGGATCTGCTGTCTCTTCTCTTACCTGGACTGTTCTGGGTTATAAATGTGAGCCACTACACCTAACTTTTACATAGGTACTGAGGATCTGAACTGGGGTTTTTATGCTTGCATAGCACGTGCTTACCCACTGAGCCATCTGGACATCTCCCAGCCCTTCCCTGATCTTCTGCCCTAGCACCCTACACAGCAGATGCTTCCCTGTGCTACCACACCCCTGCTTTGGGTTTTGTTTTGTTTCTTTAGGCAGAGTTTCTGTGTGTAGCCCTGGCTGTCCTGGAACTTGCTATGTTGCCTAGGCTAACCTCGAACTCGCACTCACCAGCCTCTGCCTTGGGCAGATGGCTGAGACAACTGGGATTTAAAGGCATGTGCACCTGGCCCTGCTTTGCCAGCTTTGTTTTGTTAGCATCTTTCCATGTTCTCTTAGGATTTGGTTCTCAGCACCCTTCCTCCCCAGCTACTGTGCAGCTGAGAGAGTCCCTACTCTTTTTGTCTGCCATGGCTCCTAGTTTGAAATTATTCAATAATTACCTCTTATTGTTTGATTCAAGCCTGACACCCCTACTTCACGGAATCTTAAGGAGGTCATGGATGGTACAGTTTGCCACTTGTGCCTGGGAGCATAGTAGGTACTCAGCGAATACTTGTTGGATGATTGTCAGCAGCTAGAGATGCTCAACATCTGCAGGAAGGCTGCAAGCTCTACAGAGAGGGCATGCCAGGAATGGCCTTGGCCTGGGGCATCCCCCATGTCCTAGTCCTAGATACCTGGCCGGAGGAAGGAGGGGAGGAGTGAGCACTGGCTGTGGCCCTACAATAATAAAGTCCGGGCCAGGCCTGGGGTGGTGCTGAGGGTGGGGGTGGTAATAAGTGAGAGACCAGGAAAACCTGGGACAGTTGGCTAGCCCTCAGGGTTTCCAGCCCTACCTTGAGCTGCTCTCTGACTGGCCAGGATCAGTTTTCCCCTTACCAAAACCACCCCCACGGCCCAAGGGGCCAAAGCAGAGGTCAGAAGGAGAAGGAAGAGGAAAAAAAAAAGCCCACTGCATTCAGCCAGGAGGGCGGGGCTGAGGGAGGAGCTCACAGGTA
Source organism: Cricetomys ansorgei (assembly GCA_026225945.1). Taxonomy (NCBI): domain Eukaryota; kingdom Metazoa; phylum Chordata; class Mammalia; order Rodentia; family Nesomyidae; genus Cricetomys; species Cricetomys ansorgei. The sequence goes on along the minus strand of JAMJFZ010000597.1, from coordinate 20,447,761 downwards.
GTTGCCTTCCGCCGAGGTGCCTGGTGAGGTCTCTATGGTGGCCAGGTTGTACGATGGAACAGGTCCACGCTGGTCACTGCAGAGACTAAAGGCGTGTCCCATCTTCCATCCCCCGTGGCCATTTCCTACCTGAGAAGCCAGCAGCTCACACTTGCTTCACCTTCACAGCCCAGATCCTGGGATTCTTCCTTCTGAGCCCACACCTAGAGTCTGCCTTCAAAACCAGCCTTCCGTTCCTTTCTTTCAACTAGACTCTCCCCTCGGGGCCCTTGTCCAGGACATGGCCCTAAGAGTGGGCCTGCGACCTGGACAGCTGGAAGCTGTGGCCATTCTGCTCCTTATTGGATTGCTCCAGTCAAGAGTGGGTAAGTATGGACAGCGGGGAGGGAAGGTTGGAGAGGGCGCTGGTGAGAGCAGGCTGTTTAAAACACAGCCCTCATCCTGATTCACGACTCTCTGGGGTTCCTACCACTTAGCTATCTTCTACCATCAGCCCCCTAACAAGGAGTCCCCCTCTGAGAAAATGCTTGGTGTTGAGGGATCTGGGAGCTCAGGCCTCCGAGCTTACCCTTACTTCTTTCTTTCCCTCCAGGAGCTGACGGGGCTGAAGGTGAGGCTTTCTGGGGAACTGGGAGATGGGGAAGTGAGGGCACACCGGTTTGGAGGCCCCTGGTGGTTTTAGGAGCACTGCTGAGCTTGCTCACCTAGCCACACTAAGTGTCCTGACAGTTCTGTGAGTATAAAATGATGGCTCTCGTTTTATGAGGTGAGGAGAAGCAGTGAGTTGTCCACGGGCAGGCAGTCTGTGGTCCGAGGTCATAATTGAAGTCTGACTCTCATTGTGGGTATTTGAGGGGCTTCTGAGGGAAACTACACGGATCAGCCCCGAGGCAGACTGGTTTCAGTCGAGCTTAACTATTTAGTGGCCTTGCCCCTTTATCTTTCTAAGCTCTAGTTCCTTTGCTTAAAAAGCTGTCAGTTCTGTCCTTCAGGGCTGTAGTAGGGATTTTTGGCGATTGGGAGTGATTTCCCCTTTAGGCCTAGAATCGTCACAGCAGTACTGTAAGTAGTGGCCATTGTCATGATTATGAGGGGATGGAGGAAGAGTCTGGTTGGCTGTTTTCTCTGCTTGAGGAAAGGCAGTTTTGGCTCCACTCTCAACTGCTGGGGAGGCGGATAGGTCCATATCACCAAGAGTCCAATTCTGTTTCTACATTCAACCATATCCATAGCTCTGTGTGCCCAGCAAATGTAGGGATAGGGTGGAAAGAGGAGTGTCCCTAGGCAACGCACAGGAGGGTACAGTTGGGACAGTCATAGGTATAGGGACAGCTGTCAACCTGGACGGTGTCTGGGGAGCCAGGGCTCTGGAAGCTGAGAGCACACCTGTGACTCAGCCGGCTAGATTAGATCTGGCTGTGGAGGGGCTGTCCTAGGGAGTGATCTCCAACCTGGCCGGGAAAGGGTGGGAAAGGCATTCAGAGTAGTTACTGGTGTTAACAAAGGTCTAGAGGGGAGTAGTGTATGGCCCAATACTGTGACAGGAAGTGTCCAGTGCGATAGTCAGAGGATAGTGCCGTGAGCATCTGGAATGTATCTTTAAAAAAATTCTTTAAAATTGAGTGCTCTTAAAGACTGAACCATCTCTCTAGCCCCTGGAATGTATATTAAGGTCATTATGGCACCATGGGAGAGTTCAGCAAGTCTGTGTGATTTGGCCAGGTTTGTGGTTTATAAAGATACTCAAATTTGTTAGGAGTGGATTGGATAGAAAGTAAGAAGGTTGAGAAGAAGGGGCTGTGTGACACTTGACTAGGACAGCATGGAGCAGTGAACTTCTCATGGCTGCTGAGCCATGGGGTAGTAAGATAGCTGAGTATGAATGCACTTCCCAGGCTCTGAACCAAGTCTCAGTTATGTCTGGGTAGCAGGCTAATGACTGCTGTGGAGGCTACAATGGGGCCTAACCTCACCTTCCCTTCCTCCCTGGGCAGCCCCCTGTGGTGTAGTCATTCAGCCACGCATCACGGGTGGTAGCGGTGCAAAACCTGGCCAGTGGCCCTGGCAGGTCAGTATCACCTACGATGGCAACCATGTGTGTGGCGGGTCTCTCGTGTCGAATCAATGGGTGGTGTCTGCTGCTCACTGCTTCCCCAGGTACCAACTCGGTGGAGGGGCAGAGGGAGGGTCAAAGGTGGGTTGGAGACAAGTTTGGGTGACACAGCCTGAAATCCCAGCACTTGGGAGGTGGAGGTATTCCATAGCTGCTACATAGTCAATTTAAGGACAGCTTGGGATAGAAACAGTAGACGTTGACTCAAAATTTAAAAAAAAGGAAGGAAAGAAGAAAGTGTGCCATGGGTCAGTATAGATCAGCGTTTCTCAACCTGTTGGTTGTGACCCCTTTGGGGGTCAAATGACCCTTTCACAAGGGGTCGCCTAAGACCATCTACATATCGGATATTTACATTATGATTCATAACAGCAAAATTACAGTTATGGAGTAACAACAAAAAAAATTATGGTTTGGGGTCACCACAACATGAGGAACTGTATTAAAGGGTTGAAGCATTAGGAAGGGTGAGAACCACTATGCTAGATCATAGGTTGGACTAGATCCTGGTGTAGGCTTAAGAGTATCAGTAGTGGTGGTGCACGCCTTTAATCCCAGCACTTGGGAGGCAGAGGCAGGTGGATCTCTGAGTTCTAGGATAGCCAGAGTTACAACAGAGAAACCCTGTCTTGAAAAACCAAAAAAGAAAAATAAAAGTATCAGTATTGTCTTGGGCCACATAGTAATCATGTTTTTAATCCCAGCACTCAAGAGACAGAGGCAGGTGGATCTCAGTGAGTTCAAGGCCAACCTAGTATACATAGAGTGTTCCAGGCCAGTCAGGTATACATATTAAGATCCCGTCTTTAAAAACAACAACAGTCAGAGGCAAAAGTTAGGGGCTAGGGTCATGGGATAAAACTAGCTTCAAGTGCTGTTTGGGATCAGATTCTGGGGTGTAACAGGGATTAGGGAACAAGAAGAGGTCTACCAATTCCTACCCTTTGCCCCTGCTTGCAGGGAACACCAAAAGGAACAGTATGAGGTAAAGCTGGGGGCTCACCAGCTAGACTCCTACAGCAATGACACTACAGTCCGCATGGTGGCTCAGGTCATCACACACCCAAGCTACCGTGAAGAGGGCTCCCAGGGTGACATTGCACTCCTCCGTCTCAGCAAGCCTGTCATCTTCTCCCGCTACATCAGACCCATCTGCCTCCCTGCAGCCAATGCCTCCTTCCCCAACGGCCTCCACTGTACTGTCACAGGATGGGGTCATGTGGCCCCTTCAGGTGAGGTGGGGTACTGGGTGCTGAGAGACAGGGAAGGGAAGCTGATTGAGGCTGGGGACCCTGAATAAGCAGTTTGTCCCCACAGTGAGCCTCCAGTCCCCCAAGCCCCTGCAGCAGCTTGAGGTACCACTGATCAGCCGCGAAACGTGCAGCTGTCTGTACAACATCAATGCGGTGCCTGAAGAACCCCACACTATCCAGCAGGACATGCTGTGTGCTGGCTATGTGAAGGGAGGCAAGGATGCCTGCCAGGTAAGGGAACAGAGGAGACAAGTATACCCTGAGAGGTGGGGGGCTGCTGGAATTGGCAGGGATGACGGCTGGCCAGAGGTCTGTCTTGACAGTTTTTTGTTTCCTTAGGGTGACTCTGGAGGCCCGCTCTCTTGCCCCGTGGAGGGCCTCTGGTATTTGGCAGGCATTGTGAGCTGGGGTGATGCCTGTGGAGCCCCCAACAGGCCTGGGGTATATACTCTAACTTCTACTTATGCTTCTTGGATCCACCACAATGTGGCAGAGCTCCAGCCTCGAGTGGCTCCCCAAACCCAGGAGTCCCAGCCGGATGGACACCTCTGCAACCATCATTCTGTCTTCAGCTCAGCTCCAGCCCAGGGATTGCCAAGGCGCGTGCTTTTCCTGCCGCTAGGCCTGACCCTGGGCCTCTTCTACCTTTGGCTTGAACATTAAGCTACTTAACCTTCAAAGTTAACCAAGCTTCCAGGACCAGCGCACACACAGGACATGTGCCTGTTGGAGAGGGCAGTGCAACTTCACCTTTTAGCCCATTCTTCTGTGTTTGCTCTTTGCGACTATAATCTAGGGCCAAGAAGTTTACAGCCTGTGGAACGGGCCAGAAATTCCAGCCACCTGTCTCTGTTATCCACAGCTTATTGGTTAGGCTCCCATGGAGCTCCCAGAAGCCTCAGCTGGAATGAGCCCTGACTCCATGCTGTGTCTAGCACACAGAGCAGCTGCCTAGCTGCCTGCAGAAGGCTGGCTTCAGGCCCTGCACCCTGCCTCATGAGCCCATTACTTAGTCTTCCTGGCCTTTGCCTGTCTTCCAGACAGGAAAGACCTCAACCTTACTCCACTGGCTGCCAAGCCTGCTTTGAGCCCACTCTTGAACTCCGGAGGACTGAGCCCCCACCGGAGCCGGCTGGGGCTTTGATCAGGGTGAAGGATAAAGGAGCAAGGAGTAAATGTTTTAACACAACTGGCTGTGTGTGAGATGAAGAATATCACCCTTTGGCATCCCCTTCGTACCTCCAAAGTCCAATGCACCAGCAGAATTTACTTTATTAAAAATGACACAAAACAGGTCTGTATACATATTTACAGGTTAGACGCCACGAAACGCAGGACCACAGAAGGGCACAAGCTGCTCACTTCTTGGAAAGCTTGACTTGTTTGTGCTTGGGGGGTGCCCACTTGAGGCAGACAGAGTCCACTGTAGGAGAAAAGAGGCATGAGAGGCTAGCAGAGACCCTGGAGCAAGTCTGCTCACACCTGGCTGCTCTCCCTGGGCCCAGGGCCAGGTTTCACCTTCTCAGGGTGAGAACAAAAGGGCAGCCTCACTCCTGAGGGGGAGGGGATCCCCGGAATGAGTAACCTGCTCTAGGCCGCAGTCCTAGAAGCTGGTCCAACTGGTTTGGGATCTTGTAACAGCAAAAGAGGGAGGCCTTGGCTCTTATCCCACCCTGCCAAAACCATGTGTGCACATACACATAAAACGCACACAGCAGTGTCCCACACACCTGTGATAGGTGGTTTCTTATACTGGGCACTTTTGAGGTGTTCCTCTACTAGCTTAGGGGTGACACAGATCACATGCTGGCCCTTCCAGTACTTGACCATGTTGAGGGACTGCAGGGTGCTGATGATGTCATTCTGGGTGATGCTGGTCATCTGGCTGTAGAGAAGGATTAGAACATATGGACACAGCAAAAGGGATAAGAGACTGACTAGATCCATGACCAATCTTAGGAGATTGGGCTCCTGTAGGATTCCAAGATGATCCTTTACAAGTTCCCTGATGAACCCGGATGGAAACCAAGGCTCTTACCTAAGATCTTTGATAGACAATGTGCCCCGGAAGTCTCGCAAGATCTCCAGCAAGACCCATGACCAGTAGCTTCGGTAGCTGAGTTTGCCCAGGTCACTCAGTGGCTTCTCTGGGGAGCCTACAGTACTCTCGAGCTTGGAGAGCTCATAACCTAGCAGTGATAGAGAATCTTAAGGATCCAGTCTCTCCCCATCCCACACCTCAGCATCCCCAACTACTGTACCCTCTTCCTAGATGGCAGCAGCTACTCACTGAAAGCAATGAGAAACTTCCCATAGCCACGCCGCTGGTAGGGGGGCAGTGTCAGGATGCAAGCCACGTTGTTTCCATCTGGGGATTCCTTCTCCTATGGAGTATGGGGTATTCAGGTCCTTTGGGGGTGCTAGCTCTGGTTTTAGTTTATAACACCCTCTTCCCAGGCTCCCCAATCTAGTACCTTAGAAAAGTAGCCGACAATGTGGGCCCCTTGCCTATCTACTTCCGTCAAAATGTAAAAGACAAAGGGTTCCACGTCAAAATACAAGGTCTTGTGGTCCAGGAAAAGCTTGGCCAGCAGACACAGGTTCTGACAATATATCTGGGGGTGAGAGGTAGAAACAGGCTAAGCAAACAAGCACAGTGCCTCCGCTCAGTCCAGGAACCAGCAGCCACTCTATGGCTCTGCAAGTGCCAGGCTACACAGAGGAGCAGAGTCAAGTGGGGGAAATAGGTGCCTCCTCAGAACACAGAATTCAAAGCAGAAAGGGGTCTTCCACTCGGTGAATAGGAGGCTTGCTTTATTAACAGTAGCGGGGGAGCTACACTGACCATACTTCCTTTTTGAGACAGGCTCTCACTATATAGTCCTGGCTGGCTTGGAATTTATTTGCAGACCAGGCTGGCCTCAAAAACAGATCTGCCTGCCTCTGCCTCCTGAGTTCTGGGATTAAAGTTGTGCACCATCACATGCACCTATCTGACACCTTTTAAAATATTAAAATTTTGTTAGTGGGGAGGGGGCACACACATGGAGGTCAGAGGACAACTTCTGGATGTTGTTTCTCCTTCCATCATGGGCTCCAGGATAAACTAGGGCTTGCACAGCATCACTTTTACCTGTTGAGCCATATGACCTTCCTACATGCCATTTTTGAGTGCTAAATGAAGGATAGGGCTTTGAATGCATAACTGGCTTCGATCTTTAGGCATTGACTTGTTTCAGAACTTGAAATTGAGGTCCAGAAAGGAAAAGTGGCTTAGGTTCCATGGCTGGTGAATGTCAAGACAGAACCTCAACTGGAGCCGGGTTCTCTCTTATTCACACATGAGCCTGCAGCACTCAATACAAAGCTACTACTAAGCAAGAAGCTGGTCTGGTGACTGGAGAATCCTGGGGCCGGACTGAAAAGCTGACATACTTGCTGGGCCTCAGTCTAATTGATGCAGACACAGAGGCCTGCCCAGGCCAGCATTAGGAGAGAGAATAGTACTCATGGTATAGATTCAAAGGATTTCTAGGTTGTTGTTGGTTTTTTTCACTTTTGTATTTTTATTTCTAAGAAAGGGTCTTACTATAGGACTAGAACTCATCTGTAGACCAAACTGGCCTTGAAGTCTCAGAGATCTGCTTACCTCTGCTTGCCAAGTGCTGGGATTAAAGGCATGTGCTACCACACCCAGCCCTTTTCATTGTCAAGACAGGGTTGACAGACAGCCTATAGCCCAGGTGGGCCACAAATATGTAGCAATCCCCCACCTCAGCCTCCTGGGTGCTGGGATTTTAGGCACGAGTCACCATGCACTGGATGTCTGTTTTCCGTTTTGTTTTGTTTGTTTGTTTGTTTGAGACGGTTTCCCTGTGTAACTCTGGCTGTCCTGGAACTCACTCTATAGACCACCTGCCTCTGCCTCAGAATGCTGAGATAAGAGGCGTGCCTGGTTTTTGACATCTCTTTGCATCTGCTCTCTTATCCAGTCTAATACTGTGTGAGCCCAGCACTGCTAGTCTAATGTGACTTAGGAGTCTGAGTGGAGAAATATGGTGTGAGGGATTCAAAGTTGGCAGAGGATGGAACTGGTGAACATTCCTTGTTTCCAGTGAGGCCTCTTCTGTCATTCAACTAGTTCATGCTAAAGGAAGCCAGAGTAGCTGATAAGGACCAGGCTCAGGGTATTCCCCTAGCACAAGGCTACCTGAACCCCAACAGGTCACCAATAACAAACACCATGTTTACTAACAGCCTCTAGTTGCCAGGCACGTGCTACATGCTTGACATTTGTGGTCTCATTTGTTCCACCAAACAGATGAGGTAAATAATTATGACTCTTGTCTTATGGATGCGGAAACAGGAACAAAACAATGTTAAGTAACTTGTCTGAGGCCATCCAGGAAGTGACAGGGCGATCTGAGAAGTCTGTCACTGAAAACCCTGCCCTCTTCATCTTGTACTACATGGCCCTTCAGGGGAGACTTGAATACTTGCTAAAGCACTCCCAGACCTGGCAGACAGAGGCAAAGCAGATCCCAAATCCTATCCCTGCTCCCACTGTAGTCACTCCTCTGAGAAGCAGGAACTCAGGCACTAGCCTCAGACTTCAGTAGGAAATCTCTTAAAAAACCACATCCCCTTCCAGGCAACCATCTTTTGGTCATACAAAAAGAGGAGCTGGTTAAAAGCAGCCTCAGACAAGATAGTCTCCACTCTAGGTTCCAGAACCACCCTCATGAGAAGTCCCCAGAAAGAGGGAGACCTGAGGCCATACCACATACAACATGGCTCTGTTCCTTATGCAGCAACACAGGCCAAGTACCAAGCAGCATGAGCTCTCACTTGGCCAAGAGTAGACACAGATACCCACTGAGGGCAGGGCTCTGCCTGGTGATGATGATAAGAACTATCCAGAAGATGGCCAGAGTTTCCCCTAGACCCTGGCTGCCAGCTCACCTTATGGTCTTTGCCATCCACTTCATACACAGAGATGTTGCTCTTGCGATAGATCTCCTTCCCTGGGGGCTGCCGCCATTGGCACTGGCCCTGGGGCGTTGGGTGAGAGGACACAAGCTTCAGACCTTAGGTTCTCAGCTAAGTGGCAGCTACTCACCATGGTATAGCCCAACCCCCTGCCCTTTTGTTTTGCCATCTGCAGGCAATACTTTATATCCAGTAACCTTTGTCTCCTCATCAGTAGAATAAGACCTATTTCCTAACTAAGGCACTAGGAGGCTAATGACTTTTATTCAAGCAAGTTCAATCACAGTCATCTGATTTTAGGTCTGGCCACGACACCTCTTTTCATAAACCTCATATATTCATATTTGGTCCTGCTTTGGGAGACATCCTGCTGTGCTAGTGAAAAGCGCCCCCTTCTGGCAGCTATAGTATAGCACTTCTTCCTATCAACTGATGTCATTGCTCAGGAGCTGTGTTTGTTGCCTCTTTTGCACTGAGAAGCCTAACACCAGGCCTTAGTAAAGGGCAAGGAGAGCTTGGAATAATTTTGTTCCCATTCTGCAGAAGAGGAAACTGAGGTCTAAAGAGAAGCAGCAAGTTGGTCAAAGTTACCCTGCCTGCAGTGGTAAAGCTGTCTCTACTTTTTCTTCTTTCCTTCCTTTTTTTTTTTTTTTAGACAGGGTTTCTCTGTTGTAACTCTGGCTGTCCTGGAACTCATTCTATAGACCAGGCTGGCCTTGAATTCAGAGATCCATCGCCTGCCTCTGCCTCCCAGTGCTCAGAATAAAGGCGTGCGTCACCACCGCCCAGCTCCCATTCTTTAAAAAGACTTTTAAAAAAGATTTTTATTTTTTAGCTGGGCATGGTGGCGCATACCTCTGATCCCAGCGTTCCAGAGGCAAAAGCAGAGGCAGGTGATCTCTGTGAATTTGAGGCCAGCCTACCAAAAAAACAAAATATTTATTTGTAAACGATGTGTGTGTGTGTATATATATTATGTATGTTTGTGGGTCTGTTCACTTGACTGCAAGTTCCAGCAGTGACCACAGGAGAGCTTTAGATCTCCTGGAGATAGTCACAGGTGCCTGACATGGGTGAAGGGAACTGAATTTGGGTCCTCTGCAGGAGAATACAATGTTTTTAACCCCTGAGCCAGCTCTCTGAAATTCTTCTTTCTTTATGCAGTCCATGCCAGACTCAAACTCACTACGTCCCTGAGGCTGACCCTGAACTTCTGATCTTCCTGTCTCCATCCCCCAGGCACTAGGATTAGAGGAAGCACCATCACACCGAAGGAGCCCAGGTATCTAGTCCTCTGGGCAGTTTCCCTGCTACTCTGGATCTGCCCATTGCCCTGGGTGGTGTCGGCCTGTGCCCGGCCCAGCCTCACCAGATGGAAGCGGTAGCTCTTCTCGTACTTCATGTACTTGAGGCAGTACTCGCAGAGCCAGAGCTTGGGCTGCTTCCCATAGTCTTCTGGGAAAGGTGAGAAATACCAGGCGTCGATTTCGTAGTTCCCAATGTGGATCTTGTCTACGTACTTCACTTTGGTGATCTGCAAACAGGGAGAATAGCGGGCACAGCTCAGAGCGCAGCAGGAACGAGAGGGCAGGGGTGCCCCAGCTGGTCCCTAACCCTGCGTATTCTTACCGCCTCATGCTCCTTTTCCAAGGCTGCTGTGGTGGGGTCCATCTCTGCGTAGGTCTGGGCAAGAAGTGCACAGAGATGAACAGACATGGTTAGACTATCCCCCTGCCCCAGAACTCAGTGCTCATCTACTGCCTTCTAGACTTCACAATAATAAAACAGTAACAGTAACAATCATGTCTACAGATCATTTGTTTTACTTGGTTGTGAGGCTGGCTCTTCCAAGCTCATTTCCCACCCACCTGCCTCCCAATACATCCAGATGCCTCAGTCTGAACCCTGAGCAGATTAGCAGGGTTTGGAATAGGGCCTGGTTCATGGTTAAGGGCTTCAGTTTTACACTGGGTCATCTGGTAGACTAAAATGAAATAATGGATCTCGTTTTCCATGTCTTGGGCCCCCTTAGACTTGGCAGACTTGCTCGTCAAGACTTCTCATCCTGGTGGCTGACCTAACCAGTGGCCAACAGAGTGGACGCTACCTCTAATCTCCATGACATCGCTGGAATCAGTCCCTGTGGAATTTTCCTCTATCCCACTTCAAATAATCACAGCTGGATAACTGACTAGGGTTCTTTAAACTCCCTGTTCCATCTCAGCCCCTCAAATTCAGAGCTATCAAAATCTTTTTTCCAGCCTTCAACCTTTCACATGCGTAGTTACTTCACCTTGAGAATGACCTTCCTTCTCTTCATGCTCTATATTCTCACCTCACCTTGGCACAGAGCTCAGGTCAGAAGAGTCCACGACAGAGCTTTGAACTATCATGTGCAATTATTTTGCTTTTTCTTGTCTTCCAAGGCCTAACATCCTTCCCACGCATCTGCCAGGAAGTCTGACTAGATTCACTTCTTTTTTTGTTGGGTTGTTAATTATGTTGTTTTGTTTTTTCGAGACAGGGTTTCTCTCTGTAGTCATGGCTGTCCTGGAACTCACTCTGTAGACCAGGCTGGCCTTGAACTCACTGATATCCACCTGCCTCTGCCTCCTGAGTGCTGGGATTAAGGTATGTGCACCACTGCCTGCTTAATTATGTTATTTTAAGACAGGGTCTCTGTATGGATATCACACTAGTCTGTATCCTAGACTGGCCTTGAACTCCCAGCCTACCAATCCTTCCTACCTCAGGTCCCCAAGGCTGTGATTACAGGTATGCAACACCATACACTGGCCTTGACAGAGAATTCTTATTTCAGTTTTACGTGGAAAGGGATGAGGTCACTTGCTGTGGGTACCTGCCAGCTACCGTTTATTCCAACTGCCAAGCACTCTATAGATATTATTTCATTTAGCCTTCATAATGAGTCTTTGAGTCAAAAGTGCTTGTTATTCCCACTCCACAAAAGAGGAAACTGATCACAAAGAAGCAAAGTCACTTGTCCAATGTCACAGAAAGGGTACCTGGCAGAGAAGCCTTGGTCTGCCCAATTCCAACAAAGACAGAAAAAGCAAAAGGAACAAAGATTTTCCTCTTCAAGTGTCTCTTTAAAGTGCATTTTTCAATTTTCACAAATCACAATTCTTTTCTGCAAATACATTAAAGAATTACAAAACCAGTATTTTTCTTAAATGTTGTAATTTATTTAGAATTAAACATTAATTAGAACAGGTCATGGTGGTACACACCTGCATCCCAGCACTTCAGAGGTGGGGGTAGGGGAATCAGGTCAAGGTCATCCTTGGCTATATACCAAGTTTGAGGCTGTCTCAAAAAACAAAACAAAAAAAACCCAACCAATAACAAACAAAAATCCCCCGATAATTAGGTAGACTCTAAGGAACCTTACAGTTAGTTTTATCACTCATCCATCACTATTCAGCCCACCCATTATCTACCTGCTGGCTGAGAGTCACTCTATTCAAGTCAGAGAACTGTGCTGTCCAAGGGAACACCCACAAATCACTCAAATTCATGACAAGCAAAACAAAATTCTAGTCAAACTGGACATGTACAGAATAGTACTGAAGAGCCACAGATGGCTAAAGGTGCTACTGAATTGGCTAGCAACAGCCCATAGAACATTTAAAACCGTTCAACTAGACAGTGCTACCCCGGACCTCGAAGAGTCTTTCTACCTTAGGGTATTCAAAACATTTCCTACTAAAGCATAGTTGGCATTGTGGTCAGTTGAAGTGTCTGTGTATATATACATGCACAGATTACAAGGCAAACAAAACTACCTCAAAACATTATTTACCCCTAGGAACATGGAAAACACCGATATTATCTACATTATTCTACTTCTTTTTTCCATTAAAATTTTTTTTCAAAGGATGGAGAAATGGCTGAGAACTTAGGAGTATTTGCTGCTTTTACAGAAGACCTGGGTTCAGTCCCCAACACCCACAGGTGGTCCACAGGCACCAAGCACGCATGTGGTACACACATGCATATGCAGGCAACACTCAAGACACGTAAATCTATAAATTTTGTGTGTGTGTCATACATCCCACACCAGAACAAGCTTACAGCATGTGAACACTGTGTCCAGAAAAGCACTGCTGCACTGTATCACTGAGAGCTGGGAAGGGCGGGACCATGATGCTGACGCTCATGGCTGCTGCAGCACCTTAGCTTGGAAATCAATGTAGGACTGTGAGTCTGCTCCTTTTTCTGAATTTTCACAAAAGTGCAATTTTTCCTTTTCTTTCTTTCTTCCACCTCTTCTGTTTGTTTATTCTTAACACCTTGAGCTTCCCCCAACATTTTGTGCTTCTTACTCCTTCTCTAAAACTCTACTCCCTGCCATGTGGCTGTCTGTCTGCTTGAAGAGAGTTCAAGGCCAGCCTGGGCTACACAGTCACAAGAAACCAAGACTGGGAAGTAGGCACCAGAGAATCAGGAATTCAAGACCAGCCTTGGCTATATAGGAAGTCTGAAGCCAGGCCTAGCTACATGAGACAGTCTCAAAAAACAAAAAGGCCAGTGAGATGGCTCACTGGGTTCCGGTAGCTTGTGTGAGCCTAGAGACCTGAGTTTGATCCCTGCAACCTACTGACTGACTCCACAAGGCAGGAAAGGACTGACTCCACGTTCTCAGACCATGGCACACATACCAACCCCACCACACATATCTCATATACAATAACATTTTTGAAATATATATTGTTTTAAAAAGAAGAATCCTGGTTTTGGATATGTCTGTAGGATGTGTTGAAATCATAGTCAGGGTCTGGCCCTATGATAATGTACTTCCTAATGAGATTTCTAAACCTCTCTGTGCTCCCTCTGTAAACTAAGAACAATGCTCATCTGAAGGTTGCTCCGCAACACCAGTGAGAGGAGGGAATGAAGCATGTTTAACCTAATACTTTGGTTCACAAACCAATAAAGTCTGGCATAAATCCTGTCCACCTTTTAACTAGTCATTTAACTTTGACATGCTAACCTCTCTGAGCCTACTTCCTCATGTACAAAAATAAGTAATTTTCCCTGTGGTGATGGACTTTTGGGGTTTTTACAGTATGATGAGTTTTTACAGTACTCAGTATGGTGTTGGATAACCAAGCAACCAACATAATTCTGTTTTCTTTTCCTTCCCTTTGGACTTCGAGTTCCAGAATTCCAGAGCTAACTGCACCACTTCCTTGCTCTGAGATAAACTCTTTTCTCTCTTTAAGCTGAGTGTTTTTACATATGAAGAATAAATGAGAGATAAAACCCCTGGCATACTACAAGATTTCAAGTGGGAGTTGCTATGGTTTTGTTACTAGGGCCCGTGAGAGGTCTACTGGGCTTGGCAGAAGCAGCTGGCCCTGCTGGGCCCTGGAGAAGGGAAGGGGCTAGGACCTTTTGGACGTGGTTGATCTCATCATGCTTTCGCTTTTGGTTTCGAGTGATCTTTCGTTCAGGCTGCTCCGCCAGCTCACTCAGGTATTTCTCAGAGTTCTTTTGCACGGCATCCTTCACTGTCTTGGTCAGTGCTAGTCGGTTCTTGTCCACCCATTCGTCCAGTCGCCTGTTAACTGTTAAGATGGACCATGAGGGACTGACCTGCTACCTCTTCCTTCCACCCAGGCCCAATGGCCCCAAACACTCACAGCCCACATAATGTACATAGAATTCTTCTCGGCCCTCCTGGTCATTCACTCTAGACTGGATCACTTCTGCTGAATCTGTAAAGGAAAAAAAAAAAAAAAAAAAGAGTGGGACTATCAAGAGAGAAGGACTAAAAAGAGCTGCTGCACTGGGGTAATTTCCAGATCTGTCTGTCCACATCTGCTTAGTAAGATGAGGCAGGTTAGGGCTGTTTCCTATTTTACAGTTGGGGGGCGGGTGAGGAATACAGAGGGCCAGAGATTGGAAAACTCAGGTACTTTAAGTGTGTTTAAAAATAGCTCCAAAGTCAGTGCTTCTTTTAGTCATTCATTTGTTTGGGGAACGTGTGAGCTGGCTGTAGATTAAGACAGTTTAAGCTCACATATAATTCTTCCTCCACATTTATTGAATGACTGTAACTGACCACGGTATTTTGACTTTCTGAACTTTAGTTTCTTCAACTGGAAAGCAAGAATAGCGCCTACCTAAAAGGGTAGAACGGCTTTAAATGTTTGAGCACAGTGCCTCTGTGCTAGACACCTAGCAGACCTGTCTAGAAACTAATGCTTATCTGGCCCTCTGCTGTGTTATTGCTGGACACAGAAAGCAGATACAGTAACGAATCACAGGAGATCTTGCTCTCTAGCAGTTTCCCACTTGACGGAGGAAGGCAGATACTTTTAACATATTACATATATGCTGACTGAGGTATGAAAAAAGATGTTACAGAATATATAATTAACTTTGCCTGAAAGGGTCAAGAATGGGATCAGCACAGGAGATAAAAGTTAAGAGATGAGTAAGAGCCAGGCAAACATGGGAAAGGCTAACGCATTCTAGAAAGAAAGCACAGGTGATAAAAGACACATAGAGAGCTAGTCTGTGAGGGTGAAGCAGGCCTGGTCTGGCATGACCTTTGCTAGGAGTGTCCAGAGACTGGAGAGGTCTCGGGCATGAATGTTACTCTGAGTTTTGTTTTGTTTTTGAGACAGGGTTTCTCTATGTAGTCCTGGGTCTCCCGAACTCGCTATGCAGACCAGGCTGGCCTCAACTCAGACAGGCCTCCTGAGTGCTGGGATTAAAGGCGTGCACCACCACACCAGACATTTATTTTTAAAATTACATTTATGTATCTTATTAGGGGTGGGGGTGTCCGAGAACAACCAATGAGAGTCGTTGTTTCCTTCTATTTTGTGGACCCTGTGGATAGAACTAAGGTCATCACGCTTGGTGTTTATCTCAGCTTGGAGTTTATTTTAAAGTCAGAAGCTTGGGGGTTTATTTTGGAGAGGGAAGAAAAAGGAACGTAAGTAAAAGGGAAACGTGCTTTTATGAACTGGGATGTCCTCTTTGCTGGTGAAGCAGCAGAGAAATGTAAAGACATAGAAAAACAAAACAAAAAACACCAGTGAAAGAACAGAGACAGCAAGAAAAATGAAGCTTGAAATCGGGCAATGAGTGCTCACATGCTAAAATCACCTTCCAGGACGGAGACAAGCATAATCCCCGACTATTACAAACCGGTTTTTCTTAGCTCCCGAAATCCTGCATTCTGACCTGAGTCACCACCCTAGCCCCAAGATTCCCAGCCCCCAAACTCCGCCCTGTGGAGTCCCCATTCGTAGGCCCTGTCCCGTCCCTAGATCCCGCCTCTAGGCCCTGGACCCCGCCCTCACGCCAGGTGCTATCGGGCCGCCGGCACAGGTATGTTTCTCCGATCTCCACGGTGACTTCTGGCTCGCCACGCGCCGGAGTCGACGGAGAGACGCGGCCCGGGGACGGGGCAGGCCCCTCGACCGCTGCATTCTCCCCGGGACTGGGCTCGCCTTCCCCCACAATTCCCGAAGTCGTTGCCGCAACCGCGGCTGTTGCTCCCTGTGCCGCCATTGCGATACAGGAAGTGATGCCAAAGGCTGGCGAGACCGGCGCTTTTAGTTCCGGGTTAGCGGGGGGCGGAGTTTCATTATTGGAGGTGGGAGATTGTGACGTGGTAGGTGCTATTGTTTTGTGTTGTTACTTCGTTAGTGTACACGCTAGAAAGCGGTTTTTTTCTTTTGTTTGAGACAGGGTCTCATTATGTAGTCCTGACTTGGAACTCGCTTATGTAAACCAGGATGCCCTCGAACTCACAAGATATCCACCTGCCTCTGTCTTCTGAATGTTGGGATTTGAAGACGCCACGCCCGGCCTCGATTTGATTTTTGTTGGGACGTTTTTGTGGTTTGCTTGCTTGACACCGGGTCCCATCCCAGCGTCCCACTTCATACTTGGCTGAGCTGACTTTTCCCGCTTTAGGTTCCCGAGCGCTGGAATTAAAGCGAACACCACCATGCCCTCCCCTTCTCATTTTTTGAGAAAGCTCTCCTGGCTGACCTTAACATTAGTGAATTCTGGGCAGTGTTCTGGGATTACAGTTATGCTCCGTCCTGTCCAGTTTTATGCAATGCTGGGGACCGAAACCCAGGGCTTCATGCATGCTGCCCGTCCCATATTCTCCTCTCTTGTTCAGGGTGGGAGTAAAAACATCTGAGACAGGGAAAGAACAAGTGTGCCAAATAACTTACCTTCAGAATAAACTTTAAGAAAAAAAATCACGAGTAGCGCAGACAAGGTTCAAAAGCACAGTGTGGCCAAGGCCTTGAGCTCTCATCCAACCTCCAATTCCCCATTGTTGAGGTTAGGATGTGTGTTAACTACATCAGGTCCATGCAGTGCTAGGGGTTGTACCTAAGGTTTCATTAATGCTAGGCAAACACTACCACTGCACTACATCTCCAGCCAGAATGGCATTTCTAAAAAAGGGGGAGGGAGGACTGAGCAGGGTACAATGAAGAGCCCTAGTGGCAGAGAATGAAAACTCCTGAGTAGTGACATTCCTCTGAGTACAGTTTATCAATTCACTGAGATTCAGTAAAGGTTAAACCATATGTATGTATGGTCAAGTCATAGAATTATATAAACCATTTAACAACATTCAATTAAACTTACTATTGGTAGATTAAGTGGAGCAACACACACCTCTAATTTGCTATTTAACTTCACTTTTTTGTTCACTACAACGATCAGGTAAGGTGTGTTTTCCTTCATTACAGTTTTGGGGCACCTAACACCAGTAGTAGCCTGCTCAGTGCATAATATTTTAGGAACTGGACCACAGGCAAACTAGTAGATGAAAAGAATAATCCTTTGTTATAAGAATTCTGACCCTGAGCTTTGCAGAATGAGAAATATGTGACTAGGAATCAGTGTGCACCTGTGAGGTGGTACTCACTAGTCTTCGATTACCTGTATACAAACTGCCATTAAATTAGCTTTCTAGCAAGATGGCTTCTTTAGGGATGATAATGCCTGCCAGCCAGCTTCTCATCAGCTGGCTTACTGGAATAAAGTTTCTTCTCATATCCTCTATCCTTTAGACTAACTGGCTCCCGCCACATGGTGAACATATCCAGCATGTACTGGTAACTTTCACAACTCATAGCATAATGTGAAGCAGAATAGGAACTTGGTAAGCATCTGTTTAGACATTCTCTGAAAGTTCTTTGGTTTATAATCTTCACAACAGTTCTTAAGAGAGATGCAGCTTGCGGTTGGGACTTGGAAACTATAGCCCAAGAAATATCTGACCACTGTGTATCTATGAAAGATGGCACTGGGAGTAAAGTAAGTAATTTAGAGGTTGGGGTGGGGTTGCAGAGATAGCTCAGCAGTTAAAAGCATGTGCTACTCTTGTAGAAAACCTGAGTTCTGTTTGCACATCAGAAAGCTCACTATTGCCTGTAACTCCAGCTCCAGGGAATACTATACTCTCTTCTGGACTTCACAGGCACCTGCAGTAACATGCACAAACCCAGAGGCAGACAAACATTCACGAATAAGATAAGAGAGAAGGCACTAGGAAAGACTGGTTACTTTGCTGTTGAGCAATAAAGGAGTTCAGGGTAGGCACAAGTATCTGGCATCCTAAGGAAGAGAAGATAGACAACCAAAAGATAACCTACTCCGGCCCTTTTCAGGATTGTGGTATAGAGATAATTGAACTTGTCCTCAGATATTAAAGCTGCATGCAGTATCTGTGCAGGGAGACGACTGTTTAATGTATGCTCCTGTAACTTTGAAACTTGCTGCACCGCGGCGTGTGCTGTGTGGGTGGGTGGGAGGTCAGTTGCTTCCTCTCTGCAACGGCTAGCTTGGTAAAACCTGTAATTCCAGTGAACTGTTAATATCTGCTTCCTGAGTTGTAGCCTACTTGTTAGCAACTCTTGGCTAAAGCCTGAAACATCCTGCCCCATAGAATCTTTGTGTTAAAAGCATATGTTTATGATATTGCTAATGAAGGGACTTTTGTGGCTCTCTCACGCAGCTA
Organism: Cricetomys ansorgei; assembly: GCA_026225945.1. NCBI lineage: Eukaryota > Metazoa > Chordata > Mammalia > Rodentia > Nesomyidae > Cricetomys > Cricetomys ansorgei. The sequence goes on along the minus strand of JAMJFZ010000597.1, from coordinate 20,429,376 downwards.
CCAACAATAGGGTGGCAAAACACTGCAATTTGGGACTTGACTTATGCTGCCATGCTGGTGCTGTCAGCCACCAGAGGATGGGGGTTGCTGAGCTATAACTTCTGTTCATTATGCAAATAAGGCCTTTTGTATCCATGGGGCAGGTCCTTCCTTCAATAAATTACCTGTACAGGAGGCAAGGCGCTGCAGCCCTCTGCCGTAGCTGTTCAGGTTTGCATCTTGGAGAAGTCCTTTTTTGTTGTTTATTGAACCCGCACATGAAAAACTACTTCTACACAAGATTGTTACTACATTTTCCCAGGCTTTTGTTATCCCACTTGGTACTTCACCTGACATCTTCAGTTACAGATGATGTTCTTCCTAGGTAAGGACTAGCCTGGGCATAGTAAATCCATTGATCAGATCTGAGCACTTCCCATGGTGCTGCCTTCACACCAGTGTCACTCCTGATTCTAACATACAAATCCAGCTGTTCCTCTCGACCTGTGTTGGGACTGCCCCGAACCCTATTTTTATTATTATTGTGTGTATGAGTATGGGCGTACATGTATGCAGGTGAGAGGACTTTCCAGGACTCAGTTCTCTCCTTCTGCCATGAGTTCCAAGGGCACAACTCAGTGGCAAATGCTTTTACCTGCTGAGCCAGGTAAATAGGATCTCACCCAGGTCCAGATCCTTTTTGTTGCTGCTGCTGATATCTGTATTGTTTTTCTGTGTGGATCACCTCTATGTACTTTCAAAGATTAGAACACGAGACTCCTTTTTGACAACTGCCTAAAGGTTTTGTTGAGTGAAGGTTCTGCCAAGCAGCCCAGGCTGGCCTTGAACTCATGATCCTCCTGTGTAAGCACCTCAACTGCTAGGATCACAAAGTGTGTATCACATTTGATTCTGCCTGAAAAGATTAAAATAATTTCAGTCTAGGAATTTAAATACTTTCCCCTCCCCACTTCCCAAAACAGGGATTATCAAGTGAGGGAATTAATTAATATGGAACTTAACTCTCTTTTTATTAAGATCACTTGCTTGATCTCTGCCCTTTCCTTTCTTGCTTCCCTTATTCTCTTATTCTCTTGTGAAAGTACCCTATACACACACACACACACACACACACACACACACAGAACACGCATGATGGAGCTGAGGGCATTAAAGTACCTCAGCCCTGGAACCACTTTAATGAATTTGGACACAAATCCTCCTCAGGTTCAGCTTCTCGAGAATCCAACCTGAACCATCCCTTCCTATCTTAAAACCGATCCATGGGGCCCCTACTGCCTCCAGGGTAAAGCTCACACTCCAAGCACCGTGCTCTGGCTCCTGCCTACCTCTCTGGCAGCCAGCAGGATTTTCAGTGTAGTAAGGCAATGTAGTTTTTTACCACCTGTCATCTGACCCCCAGATACAATTTCCTGTTTCCCCTCAATCCAACAGTTCTATCTATGAGAGGCAGGAGATGGTACTGACCCACAACCAGCCTCAGGAAGAAAACTGACAGGGATTAGACATGAAATCAAGGGATGTGTCTGTCCCAGCACTTAGGAGGCAGAGACAGGAGGGATTTGAGCAAGTTAAAGCCAGCCTGGTCTGTAAGTCAAGTTTCAAGCCAGCTAGGTCTATACAGACAAATAGTTTCAAAGAAGAAAAGGCTTGGGTGCTTGTCTAGCATGCAAGAAGCTCTGGGCTCTATCCCCAGCACAGCATATGTAATTCTAGCACTCCACACCTGTGGACATGGTAAAGAGCAGAAGTTCAAGGTCATCCTTGACTGACAGCAAGTAAGAAGCAAGCCTGGGCTATACAAGACCCTGACTCAAAACAACAGCAAACAAAAAGATCTGATTCTTCTATCCAGTCCCACCAGGCAAGACTTTAGCTCTTAAACAAGAGGGAGGGGTACTTTGAATTGAAATTCCATCTGAAGTTCTGATCTACACAGTTCTCCCCAAGTCCTTGGCCCTCCCTAAAAGGGCTTCTTTATCTGTGAGGCACCAGGTCTCTGCAATAACCTTCTGCATTTCTTTTACAGCCATAGCAGCCACAGGTGGCAGACAGTATTTTTAACCTCACTCAAGCTCAGGAATTAGGTGGCTTAAAAGGCTCCTGTCTGTTTAGGCTAAAAATCCATGGCTACCAGGAAGGGAAGACTTGGGCCTGAGGGTAAGTTTATTTGGGCCTATATTATTCTTTGGAGCCCAGAAAGATTTATTCAATGAGCAGAAGTTGCCAAAGTCACTCCCTCTCCTGCCAAGTCAAATAGGTAAGAACCTTGGGGCCAGTTCTCCTCTTGTCAGGGTGCCAGGATGGCTAGAGACTGGGACGAGACCAGGTTGACTCCCAGGGCTCAGGAGACTCAAAAGGGGGCAGAAACAAAAGCTCACCTGCCCTCCCAACATTTGGGGCCCAAGAGGGCATTCAAAACGCAAACTTTAATAAACAGGTCAAATAAAGAGTCCTCAAGAGTGAGAGCAGCAGAGCTGGTATTAGAGGCCTCAGGGGCTCCTGACTTGGAGGGAGGAAGCAGTGGGCCCTACCGAGGAAGGAGTGGTGCCCAGCTCCATGTAAGCCCACCTGTCTGAGGCCCTAAGCTCCACGAAGCAGCAGCGTGTGGAGCATAGTAACTCCCAGTCAGGCCCAGAAGGTCCTACGAGGAGTGTGGCAGGCCGCAGGCCAAAGTCCGCAGTCAGATTCTGAAGCTTTCCTCCCGACCATCAATGTGGCGGAGCCGCAGGTAGACATCTGTGCCAATGCCCTGCAGGGACTGCAGCTGCAGGGAGCCACCAAGGTACTCCGCATAGGCCCTGGACGTGGGCAACCCGAAGCCAAAGCTGGGGGCAGTGAATAGGAGAGGGGCTTCAGAGGCTTGAGTGTCCTGGTCTACCCTTCCCCCCATCTTGGGCAGCCGGTGCCTCACCCATGCATAGGTCCTGACTGGCCGCCACTGTGCATATCCAGGTGGCCGAAGAGGGGGCTGATTCGGGGATCTTGGGTGCTGGCCTCAGCTGTGGTGAAGTGGTAGTCCATGACCCGATCCAGGTCTTTGTGAGCAATTCCTCCACCCCGGTCTGAAATCCTGGCAGGATGTTGACAATATGGACTTGGTCAGGTCTGAGGAGGTCTCACTAGCTGCCTAAGCAGACAGTGCTGAATCTGACTTCCTTCCATCAGAAGGTAGAATGTGGCTCACCTCTGCTTGGGCCACTGATGGCTTATACTTTTTTATATGATTTGACATTTACTATTCCTCTCATCAAACACTGTTTCCCCATTCCAGGTCCCTCAGCTCGCCCCAAATCCATAATGCCCAGCTCCTGGCAATCTCAGGATCAAAGAACATCTTTTCTGACCAAGGTCTAAGTCTCAGACGAGGGTAGGTTCTGGATTGAGGTCCTATACCAATTTGGAAAAAGTGCCCAGAATCTTCATCCATCCCAACCCAATTCTGCTTGAGCAAACCTGATGATGAGATCAATATCATTATTGGCGATGGTGATGACCACATCTGGAACGTTGTAGGGAGTGTCTAGGTGGCTCTCCATTGTGGCTCTGTTCAGGAGAGAAAGAACAATAGGTGGTGGCACCCTAGTTTCTGTCTTCCCCCACCCAACACAACCAGTCTGCCCACCTCATGGCATTCTTGAGCAGCTCAGGCAAGATATAGTCCAGCGGCATGGGGATGAAGGGGAAACGGGCAGCCACGTGTCCATTGATGCGGACTCGAGGGGCATTGCCGTACTTGTGCTCACACAGGCGTCTGCGGATAAAGGGTTCAGTTGGTGTCCCTAGAGCCATATAGTTCTCAACTTGAGGTGACTCTATTCCCCAAAGGGCACTGGGCAACACACGAATACAGTTTTGTTTATAACACTGAAGGGCATTTCTGGTGTCAAATGAATAGAAGCCATGGGTTGTACTAAACAGCCTAAAATGCAAAAGAGCTCTCCACTAGCTTATATGTCAAGAGTGGGGCTGGAGAGATGGTTCACTGGTTGTTAAAAGCACTTGTTCTTGCATGGGACTCAAGTTCAGATCCCAGCACCCATGTTGGGCAGCTTACAACTATAACTATAACTCCAGTTCCAGGGGGCCTCTGTGGGCACCGAGCACAAACATGGCGCACATACATACATGCAGACAAACACTCATACCCATAGAAAACAAGTAAATATTTTAAAATGTCAATAGCGACAATGTTGAGAAACTCTGCCTAAGCTGTACAGGTGATACCCATCTATAACTCCAGCACTAAGAAGACTGAGAATTCCCAGGCCAGCCTAGGCTACGGAAAGAAATCTTGTCTCAAACAACTAAATCAAGAGCCACTGAAAAGGCTCAGTGTCCTGGCATGGTAGCACACATTTTTAATCCCAGCATTTGAGAGGTAGAGGCAGGTGAATCTATGAGTCCGAGGCCAGTCTGGTCTACATAGTGAGTTCCAGGACAGACTTCAAAGTAAGACCTGACCTCAGAAAAGAGAAATAAAAGAATGGTTTGGTGACTAAACCCACTTGCTGCCAAGCCTAACAACCTGAGCTTAATCCCCTGCTCCCACATCGTGGGAGCATCAGGATGTCTTCTGACCACACTGTGGCACACACCCACACACATTCCCCATACACATAATTGAATGTAATTTTAAAATAATTAAATCAAAACTGGCTAGAGAGATGGCTCAGGGGTTAGGAGCACTTGCTACTCTTGCAGAAGACCTAGGTTTGGTTCTTAGCATCTATATGGTGGTTGACAACGGCCTCTTCTTTCCTCTGTGGGTGCTGCACACATGTGGAACACAGACATACATGCAAGCAAAACACCCATACATATAAAAATACTTCAATTAAAAAAAAAAATCAAAACAAAGAAGATAACTCTCCCTAGACCATGCAAGGACTCGGAGAGAAGCCCTGACTGCCCTGAGACATCTACCCCCTGCACCGATCCAGTCTTACCTGGCAAAGTCCACCCACTTTTCAATGATCCTCTTTGGTGACAGACGAGTGCAGATGATGCCAACAAAGTCAGGCTGGCAGGAAAAAGAAGGTCAGAGCCTCCAACACCTCCACCCTACCTCAGCTACAGAGTGCCCACAACTTCTGGAGTGCCAGAACAGCCCCAGAGCCTGCTCCCAGCCCCACGGGGGCCCAACCCCATTTAACATTCTCAAGTCCGTCTCGGGTCTCAGCTCCACCTTGTCTTCGTGTAGTGCCAGGTGGTGAGTAGCCAGCATGCGGATCCCAAGTCTGGAAGTCAGTGTCTTGTCCAAGAAGTACCGGACCAGCTTTTCATCCTATAAAGAGTGGGCCTCAGAAACCTGTACTGAGCGTCCTACTTTGCCAGGCCCCTTCTCTATTGCCTCTGACCTCTATGTGTTTCCGGCTCTCACGAAGACCCTCGGCTAACAGGGTCACCACATCCTTGTGGTCATCCAGCAACTGTCGCACCAGCTGGCAATACCTGGCCTCATCTGCCTGGTCTTTGATCTGCAGGTCACAGAGTCATAAGCACAGGTGGTCCAACCCTGACCTTGGCCCCTTACCCTGCTCAGCCCAGCCTCACCGGAGGGAAGTCTGTCAGCTTCTGGAAGGCCCGGATGTATAACTCGTGCTGCATGAAATAAGTATGGGAATTCACAGAGCTGCCACAGACACTTAGAAAACAGGCACCCATAAGGATCACCACCCAACTCCATTCATAAGGTCTAAGCCCCAGTAGACCCTTCCAGCTCCCATGAATGTGTAGTCTCGGCCTCTGACACCTTTCAGAAGGCCTGGGCTCCCCCATGTGCCTCTTGGGCAGTGTGCATACTGATCAAAGGTCCCCTCTACATTACCACGTGCAGTATGGTGGGGTTGCAGCCAATGATGAAGGGAAGGCTCCGGAAGCCCTTGATGCGGTGAGCAATCCTTACTGGTAACTCTTGCTGTAAGTAGCGGCCACTTTTCTAAGTAAGAAAAAGAGGGAGAGGCCTAAGCAGCTGTCTAGAATCTCTGGAGCAGAGAGGGAAAAAGAGAGCCTTACCAGAAGGTGGCTGCCATCCTGTGAGCGGCCGGAATAGAGCATCATGGTGGGAGTGAGGCGGACTGAGGGCTAAAAGGGAAGATGGACTTTGAGTACCAGACATTCAAGGCCCCACCAGCTCCACATTAGCTCAGCCCTTTCCCTTTAAGACTTATTCCAACTTGACATCTGCCAGTAACCCAAACAGTGTACCTTCTCTGCTGCCACATCAATGGCTGACTGGTTGTAAAAGGAGGTGACAGTCTTGGAGCGTTCCCTGGCCAGCTCTACATGGTGTGTATCGGTAGCTGATGTGGAGCGAGCCCGGAGTGACAGTGAGGACCCCAAGAGGGGCAGAAGTGAAGGCCCGCTCCTAGGGCCACTGCCCAGCATCGAAGTCAGTATCATTGTCCTGCTTCTTTGTTGAACTAGGCTGCCACTATAGGGCTGAGGACCCGACAGGCTGCGGTGACCCCAAAGCGAAGCAAGAGAGTGAGTGGGAAAGGCTTTCCTCGGACTTCAGTGGTTTGGGTCCCTCCAGGATGCTAACACACTCAGCGCCAGCACAGCAGCTTCCATCTGTTGGAGTGGCAGAAGGCAGTTGTAAGGACCCGGATCCAGATGGTCTGCATTATTTTTCCAAGTGCACATCAGTATCCTCAGACCTGGACAATCTCAGCCCAGCCTTTACAACCACCATCTTCCAAGACACTCAGGCCAAGACTGGACAACACTCTGGGTGTCCTACTCTTCTATGTGAAGCTAAACCTGATGGCTTGTGTGCACGCTCAGGAAAACGGGTGGCGTAATCTCCAGTCCATTCTAGCCATAAAACCTGTCCCCAGCTCCCTCAGGTTTTGGACACCCCCATTGAGGGGGTGGATCTGACCCCTACTCGGTGTTACGAGACCCAAGCCCTTAAAGACAGGCCTCCATCCGTGCGACAAGCTCTGCGCACGGGAGAACGGGGTGCATACATCGAAACTGCGGTCTAGGGTGTCCCACCGGGGCTCCCCCTCCGCTGGGTCACTTAGTTCGGCCAGGGTCCCCCCCCATATGGTAGATGCCAGCCCCTGCCCATGCGCATTGTCACGCACAGGTGGAGGCGGAGGACCTAGGCTGCCAAGCGTCTGCAGCCCAGAGTTGGGGGTCTGCGCTGGTTTACGCCACTTACCGTGAGGCCAGATGCTGGGCCCGGGTCCGAGCGGAACCGCGGGAGCAGTCGACCCACCGGGCTAGGCGAGCCCGCCTGAGCCCTCCCCTGCAGTAACATCGCGCGGGCTCTTTGTGCCCAGTGCCTCCTGGGAGTTGTAGTTTGACCACGAGGACTCGAGTGGGCGCCTGCAGTCGGTCCATTCCCTATCCCCTCAGATAGTTTGACTCCTTCCTGTTGTCCCGAAGTTACCAGTGGCTTTTCATCGACTCTGTCTTCTGCTCTATAAAATGAGTTTTCTAGGAGCAAAGTGCTAGAAAGCAGAAAAAAACCCTGAGGTTTGTACAGAATAGAACCTACCTACTTTTCTAAGAACCCATTTTTCATGCTCCTGGCTCATTCACAGCCGGCCTGGTTCAAACTCCAGCTCAGCTCCCTTAACACCCGAGTAAAGTTAGCTAATTTCTCAGAGCTCTAAATTGGTATTGGCAAAACGAGGATGTATTAATCTTCGAACTCTGTAGTCTATACGAATTATTCAGGCTGCCTAGGACAGTGTAGGTTGGAATTAGCACCAGCATTACTGTTTCTAACTGCCTGCAAGTTAACATGACCGGTCGATTTTTCTGTGCCACAGGCGAAGGTAGGATGTTTCAAAAGAATAGACCTATATTCTGAGGAAGAAGTGTTTGTGTGATTAGCTGTATTAGGAGGTTCACAGGAGGTTGTGGGTGATCCAGGTGCGGGATGAGTAGAACGTGGCCAAGTAAGGAAGCTGGGACTGAATAAAGAACAGCCTGGGTGACCTGAGAGTATGACTGGAGCCATACGGAGGAACCCGGGAGGGGGTTCATGGAGTGGCCAACAGCTCCTGAATACAAGTCTGTATTTGCACCAAATGATTTTTGTTTTGTTTTGATTGATGTTTTGAGAACAGTCTCAAATAGTGAGTCTCACTATTGTAGACAGACTGTCCCGGCCTGGAACTCTCATCCTCCTGCCTCAGCCTAGCAATCTGATCCTTTCTTCTTCAGTTTCAGTTTACCGGCCAGTGCCACCACAGATAGGTTCAATAATGGTTTAAGTTACGCCCTGCTCCTTAGAACCCTCTGGATGTAGTGATTGGGGGGACCAGGTGACAAAAAGAATGGAGAAGTCAATTAAGTAGAAAGATGGTTAGGGTTGATTTTTCAGTGTATGTACTGATTTCTTAATATTCAAAGATAAAGTGTCAAATAGCAGGGGTTTCTTTTGCATATGACCTGTCTTGGGGGTAGAATCCCTCACTTGGCTGAACTGCTGAGGAAGTGGGGAGGGTCTGCACTGATACCTTCCCAGACTTCCACAATCTCTGGGTCTCCTGCCCTACTTTTTTTAAAAAGCAACTTCCTGGTGCAAAGCCAGGAGGCAGCTCAGCTCTGGCTGGCAGGCACAACTTTATCACGTGGAAGAAGGGAGAGAGAAGGGTAACAGCCTTCACCACAAGCAAAGGACTCTCTGAGTGCCTGTTGGGTTCCTGTAGTCGCTCACGTGGCTGCGGGCGTGAACAGGAGCCATCCAAGGCGACTGCCGGCAGCCAGTGGGCGGAGGCGTCTGGCAACCACTTCACCTCATTTAACCTGCCTCCAGAATAAAGCTGCGCCTGAACTGGCTGCAGCCGCATGCTACAAAGACTGGGCACACGTACCGCTAGCTCCTGCTCACAAAGCTGTGGGCACATAGTTTAACGGTGGCTAGGCACTCTTCCAAGCGCTTTATATGTATTGAATTTTATCTTTGTAACTATAAGGTGGGTACTGTTACCATCTTCCTATTACAGATGCAAGAATGGAGACCCAGAGAGATGAAAAGATTTGTCTCCCTCTCTTCTCTGTCCTCAACTTCTCGTGTCCTACTCCAGTCACATCAATGGCCCCTCGATGGCTCACCTAGTACACTGGGCTCATTCCACCCAGGGACTCTCATTGGCTGTTCTCTCTGCACGGAACACCCTTACCCTAGATACCCACATAACATGTTTCTTCATCTCCTCCAGGGTTTTACTCAACTGAGTGAAGTCCACACTGTCCTTCCTAATTAGAATAGCAGTCTCTTCTACCCATCCCCCATTTTTTCTTGTACCTTTTTCACCCATTTCTTGTCTACCATTCTTACCAATAACACACACACAGTGTGTGATGTATAGACACACACACACACACACACCTTTCTTTCTTTTTTTTCTATTGGTTTTTGTTTCTTTGGTTTTGGTTTTGGTTTTTTCAAGTTAGGGTTTCTCTGTCCTGGAACTCACTCTGAAGACCAGGCTGGCCTCACACTCAGAGATCCGCCTGCCTCTGCCTTCCAAGTATTGGGGATTAAAGGTGTGTGCCACCACTGCCCAACACAACTTTTGAAAAGGATTACTCTGATTGCTGTGTGGAGAACAGATCTTGGAGTGAGGACAAGTATATTATTTCTTTTAATTTTTTTTATAATTTGTTTTTATTTTATGTGCATTGGTGTTTTGCCTACATGTACGTCTGTGTGAAGGTGTCAGAAGACAGACGTGGGTAGCCTGAGGTCGCATGAATACAGGGGTGGGGGGAGTGGGGGGGTCTCCTAGGCTATCTCTCTGCTGCTTCACCCTTCAACTGAACCTCCAGTCCAGCTGTAGCCATTACCTAACTGTAAGTAACATCATGATCCAGCACTAGCTGTCCAAATCATCTTCCTAAGTTACTAACGCATAAAAACTGAGAGAAGAGCCCGTGAGGTGGTTGAGTGATCTTCCTGGCTCTGCTTCCTGAGGCCGGGACTGCAGGTGTGCACCATTGTGCTCGGGTGTGGCTTCTGTCTTTTCTCCTACTTGTACCGCTCTTTCCAGGGGAAGCCAGCAGGCCTGAATCCAATGTCTGTGGTCATTTCCAAAAACTGCTATAACAAATTACCACAAGTCTGGTAGTTTACAACATCACACATTAACTTCCTTTCTTTTTAATATGTGTTTGTGTGTATGCAATGTGTATGTGTGCATACAGGTGTGCACATGCATGTGAAGAACAGAGGACAATCTTGTGAAGTCCGTTCTCTCTCTCATTCTGTTAGATTTGGGGGCACAGAATAAAGAGATAGAAAGAAAAAAGAGCCCATAGCCTGACCTTATTGGACAGAACTGTTTGTTTCTTTTCTTTCCTTTTTTGCTTTTTCTTTTTTGTTTTTTGAGACAGGGTTTCCCTGTTGTAACTCTGGCTGTCCTGGAACTCACTCTGTAGACCAGGCTGGCCTCAAACTCACAGAGATCCACCAGCCTCTGCCTCTGGAGTACTGGGAATAAAGGTGTGGGCCACCACTGTCGTGGTCAGAACAGTTTATTTCAAACATCAAAGGACAGGCACTCTCCCATGGGTAAAGGGTCTGCAAAAGGAGAAGCTTAATTGGGGCCCTTTATGGAGGTAGGTGAGAGGCTTAAGATCAAAGGAGTTAATGCAGCTTCAAGGGGCTACATGTAAAGTCTGCAGTCTCTCCTTCCTGGAGTTGTTTGTTCACTCAAAGCAATTCTATCTTTAGAAACTACCTTGACCTGGCTATCAGGATACGGGTGATAGTGGGTGACTGAGCTAGGCAATGGTGGTGAGGGGGAGGGGCTGGAGATTCAACATAGAGGCAGGGGATTTCAGTAAGCCTATGGGAACAAAGAGTTCATTGGTCAGGGTCTTGCAGAGTTTGTTCAATATTTATTCTGACACCATACCACCTTCGTGTGGGTTCTGGATTAAACTCAGGTCATCAGGTTTGTGCTGTGTTGCAGAAGTTTATTTTTAGTTATGTTTTAAATGGTTGTTTTGTGCATTGTTGGGTGGGGGGCTGCCTAGGCCTTGGCATTTGTATTGTCTGAAGGTGTTGGCTTTATATAAATGTTTGATTGCTCATGATCTGCACATGCTATTGATAGAACCCCCGAGGAGCTTAGGTATCAATAAAAACCCCTGAGATGAGATGCTCGGGATTCCACTGTCCAGTATGGCACTGACCAGGATAGTGGTTCCCTTTGCTGAGGTCTGGAGTTTCTTTTTTGTTCTTGTTTCCACATTGGATGTGGTTGGTGTGATGTCAGTATCCCATACTGGTACACCACTCGTAGTTGTACACCTACTGTGGCAGCTCACCCAAGAAGACACAGAGGCATTTTCATAGGTGCAAACCCTGCCAGACCTCAGCAGAGGGAACCACTATCATAGCAAGAATCATACTGGACAGTGGAACCCCAATCATCTCATCTAGGCGGTTTTTATTGACACACAAGCTCCTCAGGTGTTCTACTGATACCACGTAAAGATCAAGAGCAATCAAGCGTCTTTTACATAAAGTCAACACCTGCAGACAATGCAAAACACCAAGACCTAGGCAGCCCTTCCCCCAGCACTGCATAAAACAACCATTTTAAACATCACTGGAAATAAACTTTCTGCATCATTTCCCCCACATTGGGTGCCACTTGTAGTTGTTCACTACAATCTTTTACCCTCAATTTAGGGAAAGAGAAAGGAAGGATAAAAAGAAAATTTCACTGCTTTTGCAGGCATCTTTGATAGAGAAAAACAGAAGGGTAGAAATCTTCACAGCCCTTTTAGGCTATCCTAAGCTTTGGAGAGGACTAGCTGACAATGAGCCAGACTAGCATCTCGGCTCACTATCTGCAAACCCAATATATCTTCTATACAAGAATCAAACAACCAACGATAGACAACCAATCAACAACCCATCCTGGGTTTCGGGCCTTCAACCCTTTTATACTCTAAGCAAAAGTTCCCATAAATCCAAGTGGCACACAGTCATAATAACAAGCTACATATGGAAAAACAGTTACACATAACCAAATATAGCAAGTTATAGCCACCAGCATTGAGCATTCCAAATCAAACTCATAATCATCCACCACACCTGGGATGGGAACAGAACCCTAGTCCAAACGCCATTTTCCTTTTTTGCTGTTGTTGTTTGTTTGTTTGTTTGTTTGTTTTTGTGCGGGAGTTGAGTCCAGCTCTAGTCCGCACGAGGGTTCCTCAGTCTCCATGAAGGAGGATAAACAAGGAAAGTTAAGACAAGTGAACACAGTACTTCACTCTTCTATGGGACTCAATATGTCACGCCTTTCACGCCTTAAATGACATGCATAGGCACACTTTTGTATGTTGATGCACTTCTTTTAATAATAAAAATAAAGAAATTAGAAGTTAGAAGAGTTAAGAGTAAAATTAACAATGTTCACATGGGGAAAAGATTACAAGACACCCCTCCTGACAGAGACCTTGCTGTAGCTAAAATAGCAAAACTGCCAGCTTCTTACCTAACAGAATGCAGGTGTTCAAGCATACATCAGTGCAAGAGTGTTCATCCCTTCCTAGCTGCAGGCCTCTAACCTTCAAGGTTAATTTTAGTGGTAGTCTTAACACAATAGTCTATTAATGAATAGCTGATTTTAGGTCTCTATACTTACTACAATAAAGGGGGGCAGGCACTCAGGGGTCAATTATCTATTTGCTTTTTTAAGCTTGCTGACATACTGTCTAGACTTCATTTCTGATCTTGACTATGGCTTTGTCTCTATGGGAAGGTCAGTTTTACCAAGAATAATTTTTATATGTCTACAGAAAGTATGAATAGTTTTCACACATGCCAAAAACTTGAAGGCCAGTAAAACTGTTACAATTACTTAGAGTTGAGGTGGCAGTGTTCCTCTCCTAGCCAGCCCAGGAATTGATTTGAGTTTTCACTATTAGGCTAATAGACAATATTATTGATGAAAGGCTTTTGTCACCATACAGTAAAGATGAGAAAGGGGCAAAACAGTTGGCGGGCTTCAGATTCCTAGCAAAGGGAAAAAACAGGATCTTTGTCAAGATGGTTACATCCACAGCCTGGGTATCATTGGCCCTCAACATTTTTGGTTTTTTGAGACAGGGTTTCTCTGTTGTAATTCTGGTTGTCCTGGAACTGTAGACTAGGCTGGCCTCGACCTCACAGAGATCCACCTGCCTCTGCCTCCTGAGTGCTGGGATTAAAGGTGAGTGCCACCACCACCTGGCTCCACTTTTCATTTAAAAACACACACACGCACATACACAAAATAACAAAAATATTTTCTAGGCATCCTGCTACAGAGTAGCAGTGAGGGAATGAAGAAAGATCAGACACAGAGACACATATGCTGACAAGCTGGGGTCAGGTGGGTTGCACTTGCTCCAGTGGAATGCATCTACTATGCAACAACCTGGAACCTCAGTGAGTTTATCATGTACAGCAGAGAGAGAGGAGTTAGTCTTAGTAGGGGTTGTCTGTAGGTGAGCAATGGAAGGCTATAAACATGTGGTAGGAGGAAGCTGCAGTTGCTAGTTTTTGCCCACAATTGTTCTCAAACACTCATACTTGAACATACGTCAGCACTTCCAATTGGACCAGAGGAAGACTTTGCTAGCCCTCTGAGCCTCACTCCATGGCTGAGGGCACTTTGCAAAATTCCCTTGGGTCTGAGGCATTGGTCTTTGAGATGGCCATGACCATGCCAACAATACACAGTCACACAGGACTTCATTCTGTCCTTACATACTCACTCAGGCTTCCTAGCTTCCCACAGCATGTTTATTAATTGATTTACTAATTAATTCTGGCCAGCTGTGATGACACATGTCTGTAACCCCAGCACTCAGGAAGCTGAGGTTGAGTTACTGTGAATAGTTTGCTGTCAGCCAGGGCTGCATGGAGAGACATTTCTAGAAACTCTAGGGAAGCATCTGTTTCTTTCTGTTTGCCCTTCCCTGCTTTTCAAAGCCATAGACATTCATTATTAGCTGAGAACTCCCCCTGTCTCTTCTGGAGTCACTTCCCTATGACTCTTTGCTGTGATCTTTCATTGCTTATTGGACCCACACAATAATCCAGGGTAGGATCTCTGGCTTTTTATTTATTTAGTTTTAGAGGCAGAGTCTCATGTAGCCTGTGCTGAGGATAACCTTGAATTCCTGCTTTTCCTGCCCCTACCTTCCAAGTTTACCATGATGCCTAGTTTATCCTGTATGTATATATTTATTTTTGTTTGTTTTTCTGTAGGTCATAACTGGAAATGAGATCTTGAGAAAGAGGAAAAGATAGCTGGCATATTGGTGCAAGCTTTTAATCTCAGCACTTGGGAGGCAGAGTCAGGCAGATCTCTGTAAGTTCACAGTCAGGCTGGCCTATGTAGAGAGTTCTAGGAAAGTCAGGGCTACATAGACCCAGTCTCAAAAGTGAAACAAAAAAGGAAGAAAGAGATCTTAAGGAATAGAAATGGGAAATAGAGGGAAACAGAGTACATATAATAGAAAAGCAGAAACGGTACTAACAGGGAGGAAAGGAACTAGCTGGGGGGGGTCGTGAGGGGGAAGAGGAGAAGCAATGGGGGATGAATAGAATGAAGTATAAATATATATGTACAGAAATACCACTATTCTGTATGCTTATTCTAAAAACTAATAAAATCCTATGACAAGAAAAAACACCACCAAGTTACCCACTTTAATTCTATGCAACATTAATTCCATTTCGCCATATAGCTTAACGTAGTTACAAGTTCTAGGCATCTTTGGAAACTGATGCTGTACCCACCACTCTCTCTGAAACAAAAATAGTAGATCTGGGAAGCGCCCAATATGGCGCCACAATAATACCGAGGTTTGGGAAATCACCCCAGTGTGATCAAGGTAACGGAATTTATTGTGAGAGGGAGGGCGCGCTCCGCCCACAGGGGGCGCTGGTGAGGCCCTTGGGATGGCTGGCGGCGACCTGGATGCACAGTTATAGCCGAATGGGGAAGTAATTTCAGGGGAAATGCTGGATTCCATTAGTCCGTTAATCTGTAGATGCTAGACACGCCAAATGTATAGATCAGGACTTGGCATAGAGAACGCGCTAAGCTCATTAATAGTAACTTTACCAAACTGGAGACTCCATTTCCTTTACAGCCTCTCCAACTACGATTCCCATCATGCCTGGCAACTGCCTTATCCCTTTTTACCCTCGTTCCTTAATCCAATTTACCAGACCAGCATTCCTAGCTGCGGTGTCCAAGAACAACCAATTGGATCGGAGAATGCCGGACGAAGCAGGCCAATCTTCCGGTCGGAGGACGGGAGGGGCGTGGTGGGGCCAGGCCCCGCCCCCGCTCCGTGGCGGGTTCTTCACTCCTGTACCTGGGCTGGGCTGTCGACATGGGCACCGCCTGGAGGAGCCCGGGACGCTTGCGGCTGGCTCTCTGCCTCGCTGGCTTAGCGCTTTCACTGTACGCGCTGCACGTGAAGGCGGCGCGCGCCCGCGACGAGGGTTATCGCGCGCTCTGCGACGTGGGCACCGCTATCAGCTGTTCACGCGTCTTCTCCTCCCGGTGCGTGCAGTAATGGAAAACATGGGGCCCTTGAAGGCCGGGTGTATCTGCCGCCCAGGTTGATTTTGGAGTCTGGGATTGCAGTGTCCGCAGAACGGACACTTGAGAGCGGACTGCCCCAAGAGTGTTGGTGGGTAATCGGACGTGCACAGGGGCTGGACCATTCAGAGATACTGGTGTCTGAATGCTTTCTGAGAATGCCAGTGAAAAACTGTGATTGGAGAACTGGAGGAGGCAGGGCAGGCTAGTACATAAAGACTAGGTATGATTGGGGATGGCACAAAACGGGAGGAGGTGGTACAGCATTGTTGTGCTCAGGGACAAAATGGCTCACTCTAGTCCTGCTGGAGGATCGGGTGTTAGTGGCTGTTGAGCGAACTGTAGCCTTGTGGATCCAAAGTAAATAGAATGTGCTCCAGATGTCCCAGTTGTAGTCACCGTAAACTCGATCAAGCTGAAAAAAATTAAAAACTTTTTTTTACATTTATATATTTAGTGTTTGTGGGGTGGCACGTGTGTGCCACTACATGCATGTGGAAGTCAGAGAACAACTTTGGGGAGTTGGTTCTCTACTTTGTGGGTCACGGAGATTCAACACAGTTGGCAGGCTTTGCAGTAAGCACCTTTATTTACAAAGCCATCTCACCAGCTCCTGAAAAATTATTGATGGTCTGTCGTGACAGGCAGAGTGACATGAGTCAGTGACATGCCAGAAGGTCGCTGACCTTCGGATTCTTGGTGGGTGGAGCTTCTTGCCAATCGCTTTTTCAGGATAAAGCCCAAGAGGCACTAGGCTGACCCCACTTATCTGGGTTCTTTTGCTCCCACCAGGTGGGGCCGAGGCTTTGGGCTGGTAGAACATGTGCTGGGAACTGACAGCATCCTCAACCAATCCAACAGCATATTTGGTTGCCTGTTTTACACCATACAGCTATTGTTAGGTGAGTGGCTTTGTCCCTTCGTGCCCTGTCTTCCCCAATCCAGATCCGCCCCACCCTAAGTCTTGGTGACCCAGACAGTTGACAGCTAGCTGCTAATCACTGAGCAACCTCATCACAAGGAGACTATAAAGGAGGGCACTAGGACTGGTTTAGGTAGTCAGAGGCTTCTTAGAGATTTCCTGCAATCTCAATTTTATGGCAAAGACTCAAATTCTTTTTTCTTTTTGTTGTTTTCTTTTTTTTTCTTTCTTCAAGCCAGGGTTTCTCTGTGTAGTCCTGACTGTTCTAGAACTCTCTCTGAAGACCAGGCTGTCCTCAGACTTAGAAATCCACCTACCTCTGCCTCCTGAGTGTTGGGATTAAAGGCATGTGCTACCATGCCCAGCTGGTCTTGTTTTTGTCTTTTTGGGTTTTTTTGTTTTAAGTCAAGTTCTCATGCATTTCAGGTTAACCTTGAATCCCAGTCTCCTGCCTCCATCTCCCCAGTGCTGAGATTAGAGCATACATTAACACATTCAGCTTAAAAACTTTTTGAGGGGACTCCAAAGGTTATTTGTATTTCATCTCATGTAGAGCTTAACAGGAGAATTCACTGTTTTGGTCCCAAGGATCATTGATGGATAAGGAAACCAAGGTCTTGGTAGAGGCCCATCAGATCTGGTCTCAGAGATCTTTTACCAGATGCACCTACTGTCTGTCCCTGGGGAAACATGGCAGAATTCTAGATGTACCATACTGATCCTCTCTTGTTTTACAGGTTGCTTGAGGGGACGTTGGGCCTCTATTCTACTGGTACTGAGTTCCCTGGTGTCTGTCGCTGGTTCTGTCTACCTGGCCTGGATCCTGTTCTTTGTGCTCTATGATTTCTGTATCGTTTGCATTACAACCTATGCCATCAATGTGGGCCTGATGTGGCTTAGCTTCCAGAAGGTGCCAGAACACAAGGCCAAAAGGCACTGAAGTATCACCTCATGCTACGCTAACCTAATCTGCTTTGCCTTGGCACATGAGCCTTACCCAAGAGTGCCATGTCTGGGTCCCTAGAAGGCCCTACTCCCTTCATTCAAATCCCATTCCCTATCCACACAAAGGACCATGACCAAATGTGCCTCTAAGTTCTTTCTTTTCCCAAGGACTGCTTTCTGCTGTTGGCTAAAGAGGATTTTGAACAATAAAATTTCCTATGTGGTCAAGTCTGAAGCGTATGTCTGCCAGGGACCCTTCAGTGTGTTAGTATTTTCTTACTGTTGCCTTCTCTGGAACTGGGACGAGTCAGGATGGAGGGTCTGCCCCAGGAGGGTGGCTGCATCATCTCTAGCATGTGTAGTCAGCAAAACGTGGCACATCAGTCCCCAAGTCCAGGAAACAAGCTTGTGCCTGCTGCCTATGGATCAGACTTGTTGTAGGAGGGCCTGCCACACACCTGGAGGGCAAGCTTGCTCGGAACTTCTTCCTATAGTCCCACTTGAAGCCCTGCAACTACCTCACCTACCATCCCAAGCCAGTCTTCACAGCCATGCAGAGCCGGCTAAGATTCTGTTTTGTTTTTCCTAATGTGTACTAAGGACTTGATATCCGAAGCACTAAGAATCTGTGTTAATTAATTTAATCCTCATAGTAATTGTAGGAAATAGTTTCTATCTGGTGAAGAATAGAATTGCTTCTGTACTGGTGAGGAAGCTTAGGTACAGAGGGACAAATGTGCCTGAGCCTACATGTCTGGCACTGAGAAAGAGTTGGGGGAGGGAGATCTCAGATGAACACATCCTACATCCCACATGGTAGGGCTTTGCACATGCAAAGCAAGTTCTCTACCACTGAGCTATATTCTAGCCCAGTGGTTCTCAACCTGTGGATCATGACCCCTTTGGGAGGTCACCCTTTCACAGGAGTTGCCTAAGACCATCTGTATATAAGATATTTTACATTACGATTCAATACAGTAACAAAATTACAATTATGAAGTAGCAACAAAAATAATTTTATGGTTGGGGATCAGCACAACATGAGGGACTGTATTAAAGGGTCGCAGCGTCAGGAAGGTTGAGAACCACTGCTCTAGCCCCTATCTCAAACTGAGTCCGCTTGGGCTCTTGCTTGCTCTAAGCTCCACCCACAGTTGCCTCTGTATTGGGGTCAGGGTTCCTGAATGGTGGAGCTAGCCTGAGTTAGGGCTGGAAGGTGAAAAAGGATACACCCTCTGTTCTATCCTCCCTCACAGCATTTGCAAGAAAGGAGAGCAACACTTTGCTGTCAAGGCAGCAGACCCAGAGAGAGTTTGGGATGAGAACCACCCCTTTAACATCCAGCCCTGCACATGCTGCCTCTGAAGCGAATCTAGGGAGGTATGTGAGACCTACCTAGCCTTGGCCTGAGGGAGGCGAAATCTGAGGAGTCTGCGGCTGCTCCACAGATGATGTTTTCCTGCAGGAAGCAACTGGTTTGGAAGTCAGACTCATCCAAACACTCTGAGGTTGGCTGATGTGTTTTTTAAGACAGGGTCTTGCTTACCAGGCTGGCACAGGACTTGTTAGGTAGCTCAGGCTAACCTTAAACTCAAAATTCTGCCTCAGCCTCCAGGTACATATATATACACCATTATATTGGGCTTTTAAAAATTAAAAAAAAAAAAAAAAGCTGGGTGGTGGTGGCTCACAGCTTTAATCTCAGCACTAGGGAGGGAGAGGCAGGTGGATCTCTGTGAGTTTGAGGCCAGGCTGGTCTACAGAGTGAATCCAGGACAGCCAGAGTTATGACAGAGAAACCCTACCTAGAACCCCCCCCCCATACATACAAAAAAGAAAAAATATTTTGTGTATGAGTATTTGCCTGCTTGTATGTCTGTGCACTACATAGGTGGCTTGGAGCCTGGGGTGGGCAGAAGAGGGTGCTGGGTCTCCTGGAACTGGAGTTACAGTGGTTGTCAGTTGCTGTGTGGGTTTGGGAATCGAACCCAGGTCCTCTGGAAAGAGCAGAAGAAAACAATGGGCCATCTCTCCAGGACCCTAAGAACTTTAAAAAATTCTTTGTATTTATTTATTAAGTTAGTTTATATTGAGTGTGTGTGTGTGTGTGTGCACGTTGAGTGCCATGCTGTGTGTAGAGTTCAGCTTGCAGGAATCTTTTCTCCATCATGTGGGTCCTGGGAATCAAATTCAGGTTGTTAGGCTTGGTGGTAAGTGTTGCACCAGCCCCCTAAATATTTTTTGTTTATGGGCCCAGTGAGATGGTTCACCGGGTAAAGATATAAAGGTACCTAGTCATGTGAGATCAAACCCTAAGACCCACATAGTAGAGGGAGAAAACTCACAGATTGCCCTCTCTGTGGATTAAATAAATAATTGAAAAAAATAGGGCTGGAGAGATGGCTCAAAGGTTAAGAGCACTGACTGCTTTTCCAGAGATTCTGAGTTCAAACCCCAGCAACCACATGGTGGCTCACAACCATCTGTAATGGAGTCAGAAGACCTTTTCTGGCATACAGGTGTACATGCAGATAGAGCACTCATACATAAATAAATCTTTTTTTTTTAATTAAAAAATAATTTTAAAAAACACCAATATTCCTTCCATTCCACTTGATGAGACCAATTTAAAATTTTTATTAGTATTCTATGTGCATGAGTGTTTTGCCTGCATGTATTCTATGTGCCACATACGTGCCTAGTGCCTTGGGAGGGCAGAAGAGGGTGTCAGATCACCTGGAACTGGAGTTACAGTGTGAACTACTCTATGGATCTGGAAATCAAACCGGGTTGTGTTTTTAACTGTTGAGCCATCTCTCCAGCCCTCCCTCCCTGAAGCACTTGTATGGAGTTTTTCAGGCAAGGCACAAACAACTTGACTGTTCAAAGTCAGCGATGCAGTAAATGGGGGAACTGGGATTTGAACTGGGAAGTCTGGCCAGTGACAGAAGTCCAGAGGAGTAATGACCAGCTAAGAGCCACACAACCACAGCCCTCAAGCTAAGAGCTGTTGGTTCCTCTCTAGCCCAGGAAAAGCAACACCTCTTAGTTGACTGGGGGTGGAGCCGAGGTGGAGCCAGGGAGACCCAGGTGGCCTCTCTGAGAACCAGAGCACTGAGTGACCTGGAGCAGCATGAGGCAGAGCTGGGAACCAAGGCTGCTTATTGTGGGAGCTGTGGTCCTGATAGAGGGTAAGTGATTCATATATGGGGGAGGGGGAGAATGGCATTGTGGGGGCTCATAAGCCTCCTTCTGCCCCAGTAGCCTGCAATTTGGTATGTGAGGGATCCTAAGGGGCTACAATCTCCCTGTGGATGTCCTTGGCTTGTGTTATGGGAATGAGGTGGTGATGGGAGGTAGCACACAACCTGCTGTCAAAATGGGTGTTATTCTCCTGGGCCAAGTTACAGCACTTTGGAAGGACCGTGTTAATCTACTTAATCCTTACAGGGAGTGGGGTAGGTACAGCCTTTGTTCTGTCTTGGTGAGGAAACTGAAGTACTGAGAAGCTGAGCAATGTGCTTGAGATCGCAGGCTAGGGCCGGGGTGAGGAAGGGGGAATCTGAGATCGCTGTGTCTGTATGTAATAGTCTCTCCTGTGAGTGTATCTTGCCCCCTGGATGACCCTTTACTTCCAGAATGACCTCAGGCATGTTCTGGCCCCACTGGCCTGGGGCTGTCCATGTTAAGTCTGCCTTAGATGTGCAGTGAGCCTATTTGTGTGAGCCTGTGATGGGTTACAGGCAGGGCAGGGACCCTCTGGGAAGGTCAGCTTCTGGAAAGTTAGACGGTTTGATTCATTAGGACAGGGGTGGAGTGAGTCTTACAGGTCGCCTCCGCCACTTTGGACATGACACAGGCCTCTAATCTTCCCTTTTAGGCTTTCACAGCTGAAGGGACAATTAAGCTAATGTTCTTCACATACACAGGCCACCTCCCTGACTCTGTGGTGGGGGCAGGAGTTAGGTGGGGGCTTCCTCAGAAGCCTGGAGGAAGGTTGGCTTGCTCCCAAGGTAAACCTCAGGCCTTGCTTCTTGGCCCAGAAGTGCTGAGCATAGCTAAGAGGAGAATTAATGGCTGTGTACTCTGAATGGGCTCCAATAAAAGCTGCTTTTCAGCCTCATATAAATATTTTCATTCTGGGAGGAGCTGGTGAGGTAGCCAGTCATAGATAAGGACCCAGGGCCTGTCCTTCATCAACTTGAACCCTCCACCAAACCTGGGTCTGTCAGTCAAAGCATCCCTAGATCATGTGTCTTTTTCTTCCTAGGTCTTCAAGCAACTCAGCGTGGTAAGTGATGGGGACGTAGGACCTAGACTCTACTCATGTATGGTGGGAGGCGGGGGTGTGTGTTCTGAGGTCAGGACAGTGTCTGAAATTAGCATGACTCACTCTTCTCTACAGTCTGTGGGCAGCGTGGCCCTGGCCCTCCGGAGCCTTGGGAAGACAACACGTTACCTGGTGAATGGCCCTGGCAGGCCAGTGTGAGGCGACAGGGTGTACACATCTGCAGTGGCTCCTTGGTGGCAGATACCTGGGTCCTCACAGCTGCTCATTGCTTTGAAAAGTGAGTCATGCTTTGGTTCAGTTTCTCGATTTGAGGGTGGATTTGTCTCTGTGTCTCACAAGACTGATTTTTTGCCTCTAGAATAATAAAGTATCATTTATGGAGACTGCCATGTAGCAATAGGTTACCAGAGTAACCTTAGAAAACCTTAGAAATCTGTCCTGGTGGATGCTTTACAAAGGAGTAAATGGGAACTGGGCTGAAAGTCATGTGCTGTATCTGCCACAGTTGTTTTCCAAGTTGTCACGTTCATTGGCATTCAGCTGTCTGGGCCTTGCCTTCTCCTTCCAGGGTGGCCACAACAGAACTGAGCTCCTGGTCCGTGGTCCTGGGTTCTCTGAAGCAGGAGGGGCTGAGCCTGGGGGCTGAGGAGGTGGGAGTTGCTGCCCTGCAGTTACCCAAGGCCTATAACCACTATAGCGAGGGATCAGACCTGGCCCTGCTCCAGCTTACCCATCCCACAAACCATACAACCCTCTGCTTGCCCCAACCCACCCATCACTTTCCCTTTGGAGCTTCTTGCTGGGCCACTGGCTGGGACCAGAACACCAGTGATGGTAAGTAGTGTCCTGGACAGAAGCCGAGAGGCATTCTGTGTGCCCAGGCTCATGCAGGATCAGTTCCCACTGTGCTGGCCCCCAGGCACCATTGCTTCCTGGGAGCTAGACTCAGCCCCATCTCCTGTGCCAGTTTCCAGGACCCTACGGAATCTGCGCCTTCGCCTCATCAGCCGCCCCACCTGTAACTGCCTCTACAATCGGTTGCACCAGCGGCTGCTGGCCAGCCCAGCAAGACCTGGAATGCTGTGTGGGGGTGCACAGTCTGGGGTACAGGGACCATGCCAGGTCTGATGCGGAGTAAAGGGGAAAAGGGAGGGCCTAGTCTTGGGCTAAGGGCCCAACCCACAGAGAAGGGTGATGGGGGTACAGCCAGAGGGCATCTGGCCAGGGCTGGGGCTCAGCTGTCTCTGCTTTTGACTCCTTTGCCTGGCTCCAGGGAGATTCTGGGGGACCTGTGATGTGCCGTGAGCCTGATGGACATTGGGTCCAAGTTGGAATCATTAGCTTCACATCAAAATGTGCCCAAGGGGACACTCCTGTATTGCTGACTGATATGGCTGCTTACAGTTCATGGCTGCAGGCCCATGTTCAAGGGGCAGCTTTCCTGGTGCAGGACCCGGGAATCATGGAGACCAGTGATGAGAACAGCTGTGTAGGTATGCATGAGCATGGGTAATGGGAGTGGGGTGTGTGTGACCCAAGTCACAAGGAAGCAAACCAGCTCAGATGCAGCCTAGACGCTGCCAGCAGTGAACTAGGTTTGTTAAGGCCCCCTGTAGCGCTCCTGGGATGGCAGCAGCCCCATGGGGGCCAGGAACCTTTACAGGTTTGTTCATGTATCTCTGAAATCTGGCTGGTTTCAGGAGGAAAGCTGCAAGTTTCCAGGCAGAAATCCAGGAAGGTGAGACAGGGCAGTGACTGCAATGTAAATTGCATGCAAAGTCATTCCTGAGAAGGAAGCTAGGTTCTGATTTTCCGGCACTAGTAAGCTAGGAATTTTAGGGCTGGTCCAGGCTTGGAGAAGTGCAGGTGGGTGGGGGAGTATGACAGACATCTTTCCAGGTAAAAAACATGCACACTGGCTCTGAATCCCAAGTAGGCCACCTGGTTTTAGTTACAGTTAGGTTAACCTATGTTAGTTTGGTTACCTTTGGTAATGAGGGTAAAAGTCAACTTAGGATACTGGGAAGATTGGCTAACATGGAAGCACTCAGCACAGGCCCTAGAACTAAGGGACCATTTAACAACCAGGGTGATGTAATTCACCTATTTCAGCATGTGGCTCCTTGAGGAGTGAAGGCCCCCAGGCAGGAGCCCTCTCTCAGTGGCCCTGGGATGCCAGACTGAAGCACCATGGGAAACTGGCTTGTGGTGGAGCCCTGGTATCAGAGGTGGTGGTGCTGACTGCTGCTCACTGCTTCATCGGGTGAGCCTTATGTCCCTCTCTTTTGTGCCCCTTGCCCCAGCAACTCTGTCACTCACTGCTGTCAACTCTGCCTCTCAACAGGCGCCAAACCCTAGAGGAATGGAGTGTAGGATTGGGGGCTGGACCAGAGGAACGGGGCCTGAAGCAACTCATTCTACATGGGGCCTACACCCACCCAGAGGGTGGCTATGATGTGGCCCTCCTGCTGCTGGCTCAGCCTGTGACATTGGGCCCTGGCCTGAGGCCCCTTTGCTTGCCCTATGCTGACCACCACCTGCCTGATGGTGAACATGGCTGGGTTCTTGGGCTGACTCAAAGAGCAGGTACTAGGAACAGGACCCCTGGCCCCCTTGAACTTCCATTGAACTTGGAAGCAACTGAAGCATCTAGGTCTTTTCCTTTGCTTGATAGGTATCAACTCCCCACAGACAGTACCTGTGAAAGTCCTGGGACCAATGGCCTGTAGCCAACAATATGCAGCTTCTGGGAGCATGGGCATTCCTATTCTGCCAGGAATGGTATGCACCACTGTTGTGGGTGAGCAGCCTCACTGTGAGGTGAGTTTAAATTCCCAACACTTACCCAGCATCCTCTCACTCTGCACTTCATGAGCAGACTTTCTGCCAGGCTTGATTGCTAGCCTTGCTTCACACCAGAAACTAAGCTTTCTGCCAGCCGGTCCCCAAAGAGCCCAGGCTTCCGCCCTCAAGCCCCCTCTACCTGCTGCAGGAAGTTACCAAGCAACTGTAACCTGTTCCCTAACAGGGCCTATCTGGGGCACCACTTGTACACGAGGTCAGGGGCACCTGGTTCCTGGTTGGACTGCACAGCTTTGGAGACACCTGCCAAGGCCCTGCAAGGCCTGCAGTCTTTGCAGCGCTCTCTGCCTATGAGGACTGGGTCAGCAATCTAGACTGGCAGGTCTACTTTGCTGAGGAGCCAGAGACTGAGGCTGAGGTTGGAAGCTGCCTGGTCAACTCAAGTATGTGTTGCTGCTCACCCTTCTTTAGCCCCGATTCCATCTGGGGGAAACACTGTTCTGACTCATCTCTAGCCACACGGGGTGGAGTACAGTGAGACAGATCCACAGCAGGGGTCTCAGCTTCTTGGTGTTTAAGTTTCCCACACACCATAGGGGCCAAGATGGATCCTGCTTCAAGGGAAGTGATAAAGCGACGGGGACGGGGCTGAATTCATCTCCTCCTTTCCCTGACAGGCCAGCCAGCCAGCTGTCAACTGGTGACTCTCTAGTTTACTCACAGGACGCCAGGGAAGCCAGGCACTCCCGCATCACACCCAGTTCTGCACGCCTGCCCTTCCCCTCCCTGTCGTTTGGTTTCCAGCCCTGAGGCAGGCCCAAGCGCTGTCAGGCTAGAGATGAGCCTGTAAAGGGATGCTGCATGTGTGGCCATGACCCTCCCACCACTCCCCCAATCCCCCCCCACCCCCGCTTTCCAACAGAGATGTCTCCAGTATTCCCCATCCAATCCTTCAGATACAACCACCAGCAGATGTTGTGAGAAAAAAAAGTTCGTTTTCTTTTGGGGGTGGGGTGGGGAGCAATTTTCCTTTTTTAAAACTTAAATAAATTGTTACAAAATAGATTTTAGAAAATAAGTTACAAACTATAGTAAAAGGCCCCCCTTCCGCAGGCAACTTTCCCACCTGTGGTACTCTTCTGAATCTGCCTCTCCCTGGGGTTATATTCTGGCTATCCCAGCATTTTGGCAGAGCCTGGCTCTGTAAGAACATGGTGACAAAGGCTTGGGAAGGAGATCCTTCATGGACACAGACATGAAGACTACCTCATACCCTTCTTGGGAAAGAAACCAGATCATGGTCCTCTTCATGGGAAGAGGAAATGGGGATGCCCAAGCAACTCCTGAGCAGAATGTGGGGATCAAGCCTCTCCTGGCCTGTACCCCAGCTTCAGTGAACTGTTCTTTGGAGACATGAGGTTCAGAGGGAGAAGTTGAGGTCTGCAGGCCACTGGGGTGAGGGGTCCAGGAGTGAGGTTGTAGGTGCTGATGTAAGGGGCAATGATGAGTCCCCTCTGCTTGTTGCTGGTGTCACTGAGGCTCCTAGGGAGAGAAGGAGAGGTCATGAGGGAAGACCTAAACCACCTCTCCAGCTCTGCAGGTCATTCCCTGACATGGCCCTAAGACGCTCAGAGAAATACAAGAAGCCAGGATAAATAGCTCAGTGTTAAATTGCTTGTCTCTTATATGTGAGGCCCTAGGTACTTTCCACTTCATGCCCAGCATTTCCACTTCACCAAACAAACCAAACTCAGAAATCCCAGAATCCCTAATTATTTTTGTAGCCTTGGCTAGTAGGTTCCCCACACATTTTACTTGAAGTCACAAGAAACCTTTTGTCCTGAGAGTTATTTCTTCAGTTCTGAGGAACCATGACCCACTATTCTGTCCTCCTCAGATAAGCTCTGATCAAGGGCATACCATTTCAGGGACACCCACCCTTGGTGGCTGTAGACAGAATGGATTTTCCGCTCTAGATGTAAAATATCAGCTTCAGGTTTGCCGAGTACACAGACTGACCCGAGCCTCTGTGGCCTTACCCTTCAATGGGCTGGGTGGAGACCAGCTTAGCCAGAGATTCACCGTGATAAAGGATGAGATAGGGACTAATGACTGCTGCTGCTCAACTGGGCCTGGCTTCAAAGAAACAATTATCTGTGAGTCAGTCCTTCAGTTAAAGGGATGTGTTGGGGGAAGGTGCTGGCAGAGAGGGTAGTTTGGCTGGCTCCTATAAGATTTGTAGCGGGAGAAGGAAACAAAAACAAGAAGATGGAGTACATCACTCTCAGAAGGACCAGAGGCCTCACTTCCAAGAAAAAAGGCAGAATAAACTACTGGGGAAGAGGAACAGAAGAGCGAGCACTGGCCAGTGACCCAGCAAACTGGCCAAGTCAGCAGAAAAGCCACAGAGTAGCCCAGTTAGAAGTCACCAACTGAGCAGGCATACCCACCACTGCCTAACCTGCAGGCTATTACCCATTTACCTGTATAACAACCCAGCAACATGCAATCTTCCACTGTCTCCCTTTCTCATTTCCTGGCTTCTTACCCACTCTAGGAAAGACCAGAACCTCAACAAAGCCCCTGGTTTCATCTTTTTCCTCTAGAAATCATTACTGGCTAAATCAGGATTCCCAGAGGTGGTAGTTCCCCGCTAACTGCCCACTAAAAGAAAAAGGTCATTCCTCTTTGGCTATAAAAGAAGTCCAGGGTTATAGCACTTAAGAGCACTGGCTACTCTTCCAGTGGACCCAGGTTCAATTCCCTGCACCCACATGGTAGTTCACAATTGTCTGTAGTTCCTGTTCCAGGGGATCTGACATCCTCACACAGACACACATGTAGGCAAAACAGCAATGCACATAAAATTTTTTTAAAAATTTAAAAATTAAAAAAAAAAAAAACAGTCCATATCACTGGCCAACTTACCTAACCCAGGATTCATACCTCAGTGGCTCAAAGGCAGCCACTCTTTTCAAACAGGCCCTCTCCCAGTTCTCAGAATCCACTTGGTTCTCTTTTCTCCTTGTTTCCCTAACCCTAAACCCATGGTTTCTCACCACAGTGTGCCCACCTCTTTCTGGATCCTTTCAATCCTTTGCCCAGCTCACCCCCCATACCTGAGCTAGACACTGTCCACTCCTCCTGGTGCTGCTGCTGGTGCTGCAGGAAGCTGACTCGGTGGCGGAAGTGGCGGGGACAATGAGAACAGGCGAATGGTCCCTCCTGGGGTGCATGGACCCTTCCATGGCCCTGTAGCCGGGCAGCTGTTCTGAAAGCCTTGCCACAGACACTGCAGCTATAGCGCTTAGGGTCCGTGTGGGTCCTGCTGTGGTTCTTGAGAGACAGTAGGTTGGGCAGAAGTTTTGGACACAGGGAGCAGGGGTAGAGTCCAGTTGTATGGGCCTTCTGGTGGTTCAGTAGGCTTCCAGCATGGCGGTAGGAACGTCCACACTGGGCACAGCAAAAGGGACGTTCCTTGTCTTCAGGTGCTGTGAAATTTATTCCTTGTCCTCCATTATTAGCTGGCTCCCCATTCTCTTCTGGATCTCCAGGAGGTTCTGATGGGGCCTCTTGAGCTTTCCCTGGACCAGGGAGACCCACCTCTACCATCCCAGCTTGTGGACCTCTGGTCTCCTCTGTCTGACTTGGCACTTGACTGTGGTCAGCAGCATGAGTCTGCACGTGTGTGGCCAGTTCACTATGGGACTCAAACACTTCGCTACATATATGACAAGCAAAAGTCTGGGCAGCAACATGGTTGTGAATCTTAGTGGTCACAGGATTCAAGAACTCTTTGGAACAGAGCAAACAACTGTGACAGTCTTTGTTGGGGTTTAAGAGGCCATCAGGTTGGCAGTAGGTCTTGCCACACTGACTGCAGCAATAGGGTGGCTCTCTGGTTGGAGCTGAGAGCTGCCGTCTCCACCATCCCAGCCATCCATATAACTTACAGTAGGACCATTGGACTGGCTCTCAGGGAGGTGACAAGGATTCCGGGAGACAGTGTCTTCCAACTTGCTTTCTGGCTTGGCTAACTGATCTTGAAGACCCCAAGCACCATTATGATTTATTTGTCCCCTGTCTCCTTGACACGCATCTACCTTCCCTACCTCCCAAGATAAAGATTCTGTGACTTCTGGACCTGCTGGCCTGCTGGGACTCTTGGTTTCATGCTCCAGCTGCAGTACTGACTGAATACCACCTGATCTGCCCTCCAGTCCCCAGTCATCAGCAAGGTTCTCCTTACTGCCTTCTGTACCACGCGGGCCTCCCTGGCCACTGGCCAGCTCTAGTTTCCTCTCCTCATGCTCCTGCAGATGCCGCTCCAGAGATCCCTGACCAGGAAATACACAGTCACAAAGGGTACAACGGACAGCTGCTGCCCTCCGGGACCATCCTGCTCGTCGCCGACGGCTATCAGAATGCAGTCTCTGATGGTCCTTCAGGGCCGTGCGGTTGGAATAAGTCTTAAAACAGAAGGGGCAACTGTATTGGCCTGTCTCATGGATGCACTGGTGGTTCAGGAGGCTGCCAGCGTGGCGGTAGGTCCGGCCACATTGCCCACACCTAAAAGGCCGATCCTCACGAGTCAGCTTTTGGGTACCCCTACCCCTACGTCGCTCAGTATGGACCCGCTGGTGGTTGGCCAGCTGCTTCCGTAGGCGAAAGGCTTTCCCACACTCACTGCAGCGGAAACGCCGAGGGTCTGCATGGATGCGCCGGTGGTTCTTAAGGGACATGAGGTTTGAAAAGCCCTTGGAGCAGGCCTGGCAGCCAAAGTGGCCAGTCTGGTGGCTCTGCCGGTGATTGATAAGGCTGCCGGCATGCTTGTAAGTACGGCCACATACTTCACAGCTAAAGGGCCGCTCAGAGCTAACCTCAGTCTGACAGCCTTTCTCTGCTGTCTCCAACCTCTGCTCCAGTTCCTCCTCCTTTACAGTGGTCTCCTCCCACACTTCTTCTTTCACCCTTACCAGCTCTTCCAAGGGCTCCACTTTAAGTTCTTCCTGGATCTGCCCTACAACTGCCTGCTCCTGCCCCACCTCTGCCACATTCTGGAGTTCATTGCTGCCTCCTGCCTCTGAGATGGGCCCCACTTGGGGCTCTGAGCCTTTGCAGCGAGGGTGGTTCCGCAGATGATTCCGATAGGCAGCCAAGTTGGGGTAGCAGCGGGAACAGACAGGGCAGATGAAGTCACCTGTCTGGTGGATTTTCCGGTGGTTCACCAGGCTGCCTCCATGGCGATAGGTCTTGCCACACTGGTTACATCGGAAAGGGCGGGGATGGGACTCCAGAAAGCTTTCACCAGCCTGCATGCAAAGGCTGTCTGCAACTATGCCACCTACTCCTTCACACTTTGTGTCCCCACCCTCTTCCGAGACAGAGGCCACTGTGCTCTCAAAGACAGGATCTGCAGCCATTTCTATTGTATCACCTGGTCCTTCCAAGTGGCTAGGAGCATTCTCTGTTGTATTGCTGGAACTTTGACTTTGGTGATGACGCTCCAGGCTCCCGAGGTCATCATATGTCTGACCACAGCAGCCACAAATGTGCCCATAACCTGCTCCATCTAGAGCTTCCACCTCCCGCTGCAGCTGATTCAGCAGCTCTGCTTCTGAGAGCTGCAGGGGAGGACTCCGGGTGGAGGCTGCTTCTGCTGCTCCTTCCTCCTCTCCTTCCTCTTCTGAGCCCTCAGATATGCCAGCGGTGCCATGAGCCTGGCGCAGGTGATGCCTGTAGCCAGTCCTCCCAGGAAAGATCATACCACACAGGCAGCAGAGGAAGGGCTGTGCTGAGGTTACCTCCCCTGGCCTATGGTTCTCGAAGTGACTACGCAGGGCAGGCAGAGAATCAAACTCCTTCGGACAGAGAGAGCATTGATAGATGCCTGGAGGGTGGCAGGACCTATGGCTCAGCAGCCCGGTAGCATGGGGGAAGGAATCCCCACAATCAGAACATGTGTGAGTGACTTCGGCCTTCCAGACAGTGTCAGTGTCAGTAGGGAGGGAGGAGGAGTCGGATTGGCAGATGCCCGGCTTCTGTTCACTGTCCACCCCAGGGAGGCTATCACAGAAACCAGTTTCACCGCTTTCCTCATCACCAGGGATGCCCAAGTGGTCAAGGAAACAGGCCTCTTTCTTTTCTAGTCCTTCTTCAGTGCCTGTGCCCTCTCTATCACCCAGGAAACAGGCTTCATCCTTTTCAAGTCCACATTCATTGCCTTTAGATCCAACTTGCAAACAGTCCCCATCGCTTTCCAGGTTGTCTTCAGTCCCACAAGGACTTTCTCCCAAAGGGTCTTGTGAAGAGTCCAGGTCTTCATTGTTTTCCAATTTCTGGGTCCAGGTAGCCACAGGTGGGAGTTTGACTGCTTCTTCACTAGTGCTGCCATCTTGTTTCTGATGCCTCCTGTTCCACTGCCGACTATGACGTCGTAAATGGCTCTTCATGGCAGCCATAGTATGGAAATGCTTCGCACAGGCCCCACAACTGAAGTCTCCTGTCTGGTGGGTCTGCCTGTGGTTGATAAGGCTGCCTGAGTGGCGATAGCTCTTTCCACAGTCTTGACAAGCAAATGTTCTAGGTGGTGACACTGTACTGTCTGTCCTGCTTTTTTCTCCTTCCCCTGCCCTGTGGGTCAGGCTATGATGTTCAAGACTCTTGAGATCTTCAAAGAACATCCCACAAATGCTACATACCTGTGGCACTGTCCTATCTGCTGTTGGGGGGATACTGGTAGCCTCTTCTTCACGTTTGTATACATACCCCTGATCTGTGTGGAATGCTGCTTCTGTTCCCACTGGGTTAGGCTGTTCCTTCTTGACAGGGCTGGGTGAACCTTCAGTCCCTGGGTCTGTACTTCGGCGTGTAGTCTTGCAGTGTACCCGCACATGGTTGCGCAGAGCCATGAGGTTGGGATATTTTCGAGGACAAAGAGAGCACTGGTACTCCCCTGTTCGATGGCTGTGGCGGTGGTTCACCAGGCTCCCCCTGTGGCGGTAAGCCCGTCCACACTCATTGCATTTATACGGACGATGGTCCGGGTTGGCAGTGGGGACCTCTTCCTCTTTTTGGGTAGTTTCAGCCAACATAAGGGCAGTTGAGGACACTGATGACTGACCATCTTCCACAGCTCCTTGCCGGGGTCGATGATGAGCACGAACATGGTTTTTCAGAGCAGCGGCATTGAACAGCTGCTTGGAACAAACTGAACAGGGGTAGATACCTGTCTGGTGGCTTTTTCGATGGTTGATGAGACTACCTGCATGGCGGTAAGTACGGCCACAATCCCCACAACAGAAAGGTCGATACTCCTCTGGGCCACCATCTTCTAGCTCTCCAGAGCCATTCAGCATCTGTGCTTTAGGTAGCTGATCCCAGTTCCTCTCATCTGCATGTCCATTCGTGGTAGGCCTCTCTCTCTCTTCCCATGGCTGTTCCTGCTTTTCCCCCTCATGGGATTGCTGATGTTCCAGCAGATCCCGAGGGAGCCGGAAGGCACGAGGGCAGTGGGGACAGTGGTACGGCCGGTACTGGGCGTGGAGTCGTGAGTGGTTCTTCAGAGCCATCAGGTTAGAGAACTCCTTAAAACAGATGGCACAAGGGTAGATACCCAGAGTGTGGCTCTGACGGTGGTTGGTGAGGCTCCCAGCATGCTTGTAGGTCTTTCCACATTGATTGCACTTGTATCTTCGCTCCTCCTCAGCAGGAAGGGGCTCAGTGGACTCCTGGCCCCCTGTGAAGTTCACTACTGATTCAGCCAAATACTGTTCCAAATTGCTAAGAAGGTTGCTTCCTGGAGTGGGGAGTGGTGGTGCTCTATTAGGATTGGTGGTGGGTACCCAGTCCTCCGCACTTTCCTTAGGGTCGGGATGGATTTCTAAGTCTTCTCCTTGTTTCGTAGGTGGATCTTCCCAAGTACCTGGAGCTGCCCTGAGATCAGGTCCAGATTCACATAAATGTGTTTCTTGTACATGCTTTGCCTGATTTTCCCAGCCTTCCCCAGAACCAAGCCCCTGACCCCAAGAGCCAGTGGACACTGTCTCACTCTGACTGTGCAGAGTGGTTCTCTTGGCATGTAGTGGCTTGGGCCTTTGGTGGCCCTCAAGGGCATGAGTCCTTATGTGGCTCTGGAGGGCCAAGGGATTAGTAAAATCCTTGCCACAGGTGGTACAGGGGAAAAGACCAGTCTCCTGATTCTGCTGGTGGTTGACCAAGCTCCCTGGGTGACGGTAGCCACGCCCACACTGCTGACTGTGATAGGGGTGAGGGATACTGTCAGCTTCCTCACTGTCCTGGTTAGCAGATGAATGGAGCAGTTCTCGATGCCGTGACAGTTCTGGGAGGTTAGGAAAGTGGCGCTGACAGTCAGCGCAACTGAATGAGAGGGGCATGTCCTCCATGGGGCAGTGTGGTAGAAAAACTTGGAGGTTCAGGAGGAAGACACAGGTGGCAGCAGCATCTTTCTCTGCAGGAGGGGCCAAGGCCTAGAAAGAGGGGGCAGTAGTCAAAAGGAAGGACTGGATCAGTTTTGTTTCTTGGCTATGTGAGGACTATAAGTCACTCAGAGTTTCCCCAACCATCCACGCCAAGGGACCTGCTCTCTATTAGGTCTGGAGGTACCATTGTTTAAAGTTTTGTTATGCACAAACGTCTAGAAAAAGTCCTTTAGGCTTAAGTCATCTCTAGAGGCAGAGATAAATTAACTAACATCTAAACAGACCTAACCAATTTTGGCTTTTAGACAGAATATAACTGATCTTACTGTTCCTAAGGCTCTGTTCTCTATAATTCTATAAAATATAATTCTATAAAACCCATGGGATTTTAACAACAAACCAGAACCATTTCTGGCTTTGTTGTTGGTAGTAATGTTTTGTTTTTGAGATAAAGTCTCAGCTAACTCTGGAACTCTCTACATAGCCCAAGCTAGCTTCGAATTTACGGATTTTCTTACCTCAACCCCCTGAGAATGGAGATGGTTGGTAAGGACTTACAATTAGAGAAGCTCAATTCTTTTTACTTCACCCTTCAGCTAAACTGAGTGGTCTGGAAGCACTGACAAAGTCGCTGCTTTCTGCAGCTGCCAGATAAGGCTTCATAGAAGTTAGAGGCTCTTTCAGAGTAAGGAATAAACCGCCTGCCTCAGTCTTTTCAGCATCAGATTCCTAAGTCTGCTAGACATTTGTTTTACTTATGTCCTTTAAATACATTTAATCCCATCCCATTTCAAGTTGGAATTTCCTTTTATCCTCTGCTTTTTTCTATCACCTGCCTGCCTTACCTAACCATCATTTTTCATTTTCTCATCTACTTCCCCTCTAAATTCTGATGATGACAGCAACTCATGCTGGGCAGTACCACGTGCCAGTGTACTTTTTTTGGGGGGGGGGGTATTTAAGACAGGGTCTCACTACGTAGCCCTAGCCTCCCTAGTGCTGGGATTAAAGTCATGCACCACCAGGCCAGGCTTTTTAAGTATATTTATGCCCACTAAATCCAATGCCTGCTACCCCAGCCTCACTCAAGAGGCAATTTTCATTCTAAAATCCGTGTTTCCCCAGTAGTAGCTACTCATTCCCGCCACATCATTTTGCCTTCTTCAGTCTCCTGGGACGCTAACACAACTATTTGTAATCTCACTAGCTAAGCCTGTTCCCAGAATTCTCACTTCTAAAACTCCTCCACTCAAAAGTCCCTTTCCCTAATCAACCAACACCGTTATCCTCTAGTCACTCGCCTTTTTAGCCAATTTCCTCTCTAGATCCCTACCTCGCACCAGGAGTGCCTTCTGGTTCCCGCCGCCGGCGCGTCCGTTGGAGGTCGTGAACGGGAGCGCCTGCGCACTGGGACCCTTACCCTAACTGCAGCCGCGAGCCCTAAGTGGTTGCTGGTGCGAGGGTTCTCGAGCTCATACACACGCACACTCAGCCAGAGTTCCTGGGAGTGGTAGATGAGGGAAAGAAGGGGCAGGAAGAAGGAGGTAGAAGTAACAGGGCATAGCTGGTATGAGCCAAGAGTCTACCCCAGTTCCGCGGACACTTCCTATTGTTACTAGGAACCAGGAAGTGTCCTAGGTGCTAAAGCTTCCCCCCGAAACTTCCGCCTAGGAGCACTTCCTGTCCCTCCTCCGAGCAGTGTTTCTACACGGACTCGCTTCCGGCGCTAGATTCCGGGCGGGCCCAACTCTGTTTGGTTTTTGTTGTTTAAGACTGGGTCTAACTATGCAACCCAGGCTGGCCTCAAACTCGCAGCAATCCTCCTGTCTCAACCTATGGAATGTTGGAATTACAGTCGGCGTGAGCTATCACGCTCGGCTGTGGGTGCAACTCTGGCTCCGCCCACGCAGGTCAGCGCGGGGTTCTGATGGACTTAAGCCACACTTCCGATCAAAGCTGCTAAAATCGTTCCTGGGCTTATTCAGTAAGCATAGTAGTAAAAATACCCTGCAGCCCTGGCTACAGTACTTTGGTGACACTTTTTACGAGACTCCATAAAAGACTCTTCCCAAGAGAGGCGTGGGGGCATCCTCGCTGTTAGAGAAAATGTGGACTATAAACGGATTCAGGCAGCACAAAACCCGAGTGCCCTCTCCGTATCTTCCCACCTCCTAGCTCTTGGAGACGCTTCCGGTGACCCGGCGGGTGTACACCGTCAATCGGCCTGGCGTCCCATCCCCTTAGCACCCAGAGGCCCTTCGCAAGATACTTCTCTGCTACTGTAGGCTCGGGGTTGCTTCCGCAAGTTTTTCCTTCCTCCTGAGCAAGGAAGGAGCCCTTCCACTTCCGCTGTCTGGCCGCCGCCCCGCCTCTGCCCTCCCCCCCGCTGGGTCCTAGCACCAGCCCCTCTCCGAGTGTCCCGGGCTCTGCGAGCGCTGGGAACGGCCGCCGAAGCAGCGGAGCCCGCGGAAGTCGAACCAGGTAGGACACGTCTGCGGGAAGTCGCAAGGGCCTCGCGCAGAGGCTACCGGCGCGGTTTGAGCTGCCCTCAGTTTCCCCGCTGATGCCAAGCGGACGGAGTTGACCCAGGCGCGAGCATCGCGGGCGGGGCGAGCGGCGAGCGGCCTCGGGCGGGCTTCGGGCCCAGTAGGTCCTAGAACCCGCCCGGTGCCCGCCGGTCAGCGCAGTGGATGCCTGGGCTCAGCGGACGCGACTGCCGGTCTCGCTCCGCGCGGGCCCTGGGGTCCTAGAGTCCGCCATGTTACGGGCTTTTGTCTGTGTGGCGAGGGCCTCCCAGCCAAGTCCTCCTCGCCTGCGCGCCCCCTCCCAGTCCGAGGTCCTGGCCGCCCCTCCCGCGGTCCTAAAGAACGCCATTTTGCAGGCCTTTGTCCTGCGCTCGGTCCTCTGTCCATTCATTTGTTCTTCCCTTCCTTCTTCATTCATTCTGTCTTGCGACGCTCGCCGAAGCCACGTTATCCTAGGGTTTAGTACCAAATGAGTCAGCATACAGCCCCGCTCTGGGGGGGCTGCCTGTTTGGCGAGGACACCCGCACAAACACGGTTGCAGAGATCGAGGAGCGCTGGGTTTCTGCAGCTCTTGTCCCTCCTCAGAGAGTCTGGTAGGCCCTACCGCCCTGCAAACTCCCATGTGCTTCAGGGGCTCCATTCCACTGAAGAAATTGAGGCCTGGAGAGCTATGCATCCCTCATCTTTGCTGTCCATTAAATGCTCTCGAGGGCCCGGAGTATTGGGGAATGGAGTATTGGAAGCATGCAGGCATCTTTCCGTGGGAGAAGGAAAACGAGGGCTCCTGGGCAAAGGGAATTGCATATGGAGGTGGTAAAGTTTGTGAATTGTGGATGGAGCTTAGGTTGTTGGCCAGAGGGGACACCGCCACAGAAACTGAGGCTGGAAAAATGGGATCATGTTGTGAGCTGACTGATTGTTAGGCCCAGGAAATAATTAAACATTCACCTCAACAGAGTTCCATCAACTCTCCAAAAGGCACAGTTGTGAGGCTTATATGTTGGCTTGAAGAGATGCGGGAATGTAGGTGCCTCTTTTATTTTTTAACCCCACCCGCAGCCTCCAACCCCCACGGACACTTTGGGGAAAGTGAGTTTGCATTAACTTGTGAGATAGCAAAATGTCATTCCCTTCATAGGCCAGTAGTGACAGTGTGTTATCACAACAGTGAACAAATTGGGAGTACTGGGGTGATACTTGGACCTTATGACCCTGGGAAGACGGGGAATTACAGTTAGTAAAAATAGTCGGTGACTGACTCTCACAAACTCCTACTATGGAAGAGCAGAGGCTTTAGTCCTGGGTTTGAATTCCACCTGAAGTTTGCTTTCAGTCACTGGTTTTGAACATAATACACAGAACCAAGTTCCCTGGACCCTGGTGCTGGAGACAGAACATTAACAGCCAAATAGTAAAATGTGTTAGAGCTAATAAAGCAACGGTCAGGGCACAGATGGCAGAGATGTGGGTATCTGACGACCTGGCTTCAAATGCTAGCTAAGTCTATGACTAATTACTTGGCTTTTCTGTGCCATCTCTCATTTTAAGAACATGTTTAGTTAAATTTTTTTTTATCTTGTGTGTGCATATGTGTGCCTGCAGCACACTAATCTTATGGGACTGAAGCTCTACCCTTATGACTTTACTTAATTTTAATTACTTCTGAAAAGACCTTGTTTCCAAACACAGTCACAGTGGAGCTTAGGGCTTCAATATAAGGATTTTAGAAGAACACAAATAGTCAGCCTGTAACAGATTTCTAAGGAATTACGAGATGGGCTTGAGAAGTTGGATCAGTATGCATGCAATGCTAATGATAGCCCAGCTAATAAAGGCAGGCACATGCCTTTAATCCCAGCACTCCCAGAGGCAGAGGCAGGCAGATTTCTGTGAGGCCAACCCGGTCTACAGAGTGAACTCCAGAACAGCCAAGGCTACTCAGAGAAACTGTATCTCATAAAAACAAACAAACAAAATCTACTGATACTGACAGTAAGCCTGCAAGTAGTATTTGATCCAGATGGCACCATAATTTTTAAAATATTTTATTTATTTTTATGTGCACTGCACTGGTGTCTGTGTGAGGGTGTCCGTTCCCCTGTAACAGGAATTAGAGATAGTTGTAAGCTGCCATGTGGGTTCTGGGAATTGAACCCAGGTCCTCTGGAAGAGCAGAGGTTACTGCTCTTAACCACTGAGCCATCTCTGACGCTCAATAAATTTCATTTTATTTTTGTTTGTTTGTTTGTTTTATTTTGTTTTTTGAGACAGGGTTTCTCTGTTGTAACTCTGGCTGTCCTGGAACTCACTCTGTAGACCAGGCTGACCTTGAACTCATGGAGATCTGCCTGCCCCTGCCCCTGCCCCTGCCTCCCAAGTGCTGGGATCAAAGCCGTGCACCGCTGCTGCCACCATCACCATCACCAGCACCTGGCAGTAATTTTTTTTTTAAGGAGAAGTTAAAAGGTAAGCCAGGATAAAGATATCATTATTTAAAAGGAGTCTATGAGGTGTGATGGCATGCACCTTTAAATCTCAGCACGCAGGAGACAGGTGAGTGTTCAGGCCAGCCAAAGCTATATAGTGAAACTCTGTCTCCAAAACAAAACAAAAAGGAAAAGAAAGTGGTCCAGGCTGAAATTACAACTCAGTGGTAGAGTCCTTGCTTACCAAGCATGGGTGAGACCCTAAGTTCGATTCCAAGCACTGCCAAAAAGAAAGGAAGATAGGTGGTCAAGCCAAAGTACATGATCCACACCTGTAATCCCAACACTGAGGAGGCCCAGCCAGGTAGAATTAGGGCCAGCCTTGGCTACATAGTAAGACCCTGCTCACTCTCCCCCCAAAAAAGAGGTAGTAAGAAAACTTATTTTTTTATTTGTATGAGTGTTATACTTGCATGCATGTATGTGTGCCAAGTATATGCCTGATACCTCTAACTGGATTACAGGTGGTTGTAAGCCACCATGTGGGTGATGGGAACCAAACCCAGGTCGTCTGGAAGAACAGCAATTGCTCTAAACTGCTGTGCCATCCGTGCAGCCCCGAGGAAAGCCTTCTTAGGGGGAGGGAGATGGCCGAGCTTGATGACTTGAGTTCAGCTCCCTGGACCCAAATGGTAAGAGGGGAGAACTGACTCCTGCAGGTTGTCCTCTGTCCTCTACACATGCACCCTTGTGAGTGTGCATACACATACACTGAGAGAGTAAATAATTTTTTTTAAAGAAAAAACAAAAAGCCTTAATAGAGGAAATGTCTAGGAGCTAAGACCCAGAGGTAACCAGAGATAATACACAGATACAAAGAGCTTCAGGGGACTCTGAGGAATAGTGGTTCTGACCCACTGAACTACTGCTAGTGTGCACATGCTGTGGTTGGGAGAAATTGAAGTCTGAAATGAAGCCAGGAGGCCTGGATGCACAAAGCCTAGAGATGGAAGTGAGGAACTGGACAGAGCTAAGGAGGAGTGAGATGGATTAGGGATTTGCTGATCCTAGAAAAATACTGGTCTTTGTCTTGGGAAGCATCATGGTTTTGCTCGAAAATTTCAAGTGAATAAAGAGTGACTAAAAGAGTCCAACTCCAGGATTTGCAGATTTGCGTTTTGACTCTGGGTGTCTTAATCAGCTATGCAGACTTTGTGCCTTTTAAAATAGAGTTGTAGTAAAATTGTTTACCTGCTAGAAGTACCTGAAGACATAGGAGATATGTGTGTCCTTTTTTTCCTCCCCCCCAACCCCGTCCCTTGTTAAATATGTTTGTGGCACCGAGGATAGAACCCAGTGCCCACCAGTGCTTTTTCCTTTTATAGCCTGGCTCAAACATATCTGGTTCTTAAGTGTTGGTTAGAAAGGTCCGCAAAGTTTGTTTAAAGTACAGATTGCAAGGCTGGGGAGATGCTTTGGTGGGTTAAAACACTAGCCATTCAAGCCTGAAAACCTGAGTTCAAGACCTCAAAACCCACACAAAGAGCTGGATTTGGTGGCACACATCTGTAATCCATTACTGCTTTAGGGACATGGGACACAGACAAGAGCATGATCAGGAAAGCTAGTCTAGAGTACACAGTGTAGTGACAGGAACAATAAAAGAGCCCCCACTTCCAGAAGGTGGAAGACAAGAACTGACTCCCAGTTGTCTTCTGCGCACATATAAACACAAATAGGGAGCGGGTGTGGTAGCACACACTCTTAGTCCCAGCACTTGGGAGGCTAAGGCAGGTGGATCTCGGAGTTTAAGGACAGTCAAGGCTACAAAGAAATCCTGTCTTGGAAAACAACAACAACAAAAGGATTCTGTGTGTGTGTGTGTGTGTGTGTGTGTGTGTGTGTCCTTGCTCACTGCAGGACAGAGAGATGTCAGATCCACTGGAGCATGGAGTGACAGGCCATTGTGAATGGGTGTTGGGAATTAAATTCATATCCTCTAGAAGACCAGCAAGTGCTCTTAACCACTTAGCCATCTCTCCTGCCTGTGACTTTAATTTGAAAGAATAAAAATACAGATTGTAGTGTCTCACATCAACTTCCTTAGATGATGGTTCTTCTTGTTTTTTGCTTTTTTAAACGAATTTATTTTTATTTTTATTTGTGTATGTTCAAACATCTTTGTAGGTGCCCGAGGAGACCAGAAGAGGGTATCAGATCCCTTGGAGTTACAGGTTGTCATGAGCCATTCAATATGGGTGCTAGGAATTGGACTCAAGTCCTCTGTAAGATCATCAAGGCTCTTAACCACAAAGACATCTCTCCAGCCCTTTGTTTTTGTTATTTAAGTCAGGGTCTTGCTTTGTATCCAGGCTGGCCTTGAACTAGTGATCTTCCTATGTCAGCCTCCCCAGTACGTGCTTCCTAGATGAAGATTCTGATGCAGGGGTTTGCCAGACCTCACTTGGAAAAACATCAGTCTTTGAAATGATAGGTACAGCAACCTGGTCTTCAGTTCACAGAATGAAAGACTGAAGCACAGACCTGGCAAGGGCCAGGATAGGGGCAGAGCTCAAGATCAGCAAGTCTGAGACTATGCTGGCTCCTGGCTCTGGTCTCAGTGCAGTGCTAGAGAGATGAGAGAAAGCCCAGGTGCAGCATGAGCTCAGGCCCCTGGCTCAGAAAGTGGGTCTGGTCCCAGACCTCTGAGCATGGGCTCAAAACCTGAAACACCCAGAATCAAGTCTCAGCTGTAAAGTTTCTAGCTGTGTGACTTGACAAGTCTGTTCACTCTTAGAACTCGATCCATCCACGTCTCTTAAACGGGGTAAGTAATTCCTGTTTCAGGCAGTATGCGAATGCTGCTGACAGGCTCTGTGAAGACACAACACCTGAGGGAAGTAATCTGGTTCCCTTCAGTCCTCACGCAATCCCATGAGTTAGTATTTTTAAATTATTTATTTATTTTCTCTTTATGTGCATTGATGTTTCGCCTGCATGTGTGTCTGTGTGAGGGTGTCAGATTCTGGAGTGAGTTGCCATTTGGGTGCTGGGAAGAGCAGACAGAGCTCTTAACCACTGAGCCATCTCTCCTTTTTACCTCTATTTTTCAGGTAAGAAAACTGAGGTTCTAAGATATATAATAAATTGTATAAAAAGTCACAGCAGCTGGAAGTGGTAGAGGCGAGATGTGAAGCTAGACATTCCGGCGTCAGAATATACTTAATTACACCAATGTACTGTTTCTCTGGACCTTGCTTTCTTGTGGTGATGTAAGAGTGAGTTGCTGTGTGTAAAACGCTTGGGATGCTGTGGAATTTGGCAAGTACTTAGTAGGTGCGGGCTGTCCTCTTTTTTACAGTAGTTCCAGGGATCAAGACCATCAAAGCTTCGTGCATGCTAGACAAGGACTTTGCTCCTGAGCTACATACCCAGCCTGTTTTTTGTTTTGTTTTGTTTCCTTATTAGGAGGCTAGGGATGTAACTCAGTGGTAGAGCACTTCTCTGGCATGCACCAGACCCTGGGTTCAAGTTGCGAAACTTCTTTCCTCACCAAAAAAAAAAAAAAAATTGCTTCCTGGTATGGTGCTAACTCTAAGGAGCCTCTCAGTCCAGGGACTCCATCAGTCAACCATAAACATATAGAAGGTAAACTGCTTCTATATACCTTTTCTGGAATAGGCCCTGAACCCATCCCCCACCCCTATACCCCCCGCAGCTCCTTTCTTGGCTTAGTGCAGATCCACCCTCCTTCTCCACCCCAGCTCATGTGAGTACAGATGAGGACATGGTCTATCAACATATTTTAGTAAATGATCCACAAGCCTGAAGTAGAACCTTCCACCCTCTGGGCACACCTGGCTCTGTTTACCCATTCTCCCCTGCCCCACGACTAAGCTCCTCTTAAGAGGATCTGCCCTAATCCTCTTCCCTTCATCCCTCTGGGAGGATGATCGGGTGTTAAGACTGATGCAGCTGTTAATCCTATTTTTTCCCAACTACGATCCTAGGAGCAGCTGTGTGGATGTTGTCTGGGCTCTTGGCCAGAAAGTAGGGACTCAGCAAGAGCTAGTACCCAGGAAGCTTTGCTAGCTCAGATACATCAGTTCTGACTGAAAAAGAGGCTTCTGACTGCTAGCAGTAGATCAGGTTGCCTTCAGAGCGAGTGAGCTCCCCATCACCACAGTTTTGAAGCAGGGACTTTAAAAGGCTTCCAACACAGAGGATGGACCAAAATTCCTGTCTGGGGTGGAGTCCATTATAACTGTGCATGGTCAGAATTCTCTGAACGGTTGCTTCTCCAGGAGCTGACCGGCTAAGGGGAGGGTATTTGAAACCCAGCCAACCACCCTGTCTAACCACTGACTCCTCTTTACTCCAGATCCCGTGTTTGGAGACCTTAAGACCTGTCGGAACTGAGAAAGGAAGATTGTGAGAGTAATGGGACCTAGGCATTCTGGGAATGCAGAGGGCTGGAAAACTGCGAGGTTAAGGACCAGAATGTAGCTGATCTTTTGTGTTTCTGGCCCCTCACTTACTGATTTCTACCCCTAATGAGCAGATCACAGGGGAAACTTGAACACAGTGTCAAAACTTGGGACCATTAGCAGGAAGGATGTAGAGGTTCTGTGGTTTAGGCTGCGGAGACCCCAGTGGGAAGTACTGGTATGACCCAGTTACATTTGGGACTGGAGAGATGGCTCAGTGTTTAAGAGCACTTGCTGTTCTTGAAGACCATTTAGGTTTGATTCCTAGCACCCACATGGTAGCTCACAACCATCTGTAACTCCAGTTCCAGGGGACCAAACAGCCTTCCTGGGCACCAAGTCCATGCTTGGTAAACATTCATATACCTAAAATAAAAGTAATTTTTTCCTTAAAGATAGTTACCTCGGAGATCTTGAGAGGGCTTTAGTGAAGAAGGAAGCCTTGAAGAATGGCAGAGGGATGACTGGTCTAATTTTGCTTCTCTTGCAGAGAAGGCCCACCTACCGAGAGCCATGGAGGTGGAGGCTACAGAGGCCAAGTCCCCAGGCCCCTGCTACAAGCGCTCTGGCCGCCGTTATAAGTGCCTGTTCTGTACAAAGACATTTCCAAATGCTCCCAGGGCAGCCCGCCATGCTGCTACACATACACCTACAGACTGCACAGAGGAGGTGACTGAGGTCCAGCCAAAGGTGGATACAGAGCCCAAGGCTGAGGAAGCTAGTGGAGACAAGGTGTCAACCGGTTCAGTAGCCAAGCCCCGGCCCTACGCCTGTCCACTGTGCCCCAAGGCCTACAAGACAGCTCCTGAGCTACGCAGCCACGGGCGCAGCCACACTGGTGAAAAGCCCTTCCCATGCCCGGAGTGCGGCCGCCGCTTCATGCAGCCAGTGTGCCTGCGTGTGCACCTGGCTTCGCACGCTGGCGAGCTGCCCTTCCGATGCTCACACTGCCCCAAAGCTTATGGTACACTCTCTAAACTCAAGATCCACCAGCGTGGGCACACAGGCGAGCGGCCCTATGCCTGTACTGATTGCGGCAAGAGCTTTGCTGATCCTTCCGTGTTCCGCAAGCATCGGCGCACGCATGCAGGTCTGCGACCCTACAGCTGCGAGCGCTGCGGCAAGGCCTATGCCGAGCTCAAGGACTTACGCAACCACGAACGGTGAGCCCCCTGATACAGCTGGGAAACAAGTGGGGACTAGCGTCTCAACAGACTCTGCCAGTGGGAAGAGGGTGGCTTGCCTAAAGATGGGAGTGCCTGGACAGGGGTCAGGCTAGGTGGAAGAGCAAAGTACCTAAAGGTAGAGCCCTGAGAGTGGGCGGGGTCTTATTGGCCTAGGTTCCAGTACAGCCCGAAAGGGGACGGTGTTTGGAATTGGTCACCCACAGGATCTTGCGGGAAGGACATATGTGGGTGGGTCCTAGGAAAGATGACTTAAAATTTCTTACTCTAGGGTACAGCCCTGTGGCTCTCAGGGAACTGCAGCCCGGACAGGCAACAGGGTTGTCCCATGTGGGTCTGCTTCCATCTAACCAGGTCCTCTG
Organism: Cricetomys ansorgei; assembly: GCA_026225945.1. Classification (NCBI taxonomy): domain Eukaryota; kingdom Metazoa; phylum Chordata; class Mammalia; order Rodentia; family Nesomyidae; genus Cricetomys; species Cricetomys ansorgei. Next base: position 20,385,403 of record JAMJFZ010000597.1, on the reverse strand, counting down.
TTACTCCACAGGTCCCACACGGGTGAGCGCCCCTTTCTCTGTTCTGAGTGTGGTAAAAGCTTCTCTCGCTCCTCCTCCCTCACGTGCCACCAGCGTATCCACGCAGCCCAGAAACCCTATCGCTGTCCGGCTTGTGGCAAGGGCTTCACACAGCTTAGCTCCTACCAAAGCCATGAGCGCACGCATTCGGGTGAGAAGCCCTTCCTGTGCCCTCGATGTGGCCGCATGTTCTCCGATCCCTCCAGCTTCCGCCGCCACCAGCGGGCACACGAGGGTGTGAAGCCTTACCGCTGCGAGAAGTGCGGCAAGGACTTCAGGCAGCCAGCCGACTTGGCCATGCATCGGCGGGTGCACACCGGCGACCGGCCCTTCAAGTGCCTGCAATGCGATAAGACTTTTGTGGCTTCATGGGATCTCAAGCGGCATGCATTGGTGCACTCAGGACAGCGGCCATTCCGCTGTGAGGAGTGTGGGCGAGCCTTCGCTGAGCGAGCTAGCCTCACCAAGCACAGTCGTATGCACTCCGGCGAGCGCCCTTTCCACTGTAATGCCTGCGGGAAATCCTTCGTGGTATTATCCAGCCTCAGGAAGCACGAGCGTACCCATAGAAGCAACGAGGCTACAGGAACTGCCCCCCAGCAGGAGTTGGTACTGGGACTGGCGTTGCCTGTAGGCGTCGTGGGTGAGGGCTCAGCTGCCCCCGTAGCAGGTGCAGGGCTAGGGGACCCTCCAGCTGGGCTGCTAGGGTTACCCCCTGAGTCTGGTGGTGTAGTGGCCACACAGTGGCAAGTAGTGGGCATGACTGTGGAGCATGTGGAGTGCCAGGATGCTGGTGTTGGGGAGGCTCCTGGTCCCCTGGGAGATGCGGGGGACGTAGGGGGTGAGGAGACTGATGAGAAGCCCCCGCAGTTTGTGTGTCGTGAATGCAAAGAAACTTTCTCCACACTGACGTTGCTGCGCAGGCATGAGCGCTCACACCCGGAGCTCCGACCTTTTCCCTGCACCCAGTGTGGTAAGAGCTTCTCAGACAGGGCTGGGCTTCGTAAGCATAGCCGAACCCACAGCTCTGTACGCCCCTACTCCTGTCCCCAATGTCCTAAAGCTTTCTTAAGTGCCAGTGACCTGCGCAAACATGAACGTACTCACCCTGTGCCCATCGGGACCCCTATACCCTTAGAACCTCTTGTGGCTTTGCTAGGAATGCCAGAAGAAGGGTCAGCTTGAAGTTTGTAGCTCTCTACCGCACTCCGTTAAGCCCATCCCCAGTCTCCAGATCCTTACTGCTGGGCAGCAGCTCAGCTCACAGCCCGCTAAGAGTTGGGGACATGGAGGCCGCCAGCACATGTGAGAGACACGCATTAAAGCATTGGCTTTGACACCGAGCCGTCTACTGTGTTCTGGTTGAGTTAAACTTCAGTAGAGATCCCGGAGTAACACAAGTTAGAAAAGTCTTGATGGTGTTTTGTGACACTATCTCACAGCTTAGCCTGATCCAGAACTCACTGTATAGCCCAGGCTCACCTTGAACTCAGCCAGTCCTCCTGTCTCAGCCTCCCAAGTTCTGGGATTGCAGGTGACTACCACCACACCTGGCCCTAGAAGGGTCTTGAAATGCATTGTTTGCCAAAGTATGTGTTGGATTGTTTTGCGAAAGAGCTTTCAGTGGCCAGGTCAGTACAGGAAGGTGTCTGTACCTCTGAGAATTCTTGGTGATTAAAAGGTCATTAAAGGCATTAAGACCTGCAATGAACAAATTTATGTAGGTTTGTTTAGCCTACACTTGGGATCATGAAACCTTTACTGAGTACTTCTTTATAGATAATAAGCTGGGGTTAAATGCTTACCTTTTCTCAGGGCTAGAAATGGTCCCACTGTTAAAGGCTAAGGCTCACAACCCAGAAGGTGTGGTTCCCAGTACCCATGCTTGTCTCTCCAACTACCTTTAAATTTTCCCCTTCAGGTGTGAGACAGCTTAAAAAAAATTATCTTTTCTGCTTATCACAGTAACAAATTAGGAAACATACCTGGAGGAAAACAGATTTCTATTTACAATAAAACCCATGAAGTAGAAAGGAATAAACCTCATTTTTAAAGTGGTAGCTGGTGCTGGAGAGATGGCTCAGTGGCTGAGAACATTGGCTGCTCTTCCAGAGGACCTGGGTTCAATTCCCAGGATTCACATGGCAGCTCACAACTGTCTGTAACTCCAGTTCCAGGGATCTGACACCCACACACCAATGCAGATAAAATAAAATTATATAAATTATATATATATATATACACACACATACATAAATGTTAGCTGAACATGGTGGTGCACACCTTTAGTTGCAGCACTTGGGAGTTAGAGGTGGTAGATCTCTGAGTTTGAGACTAGCCTGGTCTACATAGTGAGTTCCAAGATAACCAGGACTACTTAGACCCTGTCTTTTTTTTTTTTTTTTTAAAAAAAAAAGGCTAAAATTCTAAAACTGCATAAAGAAATCATATATTGCCAAAGCAGGGGGCACACTATGTACCTGAACGGACAGAGTTGTTGACAAAAGACGTTGATAGGCTCCACCACTCAGGAGGCAGAGGCGAGGGATCTCTGAGTTCAAAGCCAGCTTGGTCTATATTAGGAGTTCCAGGCAGCCAGAGCCACATGGTGAGATGCACAGAAGTTGACAGCTGGAATTCAGCTTGGTGGTAGAGCACTTACCTACCATGTGTGAGATCCTGGGTTCTATCTACCTCATTAGTGGGGAAAAGTTGACTTCCCAGTTTAATCTTTAAATTCATTGCTTATGCAGCTCCGACTAGCATTAAGTCCACAGTGTAGCCCAGGCTGGCCGCTCCTGCTGGCTTCCCAAGTATATGCCATCACACCTGTCATCTGTGTCTTACATTTGTGGGGGAAGAAGAAGGAAGAGAAAACACAACCAGGATTTTCCTCTCCTGTGTGTTCGCTACCATTTCTTTGTGTTTCGTGGTGCCAGCTAGTTGTAAATGCAGTGAAACCAAACTTGGGATGGGAACAGACTCTTCTGCCATTTTCCCATTCTTCTATCAGTGAGGCTGGGCACGCTACACACTATGTAACCAGCCTGTGGAGCTCACAGTAGCCTTCAAGATGCTGCGGTCATCGGTGTTTTCAGGCTTACCAGTATGGTGGCATGTCACCATCACAGCTAGAAATGGAAGATGACTTAGACGCCTGGCTCGTCACCGGCCTGGTGTTCGCCTGTGTTTGGCAGTATTGATAGTTTTGAAAGCATCCACCAGAACATTAATGTGTACCATTGTGTATAGAAAGAACCCAAAGGATTTTTTTTAACCCAATCTGAAAATCCAAAGCTCGAATGGAACATCTGTCTTCATTTTTCATTTAGTTTGGTTTTCGATGTTGGGTATTGAAACTCACATACACTAAGCCCTTGCTCTACCACTGAACTATACCTCCAGCCCATAATACTTTTTTTTTTAAACAGAGGTAATGTGTTTGACATGCTAAAAATCAAAGCACTAAAAGAATATGTGATTGGCACAAAAATAAAAGTCAACCAATAGAGAGAGGGGATCCAGAAACAGCCATGCGTATATCTGTTAACTTACTACTATTTTTAAGTTTTACAGTACTGAGGCTTGAACCAGGAGCCACAAGCATGCTGGGCAGACACTTTACCATTGAACTATAGCTCCAGTCCTTTATTTTATTTATTTGTTTGTTTATTCATTTATTTATTTTGGGGACTGACTCACTAAATTGACTAGACTAGCCTTGAACTCCCTCTGTAGCCCAGATAGACTTTGAACTTTTGATCCTCCTGCCTAGCCACCTGAGTTCTGAGATTGCAGTCACCTACCCCCACACCGGGAATCAGTGCTCTTGTCTCAAGACTTGAAGACCACCAGATTGCCAGTGCCAGGAAGTAACCAGAATGCACTTCATCTGCAGGCCCAGACGCTAGTCATAGGGACGCTGTAGCAGGTAGCCATAATCCAGGAGGAGAACCAGCAGACACTGCAGTGGCAGAGACAGCAGAGTCATTCATGCCCAGGTTCTCAGAAATTCGGATTTAAAGGGACGTCTTTTGGGTTGGCGAGATGCTCAGCCAGTAGAATGTATTTTCCACCAAGCTTTACAACCCATGTTCAATACTCAAGACCTACATGATGGAAGGAGAGAACAGATTCTTAGAAGTTGTCCTCTGACTTCCAATGTGGCACACACATGTGTAAAACACGCACTAACACACACATACAAACTGTCTAAAATGGAGGGAGTGGGTTGGGATTGAGAGTATATGTACAGTGGTAGAGCATTTGCTTAGCTAATAATGAGACCTTTGGTATGATAAAAGTTACAAGGCAGGTGAAGGGGACTTGGGTCTTTAATACCAGCACTTGGGAGGCAGAAGCAGGTGGACAGCGAGATGGCTCATCAAGTAAAGGCACTTGCCACCAAGGCTGATGACCTGAGTTTGGTCACTGGAACCCACATGATGGAAGGAGAGAATTGACTAGAGAAAGTTACCTAGTGACTGTCCATGCACTCTGGCACAAACACACATACACACATGTAAAAGTCATAATGTTTATAATTTATTTGCAAACTTGCTGTTTTTTACTTAATTTTTTTTGGAGACAGGGTTTCTCTGTTGTAACTCTGGCTGTCCTGGAATTCACTCTGTAGATCAGGCTGGCCTCGAACTCACAGAGATCCTACCCACCTCTGCCTCCCAAGTGCTGGGATTAAAAGTGTGTGCCACCACAGCCTGGCTAATTTTTATTTTTAATTTTATGTTTGTATGTGGGTTATGTGCATGTTGGTGCAGGTGTTCACAGAGGGTGCCAGACCCCTTGGAGCTGGAGTTACAAGCAGTTATGAGCACCCTAATGTGGGTGCTGGGAACCAAACTTGGGTTCTCTGCAAAGCAGCGAGTGTTCTTAAGAGCTGAACCATTTCTCCAGCTGCCATAAATGTATTTTTACAAGCTGTGTATGTTTTTATAGCTAGAAACCCTTAGACTTAAAGTATTTGGCCCATTTTGAGTTAATTTCAGTACATGGTTCAAACTATGAAGTTGAATCATAAGGTTCAACTTCATTCTCTTGCCTATGGATTTTCAATTGTTCCAGAAGCATCTGTTGAAGAGACCATTCTTTGTTCATTGAATTGTCTTGGCCTTCTTAAAAATAAACCAATTGTAAATGTGAGAGGTTTGGTTTGGTTTTTAGCTGGGGATCAAGCACAGGCCTTGCAGATGCTCTACATCTCGGCCACACACCTTCAGGTTCATGTCTGTCATTATGCCAATACCACACTATTTTGATTATTGTAGGGTTGTTGTTTTTTTAAGATTTATTTATTTTCTCTAAGTACTTTGACTGCCATGAATTTCTGTGCACTCAGAAAAGGGTGTTGGATCCCCTAGAACTGAAGTTATGGATGGTTGTAAACAGCTGTGGATGCTGGGAACTGAATCTTGGACCTTTGCAAGAGCAAGCGCTCTTAACCACCGAGTCATTCTCCAGCCTGATAATATAGTTTTGTAGGAACCTCAAATCGGGGCCTCTGAGGCTTCCAACTTGTTACTTCAAGAGTCTTTATTTTTCCCTGGACTTAAATTCCATTTTAATTTTATTATGTAGTTTTGAGACTTAGTAGTTTGAGGCCTGAATGTTGACCCCAAATTCACTATGTAGCCCTTGCCGCCTCAAGCCCTCCATCCTCCTGCCTCAGCCTCATGAGTGCTAGAATTACAGATGTTTGTTATCACACCTAACTCCATTTATTTCACTTTTTGATCAGGTTGCCAGATTTTGCTATCAAGAAATTTAAAAAGCTAGTTTAGATTTTGGTAGTTGTACCGAATCAGCTGATGCATTTGTGGGATCTTGCCATCCCTGTTCGTTTGTTTGAGACAGGGTCTCACTATGTAGCTCCGGCTGTCCTGGAACTCTGTAAACCAGGCTGGCCTCAAGGCCTGCGCCGCTACCGCCCAGCACGGGATATTCCCATCTTTAACAATATTAAACTTTCTGACCTGTGAGCATAGGGTATCAGCTGTTTATTTTTATTGTATGTGCATGGGTATTTTGCTTGGATGTATGTCTGTGCACTGTGAGTATGCAAGGCCTAAAGAGCTTGTCTGAGCCCTTGGAGCTGGAGTTAAGAGACAGGTGTGAGTCATTATTGTTAGGAATTAAGTCCAAGCCCTCTGGAAGAGTAGCCAGTGTCCTTAACCTCTGAGCCACCTCTCTAGTCCCAACTTAGATCTTTAATTTCTTTCAATACTATCTTTTCATTTTATCTATGCGTACGTCTGTTATTAAATTTATATCAACTTACCCTTTTTGTTGCTACTACAAATGAATTTTTCTTCTTTTCTTCATGATATTTATTTTTGTTTTGAGACGGTCTCTCAGACAGTGTCGCCTGCCTCGAACTCACTCTGTAGCCACAGGTAGCCTTGGAACTTACTATCCTTCTGCTTCTCGAGGCTAGAATATAGACAAGCCACTGTGCCAGGCTTACGTGAATCATCTTACTTATTTCTCTTTGGATTGTTCTTTGTTAATGATGACACATAGTCTTCTGATACAATGAGGAAGTTCCCTTTCACTCCTATTGTGCTAAGTGCTAAGTTTTTTAGTTTTTGTTTTTTTTTTAAAGAGGTCTCGTGGGCTCTGGGTTGGCCTAGAATTTAGTACACAGCCCAGAATGACCTTGACCTTCTGATCCTCCTGCCTCCACTTCCTGAGTGCTAGAATTACAGGCCTGTACCCCCAGGCCTGGTTTAGTTGGTGTTTGGGATCGAGCATCAGCCTTCATGGTACACAAGCTCTCTACCAACCAAGCTACGTCTCGGGTATCCAGTGTGTTACAATTTCTTATATGAAAGCAAGTTTTATTTTGTCAGATGTACTTTCTGTGTCTATTGAATTATTTTATGGCTTTTGTTTTTATTTTATTAATAGTATGTATTATTTGGCTTCTGGATAGTAAACCAACTATGTATTCTTTGGATAAATCCTGCGTGGTCATGCCATATAACCCTTTTAAATGTGGTGCTGGATTGGATTTGCTTTGCTTTTATTTTATTGGAGACTTCTGTGTCTGTACTAAGAGTCTCTCTGTCATTCTCTATCCTTCCTTCTCTTCCTTTCTCTCTCTCTTAAAGATTTACTCATTTTAGTTTGGGGCCAGCCTGGTCTACAGAGTGAGTCCCAGGACAGCCAGGGCTACACAGAGAAACCCTGTCTTTAAAAAACCAAACCAAAAAAAAAAAAAAAAAACCAACAAAACCCAAAGCTGAAAACAACAACAAAAAGAGGTATTTATTTTATGTGCGCGCATTTTGCCTGTATGTATGTGTGTGCATCACATGTAAGCTCGGTACCTGTAGAGGTCAGAAGAGGGCATTGGGTACCCAGGAACTCGAGTTACAGATGTCTGTGAGCTGCTAGGAAATGAGACGTCGTCCTCTAAGAGAGCAACAAGTGCTGTTAACTGCTGAGCCACCTCCCTAGCCTAAGATTAATTTCCCCTTGAGATAGGGTCCTGTGTGTCCCAGGCAGGCCTCAAATTAGCTATGCAGCCAAGGATAACTTTCAACTTCTCATCTTCCTGTTTGCACTCTGTGAGAGCTGTGATTACAGGTGTGCCGTATTATATCCATTTTATGTAGTGCTAGGATCAAGCCCAGGGCTTTGGGCCCCGCTATGCAAGCCCTCTACCCGCTGAGCTACATGTCTACCCCCTTCAGAAGAACACTGATCTGTCATCTCCTTGGGATGTCTTTGTCCAGTTTTTTTGTTTTGTTTTGTATGGAGACAGGGTTTCTCTGTGTAGCCCTGGCTGTCCTAGAACTTACTCTGTAGACCAGATTGACCATGAATTCAGAGATCTTCTTGCCCCTTAAGTGCTGGGATTAAAGGAGTGTGCCACCACCGCCACCTAGCTTCAAGTTCAGTTTTATTTTCAGAGTAATGTCTATAAGTCTTTTTATGTCTTCTGAGTTGTGCTTGTTTGTTTTGAGACAGGGTTTTTCTATGTAGCCCTAGCTGACCCGGAACTCACTATGTACACCAGGCTGGCCTCAAATGCCTCTGCCTCCTGAGTGCTGAAATTGAAGGCTTGGGCCACCACACCTGCTCTATGTCTAGAAGTCTTGATCTCTGTCCCTCAGTACTCTTCTCTAATTTTCCTTAATTTCCAATTCCTTGCCAGGTCTTCTCTATCTGGTGAATGCAAATTCACAGACTCTTGTGCTAAGGCAACAGCTGGCACCAACTTTTCATCTGTGGACTGTGGTCACAGTCCTTTCTGAATAAACGGGCTTGCCCTGGGCTCAGTCCCCAGGAAGGAAGGGGTGAAAGGGAAGGGAAAGAGGGAGGAAAGAAAGGGCTGGGTATGTGCATACCTGTGACCTCAGCATTTGGAAGACTGATGCAGGAGTTTCAGGGTCTGCACAGGGGCTCCTCCCGGGAGGAGAGTGCTTCAGACTAAGGCTGAGGCTGAAGCAGAGGAAGCAGTGGCATTCTAGACTCAGATGAGAAGCTATGGAGCCCAGTCAGTTCTGGACTGCTAACACAGTCTTAAATCCCGGCACTTGGGAGACAGTGGCAAGTGGATCTCTGTGAGTTCGAGGCCAACCTGGTCTCCAGAGTGAGTTCCAGGACAGCCAGAGCTACAACAGAGAAACACTGTCTGGACCCCCCACACACACACACAAAAAAAAAAAAAAGATACAAATATATTCATAGATATTAGGGCATGGAATATTTAGGGGAATATTTTCCTAGTACATCTCTCCTGGCCTTCAAAGATCCATGTCTGTCCTACATGCTAAAAGACATTTATCAAAGTTCTAACCTTGTCAAAGTCCAAAAAAATTCTCATAGTCTAAAGTCCCAAATTTTATCAGTCATCAAAATCAGATGCAGAACGCAGTGTGGGTGTAGTCCGCCCTGAAGCACAATTACTCAGCTGTGGACCTGTGCAGCTGCAGAAGGGCTGAGGTATGGCTGCTAGGAAGAGGGCTGACCCAGCATGTGTGAGGATCTGGGTTCATTTCAAGCACCTACAGCAGAGTGGGACAAGCACAGCCTAAGAGCTGCAGGCACCTGACAGACGGATGAAGAAGCCACCCACTGAAAGCAATCCACAAATGCACTTGGAGGCCTAGAGAGGTGACTCAGTAGGAAAAAGTAATCACTGTTCTTGCAGAGGATCTGGGTTTGGTTCCCAGCACTGATATCAGACAGCTTACAACTGCCTTGATCCAGAGGCTCCAATGCCTCAGTCCTCCTTGAGTTCAAAACACATGCACATAAATAAAAATAAACCTTTAAAGTTTTTTTTAAACCACCTAGAATCTAGGTTAGGTTGCACTCGCTTTCAATCCCAGCACTTGGGAGGCAGAGGCAGGCAGATATCTCTGAGTTCAAGGCCAGCCTGGTCTACAGAGTGAGTTCCAAGTCAGCTGGAGTTATAAAATGAGACTCTGTCTCAAAACACAAGACTCCACCTTGGGAATTTCCCTTAGGTTTCCAGTCTAGAAGTCATCCTTCATGGCTTTGTTCTGGTCTCTGGGTCTCAGTACCAACCTTGATGTCATCTTTCCTTAAATGGCTCTTGTGAGAACCTACTAGGACAGCTAACTCCAGCAGCCCACAGGATTATTGTATTATGTTGTCTGTTTACCTTTTTTTACTTTTTTTAAGGACAGGTCTCACTATGTAGTCCTGGCTAGCCTGGAACATGCCATGTAGACAAGGCTGGCCTCAGACTCATAGATTTGCCTGCTTCTGCCTCCTCAGTGCTGGGACTTTAAAGGCGTGCATCATCACTCAAGCTTTTTTCTTTTTGAGACAGTCTTGATAAGTATCCCAGGCTGGAGTCAAACTCTCGATCTTTTTGCCTTGCCCTCCCTCCCCTCTGAAGGGTAAGAGCTCTATGCCATCCTCTTGTTCATAATGCTTAACAATCTTAGAATATCTTAATTCATTCGCTTGCCTTCTCCACTGACAGATACTGTCTATCACACAGACCTCATCTTTATTCCAGTTTCTCTTCCCCAGGCACCTACAATAATGTCTGGAACATAAATCTTGCTCAGAAAGTAAATATTTTGTGAAAAATTAACAAAACTGCATTAAACATGGAATAGTAAGTATGACAGACCCCCCTCTCCAGCTGATGTGTTCATACCCTAATTGTCAGAATCTGCTACCATTAATTTATGTGGCAAAAGCCTTGGAAGATGATAATTTGCAGACTCAACTGAAGAGAGAGTCTGCCCTCCAGCACAATCTTCATTTGTGGACCTAGGCAACTAAAGAAGGGCTGGAGATGTAGCTTGTCTGGGTGGGTTCTGTGTAATCACAAATACATTTATAAGAGGGACACAGAGGGCTGGAAAGATGGCTCAGTGGTTAAGAGCACTGGATGTTCTTGCAGAGGACCCAGGTTCGGTTCCCAGCACCCACATGGCATCCCACAACTGCATGTAATTCCAGTTTCAGCAGATCCAATACCCTCCAAGGGCACCTGCCGACACATGGTGCATATACAGACAAACAGGCACACACACATACACATAAATGAAATAAAGGAATGAGTAAGAGGGACACAGACCTAACTGCTAGAACGTGGTGATGAGACTGCCGTGCTTTCAAGGGGAGGATGGGCCCACCAGCCAAGGAATATGAGCCACATCAGACCTGAGAAAGGTCTCCATCTGATTCTCCATCTGAGCAACCAGTAGGAACTAGTTCTGCAAACACTTCGCTTTTGCTTAGTGACACTGACTTTGAACTTCTTACCTCCAGAATTGTAAAAGAGTAAAGGTGGTTTGTAAGCCCACTAAATGTGATAATTTATCACATCAGTAATAGAAAATTAGGTGGGCATGAAATACATGCTTGCAATCCCAGGACCAACGAGGCTAAGCAAAGAGACTGGCATAAGTTTGAGGTCATCCTGGGCTACACAGTGAGTTCAAGACTAGCCTGGGCTGGTGCTAGAAGATGGCTCAGTGGATAAAAGCACTTGCAGAAGACTCAGGTTTGGTTCCTAGCACCTACACGGTGACTCACAGTAACTCCAGTTTCAGGGGATCTGGCGCCTCCTTCTGATCTCCATGGGCAGGTGGTCCATTCATGAAGGCAATGCACTCACACACATAAAATTTTATTTTTAAAAATTTTAAATTTAGTTTAAAAAATCTAAAACTAAACTAGACTGAGCTATTTATATATATAGTGAGAGTCACTCTCAAGAAACACAGGCACACACACACACACACGGAAGTGAGTACCACATAGAGGGGTTAATATTTGTGTTGGCTGTAATTGCAGTGGCCACTGGTTTGCCGATATTAATTCTCCCCTCAGTTTAAAGTAATAGAACAAAAAGCAACACTCTGAGCTGGGCATGGTAGTATCTGCAGGGAATCCCAGCACTTGGTAGGCTAATGGAGGAAGGTTGGGAAATAATTACAACTGCAATCCCAGCTCTGGGAGGCTGAGGTATAAGGACTGAGTAAGAGCTCTTCCTTGCCAAGAGTTCAAATCAACCCTGAGCTACAGAGTAAAGACCCTGTCTCTAAAAACAAAACCAGAGTAACAGAAGTCTTAACCCGGAGAGTAAAGATGTTTTCTCAGCAACATTTGTACCTGGTTCTGGTGATGTGATTTGTATTCTAAAAAGATTAGAGAAGAAAAAAAAATCACCTATACAACTTGTGCTGTGCAATTTAGTGGAAGGGCTAACTGTTACAAAGGCAGGGCTGTGGAAGTGGCAGAGGACCAACTTGAGCCACTAGATGAGGGTATTGTCTCAGAGAAGGAAAAACATTTAAAACAAACAAAAAACCCACACCTGGAACTTTTGACTTCATTGAACAATTCCATACTAACTTGGACTTTGGTGCTTAGTCTGGACGTCACTGTGAGCTCATGGCAATCCTCTGCATGGGTCTCCTGAGTACTAAGATTTTAAGCATGACACCGTACCCAGAAAACTGTAGCTTTTTACCTATTAGATTCTCATCAGTTCCATAGGACAGCAGTGACACCCATAATTCTTTATAAAAATGCTTCCTCTCTAGATGTGACTGCACGCAATCTAAGTCTACTGACATCTTGGGTGAAACAACTCGTCTGTTAATCTTTTTCTCTGAACCACCTTGATTAACCGAACAGCTTTGTTGGAAATCACTATGAAGGCTAATTTTTACATTTTGGTTGTGAGCCCAGCCTTTAATGGCTGAGCCATCTCTCTGGTCTTGAAGGCTTTTTACAAAAGGCACAAATTGTACACTTGATATGGTCTAGCCACAAAGATGAGCTTTAATAGTCTATTTGTATATATGTGTGTGTGCATGTTCATAAATGTATGAGAGTTCATACGTGTGTAGAGGTCAGAGGGCAACCACTTTCCACCTTGTTTGAGACAAAGTATCTTGTTTACCAGACTACCTGGCCCTCAGGCTCTTGGGTATTCTCCTGTCTCCATCTCCCATCTCACCAGGGCCCACTGGGATGATGCATGTACACTTACATGTGGGTTCTGAAGATTTGATCTCCAATCTTCAGGCTCATGTGGAAGTGATCTTCCCAGTCCCCAAATTCGTTGCTTAAAGCCTTTCTCAGCTGTATCTTGAGACAATGTTTCATGTTTCCCAGGCTAGCCTCAAACCAAGGATGACAAACGTCTGCTCCTCAGCCTCCACTTCTTCACTGCCACACCTCACTACCTTTCTCCTTCCTTTTTGTTTGATAGACAGTCTTGAATTAAAGCCCTGGCTAGCCCCAGTACTTTTTATGAAACCCACACTGGCCTAAAACTCATAGTGATCCTCCTGTCTTAGCCTCTTGAGTTCTAGGATTACAGGCATGCACCGCTAATCTGATGGTAAACGATGGCTCAGTGGATAAAGGTGCTTGCTGGCAGCCTGATGACCTGAGTTTAATGGGGCCCCACACTGTGCAAGGAGAGAACTACAGTCTTTTGAGTTGTTCTCTGACCACACATGTGCACACAAATAAAATTAATAATAAAAATGTAAAGACAGATGTCAGCTGCAGAAATGTAGATGTCCATCATCTGTACCAGATCCCAGTTGGTGCCTTGATCTTGGCTTACTTTGAAGGCAGCGTAAGAACGTGAACAGAGGTGGCCAGCAGGCCAGGAGTGTGCTGGAAATGGAGCCTCTGGGGATTCAGAGAGGGAGAACAAACAAGCCCAGAGTCTCAGAGCTAACATGTGATGCTCAGGCAAGATCCCCTGGCCCAGCTTCCCCACCATCTAGACAAGGGCTGCTCATTCAGGGTATGGGAACTTTTCTTGTAAAGTCCCAACTCGTTCCCCCTGCCTCTCCCTACATGCCCAAAGCCTCTTACCTTTGTGCAAGGTTTACCTTGTCTCTAACCTCAGTGATTCTACTATTTGTGTGTGTGTGTCTGGGGAATCCATGTGATGCTCGGCACACATCTGCTTCCTAAAATGAGCCACTTTATGCTGGGGGGTGGACGGGGGGCTCCCTGGACACCGACCAATCCTCATGCTCCTTGGGGAAAACTTAGGCCCTGTGACCATGTTTCCCAGTTGAGACCAAAGCACATCCCATATAGCCAGCAAGAGGTGTGCAATCTAAGGCTAATACTCTAGCTGTTGGCTAGCCGCCAGCTAGATGAAGGCAGGGGTCCACTTGGCCAATCCTCCTGTCCTTCCTGAAATGGTCAGGGAGTGTACCAGCCTGTCACATCCAGCCCTTTCAGGACTCAGCACGATTACGGGGAGTGGTGCCTGAGCAGTGGAGTCTTGTGGGACTGAAAGTAGGATGGGACAGGGTGGCTGGAATGCGTTGGAGATCGAAGCAGACCACTGAATCTTAGCAGCATGAGCCAGGAGCAGCTTATTTCTATATCCTCAGAAAAAACTACATTCTTCTCTGGAAACTAGGCACCTGGATGAGAAGCCTTGAAAATTCAGAATCAGAGGTCAGTGAGATGGCTCAGCAGGTAAGAGCACTTGCTACACAAATCTGGCAACCCGAGTTTGACCCTGGAACCCACAGTGGAAGAACATACTGCCCAAAGTAGATCTCTGACCTCTGCACAAATGCACACAGAAGCACTGTTTTGTTTTCTGAGTCAGAGTCTATCTACATAGCCCTGGCTGTCCTAGAGCTTGCTATGTAGACCAAGCTGGACTCAAACTCACAGAGATCAACCCACTTCCGCCTCCTGAGTGCTAGGATTAAGGAAAGCACCGCCATGCCAGGCTACATACATATACCAATCCCCTCTACCCACTCTGTGTCCCAGGACACAGTCTTCCTCTGTAGCCCTGAGTAGCCTGGAGTATGCACCACATTGGCCTTGAAACAGAACAGAACAAGGACCTGCAGCTCATGTGCCTTGTGAAAAAAAAATTAAAATTAAAATAAAAAACAACCTGCTCCAGGATCCTTTACCTGCTTCCACTAGAAAATCCCTGCACAGCAGGCAGCTGCTGGGGCAATGGATCTCTAAAACTCCTCCTACAGAAGTGAGTGCTCTCTGCTCGCAGGACCTGCCCTGCTGTGTCCTCTGCATAGAAACTTGTTACGCTGCCTGTCCCTATTACGTGTAACATTCCACAGAGATGCTGTCCCACTGAGAACTGCTCTTCCTGTTTGCTTATGTTTCTCAAGATGTTTCTTCCTCTTAGCCTCAGGAATGCCATTGCTATCTCTCACACACACACCTTACCCATGTCCCAGCACTGGGCTGGGCAGCTTATCACTTCAGGGGTATGTAGTGCCAGCTGTGAGCCACCCTGTGGGCAGAGATAGCTGCTGTGGCTGCATTTCTCAGGAAGGCTGTCCTGAGCCTGTCTAGGCGAGGCCTGGTGTCAGCAACGGCTTGGGGAAGGAGAATGGATACTTGGAGGCCTGGGCCAGCCCTTCCAGGAACACACGGGCGTAGGTAGCTCCACGCTTTTTTTTTTCTTTTTAATTTTTTACAAAACCATTGTGTCCCAGACAAACAGGACATTGCAAACTCTCTCTCAGGCATTGTGGCCTGAAGGGGAGGGCTCCACGAATGAGCAGCTGCCAACCCCAGAAGAGCCATATGGCCCTCTGCACACGGGCCAGTGTGAGGATGGGTTCAGCTGGAAGGCTGCCCTGCCTCCACAAATCCTGGGTCTCTGGTTCTCCCAGTGCCTACAAGGAAAGGAGAAAGAAATGTGTCTGGCAGGGGCAGGAAGGCTGGTGCCAGGGATGGGGCAGGTCCGCCATATCTCACCAGGAACATGTGGCATTATCCAACTGTTACAGTGATGCCAATGATGACAGCCAAGATGACAACAGTGACAGAAACACAGATGGCAATCATGACTTTTTTCTGTGGGAGAGGAAGGGTCATGGAAAGTCACGCTGGAGCACCCAAGGCTGGCCAAGAACTGAGGCTTACCTTCCTCGCCTTCTTCTGGTTCTCTAAGGCTATCTTGACATGCTCCTGCCCACGTTCCACGTAGTCTGCTGAGCTCAGGATGTTCTTCTCAATACGGTTGATCATTTCCCCCTGCTCAGAGAATGGGACAGTTCAGAAGGAGGGAGGACCAGGCAAGGGGGAGGGAGCAGTCACTCTGCCCAGCCCAGACCAAAATAATCAAGACAGTCTTGGCAGGGAAAAAACAAAAACAAAAACAAAAAAAAATGCAATAACAAAGATAAGGCAGGACCAGAGTTGACAAAAGTTCAGAGTGAGTGTAGCTTCCAGGCCCCCTGCTTCCATGACACCCCTTCTTTCTGTTCCGTTGTCCTATACAACATCCAACTGCAGTGGAGGCCAACAGCCATGGCCTCACATGGCTAGTACCTTTTTCATTGATGGTAACTTTCGTCTGAATTCACCCATTCTTCTCGGCCTGTCTCCATCCCTGTCCCTGCCCCCTCCTGGCACTACCAGCTTTGGTCTTGGTACTCCCACTAGATGAGAGCCCTTTCCCATACTAGCTGCAGAAGAGAACGACTGTAGCACTGTGGAGGTCAGCTCAGAAGGTTAGGACAGGGATATAAGCTCACCTTGACCCCTATGGTCAGGCCTAAGAATGCCATTCCAACCTTGGAGAGAATAGAGGTTGGCCCTCTATGGACAGCTCTCCACTGGAGCTTTTAACAACATTGGGGGGGGGGGGCTGCTGTCATAGGAAGAGAAGTCATGATCAAGGCCGTGCCTAGGTGATGTGCACAGCTGGAGGCACAGGTGGGAAACAGTGTTTAAATGAGTGGCCATCTAGGTAACTGTGGAGGCGGGTAGAATTTTGCTAAGGATAGAAGTGGTGGCCACCTGGGAGCATGCACAAGCTTGGAAGGCCATAAAAGCCCAGGAGAGAGTCTTACGGGTGGAGCTTAACTCCAAGTGCCAGCTAGGGCTTCTTCAGGTTGTACAGGGCCGCTTGGGCACCCACCTGCATCTCCACTTCAGTAGCAAGGAACGTGAAGATCTCATGGAGCTCACGGATACTGCGCTCCAGCTGCTGGATCTCACTGTGCCGTGCTGAGATCTCATTCAGGGCCTGTCGTGTCACCTGTGTGTCTTTCAGGATCTGGGGGCCAGACAGGAATTAGAGAAGATGTCACAGGGAGACCAGCAGCCAGCCCAAAGTTTCTGCTGAGCTTCTGGAATAGTCCTCTAATCTATGACCCCCCCCCCAGAATTCTAATTCATTCCTGTCTGTGCCTTGGTCTGCCCTCCATTCAAAGAAACCAGGACTCAGAGATGGAAGGCCCACAGAGGGAGGCTGGCTGTGGCCACTCACATTAGACACAAACACTTCGCTCTGCCCACTGTCTAGCATCTGCTCCAGCTCCTCGTCAGACACCATTCCAGCATTGGCTGTAACAGGAGAGGCCAGTTCAGAGCTCCATCAGTGCTCCTAAACCCTGGAGAACAGGCACCCCACTCACTGATCTTCAGCTGCCTCCGGATGCGCTCCACGTTCTTCTCCCGGTACTCAGACTGCATCGAGTTGCACTTGTTGATGAGCTCCACGAATTGCTGGGACAGGACTCCATGCTGAGAACAGAAAGCTGAGCTGGGCATCAGCAGGAACTGTCATGAGGTGCTGAGACCATACCCACCTCATGACCTTGGCAGACTCCCTCACTCCTCAGAACGAAAGCCACAAGTCCTATTAGGGCCTCCCCCACCTACCCCTTACTTCTCCTTCCCTCCCGAGTGGTTTCTCTCAACAAAGCATGTTCATATCAGCCCTTGCACACTCTTCCTTCTGCCTAGAATGCTCAGCCCCACAAGCAACTTTAAGTCATCAATCTTTTTTCTTTTAATTGGCATTATTTTATGTGTATGGTATTTTGCCTGCATGTACATCTGTGCACCACATGTGTCTGGTACCTATGGAAGCCAGAAAGTGCCAGATTCCTGAAACTGGAGTTATACATGGCTGTAAGCCACCACATGGGTGCTGAGAATTGAACTCAGGTTCTCTGGAAGAGCAGCCGGTACCCTGAATTGCTGAACGATCTCTCTAGCCCCACCTTATGTTTTGAGACATGGTCTCATATAGTTCAGGCTGGTCTTGAACTCATTGAGGATGACCTTGAACTCCTGATCTTCAAGTACTGGGATTAAAGGTGTGCACCATGTTTGGCTCCACCTATTTTTGAGTTTTTAATTTTATTATTATTGCTATTATTTGGTTTGAGGCAGGGTCCCATGTAGCCCAGGCTGGCCTGCTAGCATCACAGGTGTGCACCACAAGGTGCACTATGCATTATGTGGAAATCTAACCCAGGGTCCTGTGCATGCTAGGCAAGCACCAACAACTAATTGACACCCCCAGCCCTTAATTTTAAAATTTATTTGGGGGTGGGGCTGGGGAGATGGCTGAGCCTGTATAAATGCTAGTTGTGCAAGCATGACAACCCAGTTCAGTGATCCCAGAACCCATGTAAAAAGCATCTGTGATCCCAGCATGCCCAAGGAGGCAGAGGCAGGAGACTCACAGTGCAGCAGAAGACACAGACAGGCCCTGCCTCAGAAAAGGCAAAAGGTGAGAACCTATTCCTCTGACCCCATGACACCATGGTGTGCATGTGCATCCATTCACATACATGCACAGAAGGAACAAACACTTTTTGAATCACTGGTGATTAAAACCCGGGCCTTACGCTCACTAAGCACATACTCTACCACCCAGTCCTACTTCTCCCCCTCATTTAAATTCCACCCCTTCCCTCTGCCATCATCTTCCCTTTTTCTACTTTTTTGTCCCTCAATACTCATTAGAGCATTTAAATAATTTAAACGCAATGTGGTGACCCATGCCTTTAATCCGAGCACTGAGGAGGCAGAAGCTGAGGGCAGCCTGATCTACATGGTGAATTCTGGGCCAGTGAGAGCTATTTAGTGAGACCTTGTCTCAAGTAAGTAAAAATAATAATGATAATAATAACTTACTTGGTGAGTGTCTTGACCCCCTGGGATGTAAATGTCTCAGGGGTAGAATTTTTAGTTGAGAAGAGTCTGGCACACAGGCACTCATGTGCATTTGGTGAACGTTTACTGAACGCCAGTGTTGCAGCTTGGATGGCAGGTACACTCATGTGCCTCAACGTCTCCAGGCTACCATGGTGGAACGGGGCCCTCTCACACCCATAACCACCACAGGTGCCCCTTGTAGGTGTGTTGCTCCCTCATTCCTCTCCAGACTCCTCTCCTGTAAGCCCAAACCTCCCTCCCTCCGATCCGGACCTCCAAAATTCCCAGCCACTCTTCACCAAGCACGCAGAGGGCTCAGTCAAGTCACATCAAACCTCCTTACTGAGACACCGCCTGATGTGACTTCCTCTGTTGCCCCAGAACTCCTTCTTTCTTTTTTTCCCTCAGTGTAGCCTTGGCTGTGTAGCTTTGGAATTTGATTTGTAGACCAGCCTGGCCTCGAACTCAGAGATCCCCCTGCCTTTACCTCCCTAGTACTGGGATTAAAGTCATGTGCCGCCACTGCCTGGCCCCCTTATTTCTTTTTGAAATGTTTTTTAAGTATGTATTTAAAGATTTTTAACACTTTTATTTTTAATTATGAGTGCGTGTTCACCTGTGGCGTAGTGCTTGCATCTTAGAGGGTTGGAGGCCTCCCCCTAGAGTTGGAGTTACAAATGGTTGTGAGCTACCTGGTAACAGCTGAACTCATTTCCTCTGCGAAAGTGGTACGTGATGAGGCATCTCTCCAGCCCCTAAATTATACTTTAGTATATCTATTTGGTGTGTGTGCATGGGGGAGGGAATGTGTTCTGTGGCATACACGTAGAAGTCAGAGGACAACTTGCAAGAGGCAGTTCTCTCTCTCTACCGTATGGCTCTGCGACTGGATCAGGTTAGAAGGCTTGGAAGCAGACACCTCTACCCTCTGATCATCTTGTCAGCCCTTCTTCATCTCTTGAATTCTATCTATGGGGCCAAGGATGTCCTTGCTTGTCATTTTTTTTCTTTTTCTTTTTATTTTATGTGCATTGTTGTTCTGCCTGCATCCCTATCTGTGTAAGAGTGTTGGATCCCCTGGAACTGGAGTTACAAACAGTTGTGAGCTGCCATGGGGGTGCTGGGAATTGAACCTGGGTCCTCTGGAAGAGCAGCCAGTGCTCTTAACCGCTGAGCCATCTCTCCAACCCCCACTTGTCAGTTTTGTTTTGTTTTTCTTCTGTCTCTTCTTCCCTTAAGCAGAGCTATTAAGTACATGAGAAATATCTCTGTTCCCTATTTAGTCCAAATTCCCTATCTTAGTTCTGGGAAAGTATGTCTCTCACAGTCAAGCCTAAGTCATGTCTGACACAGCAAGTTCTATTTGAATGGAAAAGACAGGTAGTTAGAATGGATTGAGTATCTTGAGACTTGGATTCTCTACCTATACTGATTTCTTTCTCTCTCTGAGTGTAAGCTTCTTCATATGGAGAATCATCAGGACAGAGATCCCAGAATCAAGGGTCCCTAAGGGCTGTACAGTCACCATTTAGTAACCTAAGAAATGCCCTAGTTCTAGAAAACCGAAACCCACCTGGGTTTTTTTCATTCTTGTGTTGACTGAGTTATAATTCTCATCAGCTTCTTCCTTCTGGGGCTCTATGGCTGTCAGAGAAATACAAGAGTTGATGGAAAGGAGGGTTTGCCCTGAGACATCTAAAAATGGTTTGGGAGGCCAGCTGATCTCTATTTGAGGCTAGCTTAATCTACATATTGAGTCTCAAATAAAAACAAAGAATTTAAAATATATAATACATTTTTAGATTAATTTTAAAAATTTGCTTGGGGACCAGAACCCAGGGCCATATCTACATTCCAACTACATAAGAATGTTCTTGTCCTCATAGAATTGTTATTACAAAGTGACTGTGAGCGGGGATGTATTTTAGTAGTAACACATTATATGAAGGAGAAGAATGAGGAAGAGCAGGGAAGAGGAGAAAAAAGAAGGAATAAGGAGTGAGAGGAACCAGCTGGGGCATGGTTGGGTAGGCCTTTAATTTAATCTCAGCACTCAAGAGGCAGAGACAATGGATCTCGGTGAACTGAGGCCAGCCTGGTCTACATAGGAAGAAAAGGTGAGGGGGTGGGGGTGGGAGAATGGAGGAGGAGGAGGAACGGGAGGCGGCTAGCTAATTCTGAACTTCTGAGAGAAGTTTTTCTTTGTGTTAATTATATCAGGAGGTTCCCACAAGTACGAAGAAGCCTCTTAAGAAACCCCTCATTTTTCTGCCCAAGGAATACACACTGGACTGCAAGAACTATAGTGTCAAGTAGTTTCGAATTTACATTTAAAAAAAATAAAAGAATCTGAGAGGCCAGCATGTGCTATGCAAAGTACCATGGCTTGGATGCCACGGGGTAGAGATAGAGATCCTAGAGCCAGGCCTGATGTATCACCTGACTGACTACGCAGCACAGCCAGCAACAGGGCTGAAATCAGAGGGGAAACTCTGGCTGAGGCTCTTGAAGTTCATTCACCTTTTAGCTGTGCCCGGACCTCTCTCCCCAGCTGTTTGATCTCCTCGCGCAGGTTCTGCAGGCCCTGCTTCATGCCTAAACGAGAGAAGGCCAACACTTCCAAACCATAGCCCCTATCACAAACCAAAACCAAATCCACCCTGGATCGTCACCTATATAAAACTACATCCCCCATAATCCACCGGGCTGGCATGCGTGAGCCCGACGTTTCGCTTACTTTCCTCGGGAAGGGGCGTGGCCAGGATGGTGACCTGCTGTTTCTCCAACTCCCGGACTTTACTCTCCAGTTTGGCCATAGTCTGCCGAATTGTCTGGACCTAGGGAGGATCACCAAGGAAGCTGAAGACATAAGTGGTACTCTAATCCGCCCACTCCTCGGTTCTCCGGTCCCTTACCTTCTGGAAGAACTCGTCATCTGGGCTGCCCAGCCGGGCGGTACCTGGGTGCACCACCAGCGCGACTCGCACCTCATCATCATCGTCCGAGCTGTTATCCCCCTGCCAGGGCCGGAGTCATTGGCACCACTTGCTCGCTGCGGTCTCGTCCCGCAGGAACCAAGGGCTTCCGGGATTTTCCTTCCTGGCCATCAGCCACCCCTCCCGGACCCCAAACAGGAATCCTCACTCGGCGCGCCCGCCCGGCCCCAGCTTCTCCTCCTCCAGCGCGCTCTCCTGGCCCCGGCTTCTCACCTGCCTCAGCTCGTGGGTCCTGTCGCGCATGGCGGCCGGAGCGCCCTGTCCCCAGACCTGAGCCCCGAGGGCCTCAAGGTTCTAAGTTTGGAAGTTCTACACCTCTCTCACACTTGACACCTCTTTCGTCCCCTGCGAACCCCAACACCCCCACGAGCCGCCAAAGGCCCCACCCCTTTCACCATCCACAGTCTCTGGGGAGAACCTGACCATAGGACCCTCAAAGTTCTACAGGTTGGAATTCCCTTCTCTTCCCCCCATCCTGCTCCCGCAGCTGCAGCCCCGCCCCTCGGGGATGATTCCGAGCATGCGCACGAGGTTCTGTCTCTTCCTCGCTAAAGGGAAAGGCGGAGATCGGAAGCAGTAGCAGCTGAACGGAAGCGAAGCTGCCTTGATCGAGGGCCCGCCCCCCCCCTTTACCGGAACATCTCATCTTGGAACTGAAATCTAGTTGTCCAAAGGGATGGGAATGCGTCATTTGCACGCAGTCTGAGAGCCTCGTATCTCACATCACCCCATGGCGCCCCCTCATCACGTGACAGACCGGGCCCAGCTCGGCGAGCTGCACGCCGGACTGCTAGTCACGTGTTCCGGCGCTGTCAGCGACGTCTCGGACTTCAGTCTCGCGACGTCCCCGACACCCCAGTGTCTGAGCTGAGCCCCTACAGCTTCAACGAGGTGGGGAAGGGTACACTTCCTACTCTCAGCCGCCTACCGAGGATACCCTTGTAGAATTCACTTTTTGTTTTAATTTTGGGTCCCAGGGCGTGGGCAAATTGAAGACTTACATTCAGAGGCTGTCAGTATCATGAGACCTTGAAAGTCAGAAAATATAATGAGAGCTGAGTCTACAGCGTGGTAGAATTGCAAGGCTTCGTAGGCAGAGAGTCTGGGGGTGGGAAGTGACCTCAGCCAAGGTGGAGCTCTCCCCACCTCCACCCTGCGTCCTCGGGCACAGCCTCTGACAGGTGGGCGGCCTACGCCCTGCGTGAGCACTGCAGTCCCGCTGAGCTCGCTACCTTCTGAGCAGCAAGATGATTTCAGAGCAGCTCAGACCGAGAAAAATGTGTTGTTACCTCCGCAGCCCTGTCTTAAACTGAAGTCTGAACATGACTTGCTTTTCTTTAACGGAATCCCCAGCACCAAATTCAGTGCCTGGCACATAATGGGCCCTCACAGAAGACTTGATTTTTAGCTTTTCAAGTGTCTGAAACTAAAGCCTTGGCTTCCTGATCCTTTGGCTTCTCTCGCTGTGTCATTTTCCCAGCTTTGTTTCTGCGGACATCCGTTCACTTGACATACTTTTTGGGCACATACTATGGAACAAATACTGTCTTAAGGGCAAGCAAACCACAATCCCCGGCTCCCATTGTATAGAAGTCCCCTAAAGACCCTCAGCAGGTGCCAGTACAGCCCAAAATGGCTATAAGATTTCCGAGAGAGGACTCAGCAAAGGAAACAACAGTCCATCTCTCGTATGTTCTGGTCAAGAAGCCTAGATTTCTGAGCCTGACTTGCTATGGACTTTTGGAGAGTCATATTTTGTATCCGGCCCTTGATCTCCCATCTTTGTACTATGGGGGACTGCAGAGAAGTGGGGAGACCATTGAGAAACTGCCAAGTGCTGTCTGATCCCCTATGTGGGCTTTTATCCTTTGGAATACAGCTTCCCAGGGGTTAAGGAAGGGGGGTGGTGAGGATAATATGGCCCTAACCACCCCACAAAGGGTATGCAGTGTTGGTGGGTTTCTCAGGAATCCCAGCTCTGCCTGGTGTGGTCCCCCGAAGATAATGTGGAGAAAACTACCTGCTGTGGGATCTGACTTTCAAGGTCTCTGATGCTGACAGCCCCCAAATGTTAAGTCTCCAGTCTGCCCATGCTTTGGGGACCCAAAAGAAAAAAAAATGAATTCTGCAAGGGTATTCTTGCATATTAGCTGCTGCCTCTCTGGTTAACTGCTGCTTGCCTCCTACTCACCCCCTCCCTCTGATTCTCTGGTTAGTATTACAAAGTGGGTGGTGGAGGGACTCCTGTATGTGATCTTGAATGTCATTGTTTGCCTCCAAGATTCAATTTCCCCCTTTGACAACTTTGTCTGACAGTTTCTTTCTTGGTAAAGGTAAGAATTAGATGGCATCAAGAAGGGTTAAAGTTAGGAAGGTTGTGGTAGGGTCTTGTAAACCGGCAAGGCTTCCCTTTTCTGGGCTTTGCTACTTTGAGTTCCATCTCTCTCTGGGCCTTTCAGTCACATCTGCATGTTTCTCAGCCTTTTGGCTGCAGTTGCAATCTGGAGTTTTTGGTGCTCCTATTAAGGTGTCTCAGGGTTATAATATTCATTTTTATTTCATTTGTGGTCTCTGGGTGGGTTCACAGGTTTTGAGGTGATAACTTAAGGTCCCAGGATGCTGGGGCCTCGTTATTCTAACTTTCATGTCTCATGATGCTGACAGCCCCAAGGGAGTGATATATGGAGCAAACAGACAATGGGTGGAGCTCTCCACTGCTGAGCCCTGTGTTCCTCCGAGGCCCCTCATGGCCTTGAATCCTGTGTTGCGTACAGTAGGGTCTTAGGTGTGTAGGTACATATAGGGTGTACATTTCTTCCGTTCTGGCTGGAGCTCAAGCTCTGTGTGATCCGGAGGCCTAGCACCCTGTCCTGTCCTGTCTACCTGCAGGTCTGATCCTATCAATGCAGGAGCCAGGGGCCCTGGGCTGGGGTCCCCTCATTCACCTCTATGATGCAGGTTACTTACTTGACCTCTCTTTTGTTAGTTCTCATCTGAAAAAAAAAAAAAAAAGAGAGGACAACAACATTAAACTCCTATTGTTTGACAAGGGTTAAATAAGATGCAAGAATAGAGTGGCAGCTGCTATGGGCCAGAGTTGTGTGTTTGCTGTTGCTAGATGGCAATGAGGATGGTGACTGTCACTCTGAGGACTTCGGTAGCCCCGGGGTCCCTGCCAGAGATTCCATTCTGCTGCTTGTCCGGGATCTCCCTTCCCTTCCCATCTCCTGAGGGTAGCGGTCTTGCCAATCCTGTGTGTTTCTTCTGTCTGCCCTTGGACCTCTCAGGCCCTATCTCATGCTTACCACTAGCATAGAAACTCTAAGAGGACAGTCTTATTCACTGCTGGGTCCTCAGCACCTCGATGGTGTCCTGGTACATGCTAGCTAGTCATGAATGAATGAAATTCTTTCTTTTGCTCTTAATATTTATATAGCATTTATATGTGCAAGGTGCTAATATAAAATTTTATAATTTTAATTTATTGCGCTGGGCATGGTAACACATGCCTGTAATCCCAGCACTTGAGAGATAGAACCAGGAGGATGAGGAGTTCAAGGCCATCCTCAGTTACTTAGCAACTTTGAGGCCAACCGAGATTACATGTAACTGCCTGAGGAAACAAAACAAGGGCTGTATATGTAGCTCAGTTGGTAGAGCACAAGAAATATGCACAAAGTCCTGGGTTTTACCTTTACCACTGAATAAACCAGGACAGTGGTACGCATCTGTAATCCTGGCACTCAGGAGGCAGAGACAGGAGGTACAGAAGTTTAAGATCATCCTAAACTATATAACAAGTTTGAGGTCAGCCTGGGCTACAAGAAAATCTAGGAAAAATGAAAGCATTGGAAGCCACATGACACGTCTATGAGATAGGGGTCACTGTTACTGTCTTTTTTTACACAATAAGAAACTAGAATTGATGTACCTAAGGTTACATGACTAAGTCTGTCCTTCTGTGTGTTTGTTTTGTTTTGTTGTTTGCAGTTTCTTGCTGAGTACTAATACAGCAGACAGCCCTGGCTTGGGGGAGGGGGGTAGGAATGGGCTGTCAGGCAGAAGGACCTTCTACTATCCTCCTATTTGTTTTGTTTTTGGGGTGGTCTTGTGTAGTACAGGCCTGGAGCTCACTGTATGGTGGAGGATGATTACAGGAGTTGGGTACTAGAGTTGCAGAATGTGCCACCATGCCCAGGATTATGCAGTGCTAGGGATTGAACCCAGGACTTCCTGTACCCTTAGCCTCAGAGTCTGTGCTTTTTTTTTTTTAAATATATTTTTATAAGGTTTGTTTGTTTGGTTTGGTTTGTTTTTTCGAGTCAGGGTTTCTCTGTTATAACTCTGGCTGTCCTGGAACTCAGTTTGTAGACCAGGCTGGCCTCGAACTGACAGAGATCCACCTGCCTCTGCCTCCCGAGTGCTGGGATTAAAGACATGTACCACCGCCACCTGGCTAGGGTCTGTGCTCTTGACTAAGATCACCAGCTAGAGACTAGAACTCAATGTTAAAGTACTTGCTTCACATGTACGATGCCCTGAGTTCAAGTCCTAGCAGTTAGAAGGCAAGAGGGAAGAGAAAGAAAGGGGAGAAAGGAGAGGAAAGGAAAATGAAGGAATGTTCCACTACCTCCAGGGAAACCACCTATTGATGCCTCTACTTTGAGTTGTCTTCCTGGGGGAGGGAGCAGACTGCCGAGCTGATCCTCTTCTCTGTGTCACAGGGTCTCTCTCTCACGCTTGCTGTGTTGAAACTGAAGCAGGTCCTAATCTACTTCCCTCTCTCTGTCTGCTTTGTCCCCAGGAGCCAAAGATAACCTCATCTCCTTTAGAGGCCTTTGTTCCCCCTGCAGACGGTGCTCAGAAAGCTCAGGTGGCTTTCACAAGCCCATAGGCCACAGAGATGACACTCCAATGGTTCACTCATTAGGAGTTTGTTTGGGGTTATCACTGGACCCCTCTCTAGAGTTCCACCTGAGACCTCTCGTTCCCCAAACTATCTGCACTTCTGCAGCTTTCCCTGACATACATCTCTAGTCCCCCCAGTGGCCTGGCTGGCCCCTTCTGGAGGCTCCACATGTACCAATCAGGAAACATTGCCTTCTCTGGAAACCTCTTAAACCTCTTCATCACATGTATGCCATGCTTATGGGTAACAGAGTCTCCAGGCCATTATTTTGTCCTTGGACTTTATTCTAAAAGTAATAAAGGGGTTCAGGTATGTAGCTCAAAGGTAGACACCTTGTATGTACACACAAAGCCCTGGATTTCACCCCCGGACACTGAGAAAGCAAACAAACAAATCACCAAACAGATGGGTTATGTAACTTATTAAAATAAGGTCCACTAAAATGTTATAAGAAAACCAAAACTGGCTGGGCATGGTGGCACAACTCTTTAGTCCTAGCACTTGGGAGGCAGAGGCAGGTGGACCTCAGTAAGTCTGAGGCCAGCCTGGTCTACATAGTGAGTTACAGGACAGCCAGAGGTATATAGTGAGACCCTTTCACAAAAAGAAAAAAAAAAAAAGAAAAGAAAAGAAAGGAAGAAAAAAGCAAAACTGTACATAGACATGGATTTGCATGTTTGGAAGCTGAGTACTGAGATAGTAAAGTAGAATGCCCATTGCAACTTTGAGGCTAGCTTATATTGCAGGCCAAGAGTCTGTCAAAGAGATGGCTCAGAGGTAAGAGCACATGCTGCTGCAGAGAAGGAGGATTGAGGATTCAGTTCCCAACATGTAGGCTATTCACAAGTGTGCGCACACACACACACACACACACACACGCAAAACATACTTATAAAATAAATTTAAAAACAAAGACTACAGCCACCGCTACGCACTGGAGAATAGAAGTGGGGTATTTCATGGCAACAAGGTGGTTAGAAAAATTGTTAGAATAAGATTTTTACTATAGGGGCTGGAGAGATGGTTCAGCATTTAGGAGCACTGGCTCCTCTTTCAGGGGTCCTGGGTTCAATTCCCACCACCCACATGGCAGTTCACAGTTGTCTACAACTCCAGTCCCAGGGGATCTGGGACAATGCACATAAAATTAAATAAAAAATAATTTTACTATATAGAGTTTATGTTTTATATGTGTGCATACAAAGTATGTGTATTTGGTTTTGAGTGTGTATGTGTGTGTGTGTGCGCGCGTGCGTGTGTGTCCTAAGAGGCCAGAAGAGGGCACTGGGTCTCCTGGAACTGGAGTTATAGCCAGTTGTGAGCTGCCCAGTGTCAGTGCTCGGAACCATACTCAGGTCCTCTGGAAGAGAAAGAAGCTCTCCTACCCATGGAGCCATCTCCCCAGATCCTATATTTGCTTTTTGAGACAGGGTCTCATCATACTGGGGCCTACAGGCATGTGCCAGCCTGCTTGGCTCCTATTTGTTTGATTTTTAAACCACGTACTAAAAGGAAGATTCAGATGTGGTCATCTGTACCTATAACTCCAGCCACTGAGGCGGCTATGACGGCAAGAGCGTGTGCTTATGCCCACACATAGCCCATATTGGAGGGGGTGGTAAAAAAAATCCTGAGGAGAGAACAGAAATGGGGGCAGGAATTGATCTCTGGCATCACCAAAATAAGCCAAGAAGCATGGAGTGGGGGCACCTGGGAGGAGTTATAAGGCCAAAGCTGTGGTAGAGTTGTTTGTATGCCACAGACAGAATAGCTTAAACAACAGGAGCTTATGATTCTGGAGGCTGGGAAGTCCAAGGTCAAGGTTCTTTAGGTGCAGTTCCTAGTAAGGGATACTTCTTGCTTTGAAGAAGGCTGCCACCTCTGAGATATTTTTGTTTTAGTTCGTGTGCACACACACAAAGGTCAGAGGACGACCTGAAGACAGCTCTCCCTTGACACCATTTAGATACCAGGACTCGTATGCAGGTTAGCAGACTTGGCGGCAATACCTTAACCTACTGAGCTACCTCACTGACGCAGGGCTGCCTCCTTCTTGAAGTATGATCATGTGACAGGACGCTCTGTTCTCTCTCTCTCTCTCTTTCTCTCCTTCTCTCTCTTGTAAGACAGGGTCTCCCTCTATAGCCCTGGATGGTCTGGAACTCCCGTGTAGACCGTACTGGACTCAGATTCACAGAACTCTGCCTGCCCCTGCTTCTCAAGTGCTGGGATCAAAGGTGCCCCCGCCGTGCCTGGCTTAAGATCATTTGTTGCTTTGTTTTGAGAGCAAGTGCTCTTACTCCTGAGCCGTCTCCCCAGCACCGTCTATACTTCTTATATGTGTGCCAATCTCATCAGGAGTGTTCCTTTTTAATGACGTCATACAGCTAAACAACCACCTTCCAGAGGCTCCATCACAGGAGGGTTGGAACTTCAACATGTAAATTGAGGCAGGGAGGTATAAACATGAAGTCCACAACCGATGCCATGATCAGATTACATTGTAGTGTAGACCCACTGGTGGCCACCACAGATAGCCATGCCAAAATGCACTGTGTAAAACACTACACAGAGGTACTATCCACATTCTGGGTATCAGGGATTTGAATATTTCTTACAACACCTGACACACCAGGGTGAGCAGAGTGCTGTGAAGAGATCTCTGGCTTTGGAGGCTAATTGAGAGATAAGTTAGGAATCATAGAGACACACTGAGCCTGGGAGATGGAGGTGACCCCCACTAAAGGATGCAATCTGTCAGACATGGCCCCAGATGGAAGGTAGTGTAGGGTCCTGGGTCACGCCTGTGCCTCTCATTCTGCCTCTATGTCAAGTAAGTTTGCTAGTGTAAGAGAAAGACTTTAAAATAATTGTGTTTATAAGTCATAGCAGTGAACTATGATAGAAATATAAAACAAATGCTATTTATAGAAATATGGAGTATCTAAGAGTAAACCTTCCAGGGCTGGGGATAAGGCTTAGTAGACACCCAACATGTACAAAGACCTGGGTTAAATCTACAAAACAACTTTTTTTGAGATAAGGTTTCTCTGTTTCTCTGTTGTAACTCTGGCCGTCCTGGAAATAACTCTGTAGACCCGGCTGGCCTCAAACTCACAGAGCTTCGCCTCCCTCTGCCTCCCAAGTGCTGGGAATAAAGGTGTGTGCCACCGCTTCCGGGCTAGAATTATTGTTTTTTAAAGTAACATTTCTTTTTATTATTTCAAGTATATGGGTGTTTCACCTGCAGGAATGTCTGTGCACCAGGTGTATACCTAATGCCATCAGAGGCCGAAAGAGGACATTGGACCCTCTGGAACTGGAGTTTCAGCCAGTTGTGAGCTACTATGTCAATTCTAGGAACTGAACCCACATTCTCTGGAAGAACAGCTAGTGTTCTGGACTGCTGAGCAATCTCTTCAGTCCCTCCTCCTCCCAAAAAGAATTATTTTAAAAATATGTGGACTGGAGAGTGGCTCTCAGTCAAGAGCCTTTGCCTCTCTTCTGGAGAATAAAGTGTGGTGGTGCATGTCTATCCTGGCCTTAGGAGGCGGAGGCAGGGCTCTGTGAGCTTGAGGCAAGCTTGGACTACCTTGTAAGAGCTTCTCTGACATGGGGTCATTGAAGGGGAGAGGAAGTGACCTTGCTATATGGTCAGCCAGCCCTGAGCTCTTCGGCCCAAGAGATCCTCCTCAGCCTCTTATGTAGCTGGACTACAGGTGTGTGTTGCTGTGACTGACTTTAAATAGTTTGATTTGAGACAAGGTCTAACTATATAGCCTTTTAATTTTAATTAATGGCAATCCTTCTGTCTTGATATCTTCCATGTTGAGATTGCAGGCATATGATATCACACTTAGTTAAATATTTCATTTTATTGAAAAACTTTAACGAATCCCAAGTTGGGGCTGTAGAGTTGGCTCAGGGGTTAACAGAGTATATTATACTCCTGCAGAGCACTTTCAAAGTTCAGTTCCCAGCACCAACATCAGGTGGCTCACAGCTCCCTGTAGCTCTCTAGACTCCACAGGCACCTGCACACACATGCACATACTCACACACAGATGTAGATACACACACAACTACAAACAAGATAATATTTTTAAAAAGTCTTAAATTAACGGCAGCTATACCATGCAAGTGGATATGGAATCTAGGTGTTATAAGTCATCAGTTCCCCTGAACGCATCTAGAAAAGCAGGGCCATGATCTAGTCTACTGTGAAACTGTTTGGGTTTGCTGCAAAGAAATGCTGAATGAGCCCCTTTAGGAGCAGAGACCAGGTGGCTAGGGGAATGTTTGGCTTGCTGTCTGGATTGAATGTCAGCTCCTTCCTTAAGCAAGCTACTTCAGTTCCTGGTACTTTCATTTCTGTGTCTGTAAATGGACATAATGGTAGTAACCCTGGATAGTCATTGGGACGAGTAAGTGAGTTAATGCCTATAAAATACGGAGCTCGGGTGAGATCTATGTAATAATGACACGATAGTGTCATCATTATTTTAATTAGTAAATATTCTTTATTACTATTTCAGTTAGTGTAGAAAGACCATCACTATTACTAATAACATTATAGTCGCTGTCAGGTTCATAATGGTTTGATGAGGCAGTGGATGAGGTGAGGAGAAGGACCTTACGGGATAACCCTGAGGAAGGCTGAGAAGACGGAGGAACAGGCAGGGCGCACACCAGAGTCACAGGCTCTGTAAGGCTGCTGGAACTGAGATCCTCGAGTTGCAAATGATGTCCACGTTCAATCTCTCAGCGAGTCCTTTCTCTGCCCAAACTGGTAGGTCTCGGAACTGCTTTACCAGCTCAGAAACTGGGGTTCAGGAAAGTCAGGCGCCGATTCCACGAGGCCAGTCCTGATGTCCATCACTCGCCACTGTGTCTGCAGCACAGAAGCATGATGCACACAGAGCAGAGCTTCTTAGACACTAGTAAATGGATGCTCAGCCTCATGGCTCTTCATCTGCTCCGGAACAAGCAAGTTGTGGCAGGTCCTATGCGATGGATGGAACAGAGATTTAACCAGAGGTCAGCGGGTGGGTCAGCTGTGCATAAATCCTCCATCTGAAGTACTGAGTCTTCCTTAAGAACAGATTCTCTGGAAAGTAACCCAACCCACCACAAAAGCAAACCTCTGAAGTCTGACTTCAAGACAGGGATTCTCTGTGTGGCCCTGGCTGTCCTGGAGCCCTGTAGACCAGGCTGGCCTCAAATTCAGAGTGCTGGAATTAGAGGCTTGCACCACTTCGCCCAGTCTACAAATCTCTGTAGTTAAAGTTGGAGTATGTTTTTTTTTGGGGGGGGGTTCCTTTGTTTTTTGTTTCTTTGTAGCATAATCTGGCTAACATAATATCCAACAACAAACTTGATTGAAAGTAAGAATCCTCAGCTAAGAACACAGATTTCTTAGTCCCAGGCCACATCTTTGCAATCAGAATTTCTAGAAAAGAGGCTAGACATGCTGCACATCTGATAGACTTTCCCTTGAACTCCATAGGAGTTAAGAAAAACTGGAGAAGTTAGGCCGTGAAGGCTGTGATGGAGAAGAGACCTCCAGGAGACAGGAGCCCGGGAAAAGGCACGGTGGGAGAAAAGTGTGGGGAGTGATTGAGACTGGAATCAGTGCATAAGAAACGGCAGCACGTGCCCGTGTGCGCATTCGGCAGCACGTACCGGTGTGTGCAGTGGAGAGCAGGGCTGTTTCTGAGCAGGGGCTGCCTGGTTATACTGAGGCACGAGAGAGGCCACTCAGGTAGAGAGGCTGCCGAAGAAACTGATGCATGATGCATACTCAGCTCACCGGTTTATTTGGTAGATTCCAAGTGGCCCTGGGTGTGGTGAATGGAAGTCACTAGAGGTCTGACAAAGCCATGGGCTTGCGTAGCCTGTTCAAGGGTAGAGACCCAATCCCCAGCCCCACAAGCAAAATGAAACAAAAAGCGGCAGAAGGTCAAGGAGCCATGTGAGCATGGTGGCACACACTTTTAATTAAAGCATTAATTATGGTGTGTTTGGGGTTGGATGTAACATAGTTCAGCGTGGAGGCCAGAGGACAGCCTGCAGGAGTGGGCTCTCCCTTCACCATAAGTCCCAAGGACTGGATTCAGATCTTAGGTGGTGGCCAGCGCCTCCAGCCACCTTGTTGGCCCTGCCACAGACCTTTCAGTACAGCTGCCTGGGAGGCTACAGCAGAAGGACAGAAAGTTCAAGGCCACCTTGTGTTACATAACAAGTTCAAAGTTAGCCTAAGCAAATTAGGAATACTCTATCTCAAAATAAAAGTGGTGGTGGCGCACTCTTTTAGTCCCAGCACAGGTGGATCTCTGTGAGTTTGAGACCAGCCTGGTCTACAGAGTGAGTTCCAGGACAGCCAGGGTTACAACAGAGAAACCCTGTCTCGAAAAACCAAAAATAAATAAATAAATAAATAAATAAAATAAAATAAAAGGAAGGGCTGTAGAGAAGAGCATCTGTTGCTCTTGCAGAGGACCCAGGTTGAGTTTCCATAACTCCAGTTCCAAGGGATCTGATGCTGTCTGCTGACCTCCACGGGCACCAAGTACGCAGGTAGTGCACATACATACACGCAAGTGGAACACTCACATGTAAAATAAATACTAAAAAGTAAAATAAAAGGAGAGACTAGAGAGACGACTTAGCGGTTAAGAGAGCATACTGCTCTGGCAGAGGCTCTGAGTTTTGTTCCAAGCAGCTCACAACCGCCTCTAACTGCAGGTCTAGAGGAGCCAACACCTCTGACCACCTCATAGGCACCTGCATTCACGCGCATGAACTCATGCACAGACACACAGACATTAAAATAATCTGGGCGAGGTGTGGTGGCACATGATTTGGGCAAGTAGATCTTTGTGAGATCGAGGCTAGCCTAATCTATCTAACAAGTTCCAGGCCAATCAATACTATATAATGAGATTCTGCCCAAATATAATAATAATAATAATAATAATAACAACAACAACAATCATCATCATCTTTAAAAATAAGGACTGGAAATATAGCTAAATGGTTAAAGTGCTTGCTTATCATACCTAAGGCTCCAGGTTCAATCCCCAGCACCACCAAACAAACAAAAATTCCTGGACAATGACAGGAATTATCATTGTCATCATCCCTTGGGTACCTGTGTCCATTAACTCCATTAATTCATTCATTGACTTAACAAACGCTGAGTACTCACCATGCTCAAGGATCCACAAAAACACGAGAAAATTAGCAACGGACACAACAGACAAACTTTGCCAGTTTTGTTGGGTTTATTTTGTCTTTGTGCCTGGGTATAGGTGTGAGTCAATGTGCACCTTACTCAGATTTCTGCTGAGCATCTACTTTGTGCTTGGCCTGTGTCAGTTCCTGAGGAAATGTCGAGAGCTGTTAGGCCTGTGTTATTCTGGTGGGGGGCTGGAACTCGAAATCACTGTGTGACTGTCAGAGAAGTCACTGTGTGACTGTCCGTACACCGCGAACGCACAGCAAGAGGCTCCAAGATGCTAAAGGCTGAGACATCTTAGCATATAGGGAGCAAGGGGAAAGAGGAGATCCTGGTGGAAACAGATGGAACAGTAGGCTTTTGCTTATTTGTTTTAAAGATTTACTTATTTTTATTTTATATCTATGAGTTCTTTGCCTGCATGTATGTATACGAACCACATGCATACCTGGTGCCTGAGAGGCCAGAAGAAGCATCAAACCCCCTGAGATTAGAGTCAAGACAGTTGTGAGTGTCATGTGGACACTGGGAACTGAACCTGGGTCCTCAGCGAGAGCAGCAAGTATTTATAACTGTTGATTCATCTTTCCAGCTCTTAAAGATTTGTATTCGTTTTAAATGTATGAGTGTT
Organism: Cricetomys ansorgei; assembly: GCA_026225945.1. NCBI lineage: Eukaryota > Metazoa > Chordata > Mammalia > Rodentia > Nesomyidae > Cricetomys > Cricetomys ansorgei. Next base: position 20,351,147 of record JAMJFZ010000597.1, on the reverse strand, counting down.
TTGCCTGTGTGGATGTAAATGCACCATCCGGGTACAGTGCCTGTGGAGGCCAGAAGATGGCATCAGATGCCTTGGGACAGGCGTCACAGGCAGGTGTCAGCACCATGCGGGTGCTGAGATCTGAAGCTTGTCCTCTGTAGGAACAGAGAGTGCTCTTAACTGCTGAACTGTCTCGACAGCCCATTCGAAGTCCCACTATATAACCAGGTTGGCCTTGAACTTGACATCTTCCTGCCTCCTGAGTGTAGGATTACAGGTACACACCATGAGAGGCCTTAGATTAGCTTTGGGGTATAATCCTGGAAGCGGTGGATGTGGGAGGTGTTGGTGCAATGGGTAACATTAGCATTCTGAGACAACTTGGAGACAGTCACGCCAGGATCCAGGGAGGGAGAGGGACATAAAGGAAATGGCCGTCAAGAGGGAAGAGCAGTGAGGAAGTGGCCCTGGTGGAAGGAGGGTAACCTGAGGTAATGGGGAGAGGAGGAAGTTCAGGATGGAGCAAGCCAGGGCTGAGATGTAGCTTTGTGATAGAGCATTACCTGGCACGTGATGAGCCTAGCTCCACTCTCCAGCATTACAAGGAGGGAGAAGCTGCCAAAGAGAGCTCACCTTGTAATGCTGGATACACTGCTTAAACCTTTGAGGCCCCAGTTTGCTGATCTGTACACTTAGGGTAGTGTAGTGGTTAGGAGGTTATGAATTGCCACGTAGCAAGTGGGGCATGGTGGGTACTCAGAACATAGCGGTGCTGTGATGGGGAGGGAGTCAGGGACAGATTCTGCCTCCATTAAGTGGCTGGGTAGTTGGAGATGCCATCGCTACTGTGTCTGGGGTCCGCTCACCAGAGTCTTGACCTTGCTCACTAGGTAAGAGTTTTATATCAATGACAGCATATTTTGCTTCTGTGTTTTTGGCCTCGGGCTTATAGTAGAGCCTGGCTCTGAGAAGAAGCTGGCTCACAGTTCAGGTGGGTACTTCAGGCATGAAAGTGCTAAACGGTGCAGTGGAGCAAGACGCGGACCTGGCTCAGAGGGTGAAGTGTACCTGAGTTCACATCTCCAGCATCCACATAAAAGCTGTGTACATCTGCAACCCTGTAACCCCGTAAAGCCCTGGAGGGTCAGGAACAGGAAGGTTCCAGGGGCTCTTGGTTGGCCAGTATAGCTAAAATGGTAAGCTGTCTGTTCAGTGTGCGATTCTGTCTCAAAAACTGAAACCAAAAGCTAGAACGTGACAGGAAACAGCCAGCACTGACCTCTGACCTGCACCAGTGCACAGGTAGGTACAAATGAGCACACCTGTACACACATGTACACAAATTCAAAAGGATTAAAAAGGAAGATGAGAACCTAGAATGGCACCAGGAAGCCTTGTCAGAGGAGGAGCCTGGAAGGAGGCGGGAGGCAGAACCCACAGGTGGAGGCAGTGGCACAGGAGGCAGGCAAGGAGACTGGGAGGGAGAGTCCTCACAAGAAGGCCACCAGGTTTAGGAACTGTTGAAGGTCATGGGTGTTAGGCCCTGCCATGACACAGGCAGATGATGTTTAAGGTTTATTGGGTATTTGGCAAAAGCAAGGTCAAAGCCCACCCACTGGGAGCCAAGACCCCACTGCAGAGGCGAGGAAGAACTGATGTGTTGTCAGGTGATGAGATGGAGAGAGGAAGAGCAGAGGGTGCAGGGCTCACTGGACCTTCTGCAGCACTAGATTCAAGATTTCTAGTCCCAGCAGAGATCTTCCTTCCCTCTGCACCCCAACCCCCGGTGCTGCGGATGGAACCCAGGGCCTTGCAGACATGCTAGGCAAACATATACCACTGAGATGCATCCTAAGTCAGGATAAGTGTCATTTTGAACAGAGCCACCTAAAATGTCAGGCCAGAAGGTCTCAGCAGGTAGGGAGCACCCTGCTCTTGTGAGTAGACAAGCTGAGACCATCAGTGCCAGGACTCTCCCAGGTAGGGTGACGAAGAATGTACAGAACAAGCCCCATGTCCTTCTCAGCAAGCAACAGTCACACACAGGGTCAGGCCCGTTATTTTCTAATGTCCAAAGAGTCTCCTGCAGAGCTGAAGGGACAGGAAAAGGTGGTCCTGCGTAGGCTCATGGAGATACCCGGGAATGCACTCTGCCTCTCCCAGACTATTCCCTCAGTTCACTGCTTTGGACCTTCCTTCTGCCCGTCTACCCTACCCGCAGTTCACCCAGCATCTCTGTCCCTGCCTCCGCATCTCTCCCTGCTTCTTGGGCTCTGCCCCCCCAACCCCCACTTCTGGACCTCCCCAGTGCCCCTCCCGTGGATGCCCCTCCCCGGACTACAACCCCCAGGCGCCCCCAGCCCGGGGCGCTGCGCATGCCCCCTGCTCCCCGCCCCCTCCCGCTCCCCTCCCTTCCTCCTCACCTCCCTCCGCCCCCCTCCCCCGCGCCTCGGCTCCCGCATCCCTCCATCCAACCCTGTGCCGCAGCCGCATCGCCACCGCAGCCCAGGCAGAGCCTAGTCGGCCCAGGCCCCTGTCTCTGCCTAGCCTCAGCTCCCCGCCCCCCGCCGCGCACCTTACCCACACACCCCTCCGAGGTCTAGTCCGGTGCCCCCAGACCCCGGCCTCCAGCACAGAGGCAGGAGGCACAGAGCAGCAGCGGAGGCGGGAGGACGAAGAAGAGGAGGAGGAGCCGGTCGCAGGATGAAGGATCGGACTCAGGAGCTGCGGAGTGTGAGCTAGGGGGTGGGAGAGGTGGGGAGGCGGGACCCTGTATTTGGGGAGCGTGTGGGGATGGAGTGGGGGAGGTTCTGGGACATGGGGGGCAAATGGTGAGACTAGAGGTGGGAAGCCAGGAACCTTGACATCTCCTGGCACCTGATATCTCCGTGAACCTGCAATTGGAGGACAGTGGCTGGAAGGAGTTGGAGGCCATTAAGACACAAGGGGGCAGGAGAGGTCTCGGGGGGCCTGGGCAGCCCACATGCCCAGGGAGGGCCCTGGGATCTAACCTGGGGATGGGAGAGAGTGAATGTCAAGACAGGATTGGGGACACCATCATCCCTGGATCAGGTCTTTCAAATTAGACTGATGGAGGTGGTTCCTGGCCAGGCTGGGCCTAGTAGGACCCAGATTTGGGATGCTGTGGAGGACACAGGTTGAGACTGGATGCCAGCACCTGGCAGTGAATGAAGTGTGTGGTGGTGTTGGTGATGTGTGTGTGCACGCACGCACGCGCACTGGTGTGTTGCTCTGTGGGGAGAGGGCACTGCTCAAATGGGAGTTTGGGGGTGGGGGGACTGAGTTCCCCTGGCCAGAACCTCAGCTGAGGTGACCCCAGAGGTGGGAGAGGAGAAGAAGATCCACCCACCAGGTCACAGAATTGGGTTGTGTGACATAGGCCACACAATGCTTAGGGGAACTGGGGCATGGGAGCAGCCAGGGGCAGGCTGCTGGCAGCCAGGGGCCAGGCTCCAGGAGGCTGACCGGCAGAGCTGGGGAAGGATAGGCCAAGCGGACCCAGGAAGTCTGTTCTTTGGAGGGACTGGCATGGCCTGCTGATTTGGGGCCAGGGATGGGGCTGAGAGGCATTGGGAGAATGACATGGGGCCCAAGGAGGCTGAGGTAGCAGTCTGCTGTGTGGGGGCCACCATGTCCTGATGGAGTGGGTCAGGCCAGAATTCCAAGGGATTGTTCCTCCATCTGACAGATGAGGAAACTGAGGTTCAGGGATGGGAAGGGACTGGCCCAAGGTCATCAGGCAAGTGTGTGTGGTGCAGGTCAAATGGCTCAGGGACCTCCAGGCTGCCAAGTTGACATGGGGCGACACCTCTCAGCCTTTGAAACCCAAGTCTGAGAGTAGAGACAAAGAGCTCTGTTGTTAGAGAGCCTCCGAAGGCCAGACTTGGGGTTGGGGACTCCAGTTTGCAGGCGATACAGAGAAGGAACATAGAGGCAAGTGACCGCTTGCAGAGGCAGTAGGAAGTGGGGAGAGGAGGGGCAGACAGAGGGAGGAGATTGGAAGGGTTATTTACTGCGTAAGGAAAATGATAGTAGCAATGGCAACTCTATTCTGCGTGTTTTATAGGAAATCACCTCTGTCTTCCCGGCAATCCTATGAGGCTGGCGTTAGCATGATCTCATCTCACAGAAAAGGGAACAGAGGCCCAGAGACATAAAGGAACTTGGCCCAAGTTACATAGCTAGAAAAGGGCAAGATTCAAACTCAGACCAGCAGCTTCAGTGTCCAAACTCCCCTCCAGGTGCAGTTTGCAAAGCAGGTTGTCATGGCAATCCCATTAGATCCCAACCAACTTCCTGGTAAGGTAGACAGAGTCTGTCTTGTCTAATATTTGGGAAAACTGTAGCCCAGGGGCTTAAAGAATTTCCCCAGGCCACAGAGCTAAGCAAGGGAGAAAATGGAATTCCAACTCAGATCCCCAGCAGCCAAGAACATCCCATGACTCCCAAACCTAGGGAAATGCGCTGAGGTGGGGGACTGTGGAGTCATCAGAGGGAGAGGGAGACAAGAGTGAGTCAGGGCTCCCAGCCGGAGGTGAGGAAACCTGTGGCCAGGGCTGCTGGGGCAGCTGGGTGGCTGAAGCAGGAGGCAAGTGATGTGGAGGGCTGGGGCTGGGGGTTGGGCGAATTCTGATGGCTTTGCTGTTAGTCACAGCCAAGGGAACGTGGAGGTTTGGGAGGGTGGGGTGGGGTAGATAGCTGCTCCAGATGTCTGGAGTGTAAGAGTCTCAGCCAGAGTTGAGAGCCGAGCTATGGGAAGGGAGAGAGACTCAGTAAACCAGAGAGTGCGGCGAGGGCTCAGGAGGCCAGCGGCAGGGCCTCCTTGGTCTTCCCAAGGAGTTTTCAAATCTGTTTATCACACAGACATGGAGGACTCAGACTTGGAAGCTAGATCGTCTGGGCTTAGGTTCTAACTTAGATACTTCACGTGTGACCTTGCGCAAGTTACTTAACCTGTCTTGTACTCGGGGTGGTTTGGTGGCAGTGGTGGGTGTTTTGTTTTTTTTTTCCCGGAGTATGTGTGTGTATTGATGGGGATTGAACCGAAGGCATACACTAGGCGGATGCTCTACACCCCCAGCCTCAGTTTCCTCAAGTGTAATTTGATAGTAATGGTACTATCTGGTTTCAGAGGATTTTTTTTTTCCGAGACAGGGTTTCCCTGTGTAGCTCTGGCTGTTCTGGAACTCGCTGACAGGCTTATTTTGAGAATTAAAAGTTAATTAACACTTCCAAGGTGCCTAAGACAAGGCCTGGTGCACAGCAGTGCGCTGTAGTTGCTATTCCCAGGGGACTTCCAAATTTCTCTGGACGCTAGAGTCTGGAGCCTCACAGAAACCCACTTGGATGGCTCCTCATTGATTCTGGAATTACCTGAGGGCCATAGGAAAAAAGAAGGACTTGCCAGAGGTGCCAGAGGCCCCACAGCTGGTGGAGCTGGTGTTGAACTGGAGCTTTCTCAACTGCCCAGCACTTTTAGCTGGGAACTAGGAGGTCCCAGGCTGGACCGGGAACTGCAGTTCCTCAGGAGGCCCCCGCTGAGTGCTGTGTCCCAGGTCCAAGGAGGGAGCCAAGCAAGATGCAGAGCAATCAGAGAGCTGTGAAAAAAGACAAGAGGACGTGTGCCAGCCTGGGGTGGGAGGGCAGGGGGAGAAAGGGGAGGCAGGAGGGGAGGCCGGGAAGCCTGCAGAGAGAGTAGGCAGAGACTGGAGTGAACAGATTTACACCCTCCATTGGAGGGTGTAGGTTCAGCTCTTGTCTGCTTTGACTTCTCTGCACTTTTCCCTTCTGCCCAGAATATTGTCCCTGTTGCCTTAAAATCTATTTCCCCCACATTACAGCACACTCGGACTCAGAAAGACCCACCCTGGCCACCCTGAATAAAGCACCGTGTTTGTCACACCCCGTTTGTCTCCCCTCTGCTGCTTTTCACAGTGAGGCACTGTCTCACTCCTGTGTCTCCTCCACCCCTGGGCCTTCAGCTCCTTGGAGGCAGGCCCTTCCTTCCCAGGCTTCCTCACCTATACCAGTCATAGTTTCTGTTAGATGAATGAGTACCGTGAGTGAGTCAGGAAGATCTGGAAGGGAGCAGGTGGGCTTGGTGGGCCGGTGAAGGAAAAGGTGTGAAGGACCAGCCTGGACTATGGGAGATGGGGGGTGGGGAGGCCCAAGCTGAGAAGGCAAATGGGCAGAATCGGAGGGGTTCAGGAGAGGGTTTGATGTCTCAAATGATAGGGTGCTGTGTGTATTTGATACACTCAGTTCAACCCCTAATACCACACACATGCATACACACACACACACATGTGAACACACACACACACATGCATACACACATACACACATACACATGTGAACACACACACACATGCATACACACATACACATGTGAAAACACACACACATGTGAACACACACATATGCATACACACATACACATGTGAACACACACACATACACACATGCATACACACATATACACATAAACATGTGAACACACACACACATGCATACACACATACACATGTGAACACACACACATGCATACACACATACACACACATGCATACACACATACACATGTGAAAATACACACACATGCATACACACATACACATGTGAACACACACATGCATACACACATACACATATGAACACACACATGTATACACACATACACATGTGAAAACACACACACACACACACATGCATACACACATACACATGTGAACAAACACACACACACACACACACACACACACCAGAACCCTCTTGTTGCTGATGTGGAAAAACTTTGACTTTAAGGAGGCCACATGGAAGCTGGGGGCTAGGATTGGATGCCCCGCAAGGCCAAGGAGGCTTCAGAGGGCGACAGAGCCCTTATTAAATCCCTTGAATCTTCCCAGGTGGTCAGCAGTTGGTGTCAGTGATGAGCAGTGCCCTACCGCCCACAACACCTCACTGGCTTACCACCCTTGGGCAAGTTATGTAATCTTTCTGAGCCTCAGTTTCTTTATCTGTCAAATTGGAATAAGAGCATGTACCTCGTGGAGAGGTTTCATGTAAGGATCTGCATGCTGGGCCTGAGATCACACCTGTGATTCCAACACTCGAGACGGTGAGGCAGGAGGATTGCTGCAAATCCGAGGCTACTCTGGGCCATGTAGTGAGACCCTGGGAAGATGTGTGTGGAGGGGCAGAGAAATGGGGGAAAGAATGAGCACAGCGGCTCTCTTCGTGTCCAGGTAGGAGTAGAGGGACCGCTGCCGTCGGCAGGATGGATAGAAAAGGCCTCCATTTCAGGCCCACCTCTGGCCTTGTTTGCTGCGAAACCTCAGGCAATAGGGTAGCCGTCTGAGCCCCTCTCCTCATCTGCTACAGGGAAGGCACAAGGACTCACAGTCCCTCCTTGCCCCACACTCTGCCCCTGGCAGCGTGAGGGGCGTGAGGGGTTTCCCTGCCTCTGCCCTCTGTGGGACAGAGGATGCTATGAGGCCTGGAAGCCCACATGGCCATTCAGCTGTGGAGCTGACACACATTCTCTGGCTTCCCTCTGCCTAAAGCTTCCCATTTATAAAAGGGGGATGTGATGATGCCGATCTCAGGGGCTGCTATAGGGTGAGATACGTAAGTCGGAGGTGACACATTTGTACTTCCAGTACTTTCAGGAAGTAAAAGGAAGATCCCAAGTTAAAGCACCCTGAGCTACAGTAATACTCTGTCTCAGAAAGCAAAGAGCTGCGATGGTCATTCAGTGACACAGCGTTGCCTACTGTGCATGAGGCCTTGGGTTCCATCCCCAACACGCACGCGCGTGCGTGCATACACACACACACACACACACATACACACTCACAGATCAAGAGTGAATCAAGTAGGTGAGCATGTGCAGAATACACAGCCCAGCACCCAGCACTTCATAAAACTCTATTTAAGTGTTTGTCAGTTGCAATAATGTCATTCAGTGGTCACTGCAGAATGTGTTTGTTTGTTTAGACGGGCTCTTACAGTGTCGTCCTGTCTGACTCTGTAGATCAGGATGGCTTCGACCTCATAGAGATCTACCTCCCTCTGCCTCTACTGTAATTAAAAGTCTGTGTAGGCCAGGTATATGTCTGTTTTTGAGATGAGTTCTTATTCTGTACCCCAGGAACTCACTTGCTTTAAACTCGTGGCACTCCTCCTGCCTCAGTTTCTGTGCTGCGATTACAGGTATTTGCCATAATACCTGGCTCCTTACAGAGTTCTTTCTTTCTTTAATGTGTATGAGCGCTTTGTCTACATCTCCATCACAGGCGTGCCTGTTGCCCCCAGAGGCCAGAAGAGGATGTCTGGACTCCCTGGAGCTGGAGTAACAGAGGGTTTCAAGCTGCCCTGTAGTGCTTAGGGATGGAGCATGGATCCTATAGAAGGGCAGCTAGCACTCTAACCATTGAGCCATCTCTCCAGACCCTGTTTCGGTTTTATTTTTGTTGTGGTGGTGTTTTTTTGAGATAGGATTTCTCTGTGTATCTCTGGCTGTCTTGGAACTCACTTGCTTTGTAAACTAGCCTGGCCTCAAACTCAGAGATCTACCTGCCTCTGCCTCAAATTGCTGGGATTAAAAGTGTGCACCACCACTGCCTGACTCTAGAAAAGATTTTATTTTTATTTGTGTGTGTGTGTGTGTGTGTGTGTGAACATGTGAGTGCAGGAGCCTGTGGAGACCACAAGAGGGCATCAGATTCCCCTGGAGTGGATCTGGTCCATACAGGTGATTGTGAGCTACCCAGCATGGGTGCAGAGAACTGAACTTGGGTCCTCTCCAAGACCAATACACATTCTTAACAGATGAGTCATGTCTCCAGCCCTCCTTACAGAGCTCTGTGGAGATCGGATAAAAGAATGTGAGATGCATGCAGGAGGACTGGCAGATGGCACAGTTCTCAGGATGCAGTAGTTTACTCTCGGAGGCCTGGGCAGGAGCCGGCCTGGGACGGAGAGGAACCCATAGCAAATCGTGGCCAGGGCAGCCACCACATCTTGGAGCCTTGAGGGAAGCAGACCTTGGGTGCTTGGAACGAGGTGTCGGTCTTATTCTGCCTGGTGCCCTTGGGCAAATCACTTTCCTCTGTTCACTCTGGCTCCGCGTTCCTTCATCTGTGAGAAGGGAACAGTGTTCATCCAGCTTTTCTCACTGGGCCGTGGTGGTGAAGATCAAAAGGGATTGTGAATGTGAACATGTTTGTACACACTGAGGAATTTTAGCTCTCTTTGTAATTATTAGCCAAACCAAATCATACTTGGGCCCTTCTGCCATTTTTCCTCTCTCAAGGGCAGGTACATTAGGTAGCCTGGCTACCCCAGAAGATCTAAGGAAAGGCTTTGAAAACAACAGGCGAAAGTGAAGTCAGACTCTAGGAAGGACTTCCTCATGCTGGCATGGAAAGGGAAAGAGACAGCAAAGAGGAAGGGTCCCAGGTACCTAGACCAGCAAAGGTTCTCCTGACCCATGTGAAGCAGGTCGAGGGTGAGCAGTTGGAGGAGGAGAAGGTCAGCAGGAGGCTTGTGGCTCTGGAGCCTGAGGAGCTGGAAAGCACCAGAAGGAACTGGTGGATCCTGAAGGTGAGCCCTCCTTCTCAGAGGCTGACAAAGCCAATGTCTGCTGGGGGCAGTCCTGGGGCAGGTTGAGGCTGGATAATCCAAAAGTCCTAACAGGGTCTTCAAGACCCTTGAGTTTGGTTTGAGCAAGGCCTGGGCAGAATCCGGTGACTTTCTGACTGGCAGCAGGAGGCTCTCCCCTGGGCTGCACTCATTTCAGAGCTGCCCAGGCGCTGGATCCCAAGTGATCTTGTGTCTTGGTTGTATCTTGGTCCCATCTGGCTGTCTAGTTCAGTCTGAACAGTCTGGGATACATCTGAGCTGAGTCGGTTCCCTCTTAGCCTGTCTGCCTTCCATGAGGAAGTCTGTGTTCTGCTCCAGCCTGGTCAGCTCCTCCCTTCAGGTCCCATTGGCCCCACTTCCGGCAGCTGCTATGTACCTCCTGTCTTGATTTCATCCAGGCCTTTTTGGCTGCATTCTCTCTGAACTCTGGCTCAACCTGTCTAGAATTCAGGCTGAACCCTTTAACTTTCCATTGGGACTGATGAGGGTTTCAGATTTAATATCTGTCGCTAGCTGAATTCAACTTTGCCCGGAGAATTCTGTCCTAAGCAAAGAGGAGCAGCACTCTTGTGCCCTCTGCACAACTCCGGTCGGGAATGAAGTCCTGGGCACAGGGAGTTTGGATGAACAGACAGTCCCCTCCTCCGTGTCCTGGGGATGTGGCTGTGGGTCTGTGTGTCTACAAATCAGTAATGCAGCTCTGCCTGGGTCTGTGTGCAGTGAATGTCAACATGGCAGTGTGGCTCGTGTGGGTGTTGGGGGCCTATTTCTGTGTGCCTGTGTGTCAGCTCTTCTGTCTGTGTCACTGGTCTGCCTGGAGATGGCAGTGTGGGTGGGTAAATCCCTTTGTGTCTCTGAGCCCTGAGGGTGGAGGGCTGAGCAGCTGCAGGTTGCCACTGGGAAATCCAAGTCAGAGAGAGTTGGTGGGTGTATGGCTGGAAGGGACTGGGAAAAAGTGAGCGAACAGCGTGGGGAAGAAGGGTCTCCAAGAGCAAGGTGCAGTGGGAGGAAGTGGTCAGAGCGCTACCGACATGGCTCAGCCAGCCCTTACCGTGCCTGCTCAACGTGGCATCAGCCACTGGCAGCCTGGCGGCAATGTGACCTTCCATAGAGGAATGGATGGCCGGGTCAGGGCATGGAAAGGGGAGGCCTGAGCAGATGGAGCTAGTAAGGTTCACAGTCCTTGGAACCATTCTAGAAGCCTCCTTGGAGCCCAGAATCAATTATCACAAAGCTGCCATTTAGCTGGCTGTTAAAATACTGAAGTTTGTCCATATACAGCAGCCAACAACAATGGCCTCAGAGCTTTCTGGGGAGACGCTGAACGCGTGAGACTGCTCCTACCTCACAGTGTCTGTAGCGGATTCCCTCTAAGGTACCCTGCCATCTAGGACATTGTTCTACAAGATATCTGCCTCTGAGTGTTGGTGGCTTTGCCATCTCGCCCTGACCAGGACCTTCCCAAGATCCCTTTTCTGAGCCTAGAACTGGGGTCATCCATATATGTGTGGCAGGTAGAGGACCAGAGAGCTAGAGAATCAGCCTTGGGAAACAGGATAGGGACTGCTCACGGATCTGGCCTTGCTTTACTCCCAGGCGAAAGACAGCGATGATGAAGAGGAGGTGGTCCATGTGGACCGGGACCACTTTATGGACGAGTTCTTCGAACAGGTAGAGCTCCCAATAGCCCTGGACCAGAGCTTTCCCCTTCGCAGCAGCTTCCTCTGCCCTGTGCACTCTCTCTGTCCCGCACACTCCTTGGCATTCTGGGTTTGGCCCATTTCACTGAGCACTGGCTAGTTCTCATCTGGCCCACCGACCTGGGTGAGGTGTCACTGATGTCCTGCCCCAGGTGGAAGAGATCCGAGGCTGCATCGAGAAACTGTCTGAGGATGTGGAGCAGGTGAAAAAACAACACAGCGCCATCCTCGCAGCCCCCAACCCAGATGAGAGTGAGTGCTTCTTCTGGGGGGCCCGGGGACTGGGGCCCCATCCAGGTTCTCACTTCCCTCTTTGGCCTCCTCCCAGAGACCAAACAGGAGCTGGAGGACCTCACAGCAGACATCAAAAAGACGGCAAACAAGGTCCGGTCCAAGTTGAAAGGTGAGGAATGCAATCCTGCGACTTGGGAGGAAGATCTCTGCCCTGCATTAGGCAAAAGAGGTCTCCGTAAACAGTGCTCACAGGTTCCGGGGCCAGATTCCTAAACAGTGAGAAATACACAAGCCCACTTTTTGCCCACGGAGACACACGGCAGGGAAGTGAGTTGGGTAGGGATGAACCGCCTGAACTGCACCTGAGCTCCATCAGTCAGAAAAGTACAGGTTTCCAAGCAGTCATGGGGTGAGGACCCAGCCCTCAGGAGACTGCGACAGGAGAGTGAGCGTTCCCAGTGAATGTGGGCTACATAGTGAGACCCCGTTTCAAAAGATCCAGGAAGGAAGGAAGATGGGGGCGGGGGGCGGTGGTGAAAGAAGCACACTCTTCCAAGAGGTTTTAATTTTGTTCAGTCCTCATTTGTCCTGAACAGGCTCTGAGCACGACACTGAGCACCCAGTAGGTGGGCTCAGCAAATGCTTCTGAATTGGTATCCTCGGCTCAGGACAGATTGGACTATGTGGCTGACATCAGGGGCTGGCATGCTTTCAGGAAGGCCTTGCCAAATGTTCATGTGTTCACTCTAATTTAAGGACTTGGGTGCTGGTAATAACCACCTTCCCTCAGCACTGTGGGTTGGGAACCTCCTTGTCTGCTGGTGCCAGGGGAATAGCAGTGTTGAGGAGCTGCTGCTTATGGGCTCATGGTAATTCAGCAGCATAAAACATTTACCAAACGTCGGCAGCACTAATGCCATCTTGGGCTCTGGACAGGTTTCCCAAGGGCTTGTTCCTAAGACCACTAACCTTGCCCAGGGAGATGAGAACACAAGCTTCATGTCCTTTTGGACTTACAAAGAGGCACGTGATGACCTCATGACCTCAAAGAGGCCCTGTGTTATCTTCTGATGCTGACCTTTGCACTCAGCGAGCGCTCTTGGTTTGTCAAGCACTTTTAGACCCAGTGCGAGAGAGGCAGAGGCAGGTAGATCTCTGTGAGTTTGAGGCCAGCCAGAGTTACAAGGTGACACTCTCAAACACTGTACAAGTCAGTCTGCAGCCAGACATAGTGGTGCACACCTGTAATTTCAGCATTTGGGAGGCTAAACAGGAGGGAGGGTCACAGGTCCAGGATTCAGTGGTTTCTTCAGACCCATTGGGCCCTGATCTAGAACACTTTCTAGAAGATCAAGAGGAAAACTTTGTGATCGGATGCTCAGGAATAAGTCCAAATGAGAGACAGGGAAAGTGAAGGTGGTTTAAGAAACTTACCAGAAAAAAAAATCCCCATATTTTCCATCTTCCAGTCGGTGGCATCAAGGTGACCTTGAGTTGTCTTACGAATTGAAACCTCAGTTTCTAGTGTGAGATATCAGCTGATATCACTGAGTACACAGAATTGTTGTAAAAGATCCCTCTGTCCAGACTTGGCCCCTAACCCCAGGTCTGATAATAAGGCCCAGGCAGGGCCAGCAGGTTCCTGGACCCTTGGTCACGTGTGCTTGTGCTTTCCCTGAGCTGGCACAGCCAGGGGCAGCACTCAGTCCCTGTGCCTGCTTTTGCTTGTAGGAGAGCCTTGAGGTGCCATTTAGCTCCATTCCTCCCCCGCTGTTAGTAGAACCGAGGTGGGGCTCTCAGGACTGCCAGAGGCCCTTCAAGTCTAAGCAACCCGGGTGATGTGTCCCTGTTGTATTTTCTGATCTGACTTGAAGAAGCTGTTACTGCAAGCTCTTCTTAGAAGATCTGAATGAGTCAGGAATACATGTCCAGAAGCAGTACAAAACACCATTTAGAAGTGGGAACCAGCCACATGGTGGCAGTGCGCTTTAATCCCGTAATCCCGGAGGTAGAGGCAGGCAGATCTCTGTGAGTTCGAGGCCAGCCTGGTCTACAGAGCAAGTTTCAGGACAGTCAGGGCTACACAGAGAAACTCTATCTTTAAAAACCAAAAATTTAAATGAAATTAAAAAGAAGTAGGAGCTCACAGGAGCAGCAGGGCAGAAGGAGAGCTAAGGTTTCTCTGTTAGAATTCCCACGGAAAGAGTGGCCACTGAAGAAGTCAGAAGGTGTGTGTTTGAGGGCAAAGGTCTTGTCTGCAGGAGCAGATACTCAGAAAGCTGAGGCAGGAGGGGCGACTTCGAGTTCACAAGTTCCAGGCAGTGTAATGACACCCTGCCTTTCAAAGCAAAAGTCCTGGTGGATTCTTATTCAGAGGTGAGAGGAACTGGAGGCTGCTGGAGAGCGGGGGTCCCCTCTAGTGGACTGGCTCATAGTCCCTCGTGGTTTGGGCTCTTTCCAAGGTGAAATCCTTCCATCAGAACAAACCTTCTGTCTGGTGACCTTTTGACTCTGTCTCTCTCCCTACCTGCTTTAGGGAACCCCCTCAGCATGTGTACTCGGTAGCCTGCAAATATACCTCACCATAGTTCCCTTCACTGGGCATGGCGTCTCTTCCCAGGCCTGGCCCTACCTCTTCTTATGCCCCAGACCCCTGTCCCCCGCCCCCGGGTCTCCAGCCTGTCACTGCGCCTTCTCCCCCGCAGCGATCGAGCAAAGCATTGAGCAGGAAGAGGGGCTGAACCGTTCCTCCGCTGACCTGCGCATCCGCAAGACCCAAGTAGGGACCAGCCAGGGCTGGAGTGGTCTCTGTGGGGGGCTGCGGGCGGGGTTGTGGCGGAGAGCGCAGTGCGGGCCTGGGGTTCTGAATCTGTGGGAGGCTGGTGCTATAGCTCTCTCGGCCTGGTGTCCCTGACGCCCTGCTGTGTGTTTCTCCCATTCCCTAGCACTCCACACTCTCGCGGAAGTTCGTGGAGGTAATGACCGAGTATAACGCAACTCAGTCCAAGTACCGGGACCGCTGCAAGGACCGCATCCAGCGGCAGCTGGAGATCAGTGCGTGTGCCCCTCCCCTCCCCAGCGTCCCAAACCTGGCAGGCTCTCCAGGTGGTTCCGCTTCGGAGCCGGCAGCTGGCCCGAGCCTGGTGGGAGGGTGGCCCTGGGTTCCTGCTGACCTCATCCTACCACCTCAGACCCGCTTCCTGAGCAGAAGTCCTTTCTCCTCACAGCCGGCAGGACCACTACCAATGAAGAGCTGGAAGATATGCTGGAAAGTGGGAAGCTGGCCATCTTCACGGACGACGTGAGCCCCTCACCCCCATCCCCGATCGGGGCGGGGTCTGTCAGGGGAAACCTTTGCCTCTCTTCTATGTCCACCCTGGAATCTCAGACAGTAGACAACTTGGACCAAAACCTGGGAGATTCCATGGGGGCAGGGCAGGAAGCCGCCTCCTTAACAATGGCCAGCGGTGGTGTGCCCGGCATTGTTCTACAGATGCAGGATATTTGCTTTGTTGTTTTTTGAGACAGGATCATGCTTTGTGACCCAAGTTTGTTTCAAACTCCCAATCCTCTTCACTCAGCTGGAATTACAGACATGAACCACTGTGGCCAGCTTCATTTAATCTTCCCTACAATCTCAAAGGAAGTCCATTTCACAGATGAGGAAAATAAATTGGACCAGAAGGTGAAATAATTTGCTAAGAACTTGGCTCCACAGTCTAATTTCGGAGTCAGAGCTCTTCAGCATGATTGACAGCATACTTTCCTCAGCCCACTCCCCCTCATGAAGCATGTCATTCTCTGTGACACATTTTCGAAGGCTTTTTTTTTTTTAAAGTTTTAGCTTGGCTTAAGTTTTCCACATTGCTCTGTCCTTTCATATATGAGTGGATGGACTTTCCCCAAACCCAGGTTCTCCTTCCTCCTTGTGGACTTTGGCTCTAGCCTGCCCAGCCCGAGCTCCATTTCTGCCTCTGTGGCCAGATGACTTTGGTATAAAGTATTCACTGTGATTGCCTAACAGCTTGCAGTAAGCAGGTATTTGAATAGTTGACTTTTGTTGAGTTAACCCTGGGCAGATAGGTCGTGGGCCAATTAGATCCTCCTCTTCCCCGTGCAGCTCTCCCCAGGCCCTCTGTCTTGTTGTGTGAAACTGCAGAGAAGCCTGTGGGTGACTCCAAGGGGTCTTACTTTAGTGAGACATGGTAGTGCATGTCTTTAATCCCAGCATTTGGGAAGCAGAAACAGGACAGTCTCTGTGAGTTCAAGATCAGCCTGGTCTACATAGCAAGTTCCAAGACAGCCATGACTATATGGAGAGACCCAGTCTACAAAGCAAACAAACAGCAACAAGAAGAGTTGACCTCTGTCCCTGCACACACACCACCTTGGCAGCGGGAACCACCTTCGGGAAACTCAGTTTCACAACAGTGCCAGTGGTTGGAGCGTGGGTGTCGGCTGGTGTTACTAATCCTGGAGTCAAGGAAGACGGCAAGAGATGTCACTGAGATGGACAACAGGATGTGGGGACAGATGGCTTAGTGGTTAAGGCCCTGAGTTCCTGCCCAGCACCCATGTCAGGGGCTCACAGCTTCCTGTAATTCCAGCTCCAGGGGGTTCAGTTCCTCCAACCCATGTGGACACCTACATTACGCACAAACACGTAAACACGTTTTAAAAATCTAAAATAAAAAAGAGAGACAAATGAGCTTTTAGATATGAGAAGATTGGTAAAGAGCAGTCAAAGCATAGACAGGGAGAAGGGGACACTTGCAGGGCGGCTGTTGGATGACTGTGGCTCTTAAAGTATGGGCAGGAAATATGGGTAGAAAGGGCGATAGAGCCCTGGAGAGTGGCAGCATGTTCCCATGGTAATAGGGAGTCCTGGTAGGTGTTAGAGGAAAGTCATGGCCTACTGTGGTCTAAACTCAGTGGGTACCAATGGCTCAGGTCAGAAGCTGAGGGAACATTGTAGTTGTGAGCTGGAGTTTCTCCTGATCTCTTGAGGCCAGTGGCGCATTTTTTTCTTGTTTATTCCCTACCTCGTCTCATGCAGACTCCTGTCGACTTGTGGGCACACTGCTTTCTCGTCTGAGCCTCCCTGTCTATTGCTGCTTCCCCACCTGCTGTATCTCCTCCATCACCCTGTCTGCTTTTGACCGTCTCTCTTCCCTAGCTTCCCTACTACTACGGGAAGTTCCAGGCAAGGTTGTGGGCCTTGTACCAGCTTTATTTCTTGTAATTCAGCAAACTTCTCTTTGATGCTTACAGTGTGCCAGGGACTGTTCAAAGTTTCACATACAAACTCATTCGGTTTCACAACAGCCTTTTGAGGTAGGCCCTGTGGTGACCCATATTTTCTAGGTGGTGCTAGCAAGGTCCAGAGAGGGTAGGTAAAAAATTTGCCCAAGGATTTGAACCCAAACCCTCTAACTGTTACATTGAAGGTGTCACATGGGCGAAGGGTGATCACAGCCCTTTCTTCTCCCATCACCCCAGATCAAAATGGACTCGCAGATGACAAAGCAGGCACTAAATGAGATTGAGACAAGACACAATGAGATCATCAAACTGGAGACCAGCATCCGAGAGCTGCACGACATGTTTGTGGACATGGCCATGCTTGTAGAGAGCCAGGTACAGGCCCTGCCACATCAGTCTGGGAGCCCCCTGGGCCCCAAGGTAGCCTTTGCCAACCCTGCCCACCTTCCCTCTCCACATTTCCTCTGCAGGGCGAGATGATTGACCGCATCGAATACAATGTGGAACATTCTGTGGACTATGTGGAGCGAGCTGTGTCCGACACCAAGAAAGCTGTGAAATACCAGAGCAAGGCGCGGAGGGTAAGCAGTAGAGGCGGCCTGGCGCAGGGGGGCAGGAGATGAGTGGGTGGGGTGCGGCAGTTATGAAATGGGTGAGGCCTTATCTCTAGCTCTGACCTCTTCCTGTTTCTGTTTTCTCTCCCCTCTTTTTCCTCATGTCCCACATCCCAACTCTCCCTTCATTTGTCTGTCTGTCTGTCTGTCTGTCTCTCTCTCTCTCTCTATTTCTACCTGCAGAAGAAAATCATGATCATCATTTGCTGTGTGGTGCTGGGGGTGGTCTTGGCGTCATCCATTGGGGGGACACTGGGCTTGTAGGCCCCTACCCTTCTCTTTCCCAGGACCCTCCCCCACATCGGGAGCAATACCCCCACCACCCTTTCACTCTTTTCCTCTGCTCCAAGCTCACTCCCACAACAGACCCAGGCAGTTCCAGCCCCTTTCACCCTTGAGGCAGACCCTGGAGTCCCTGGCTCTTACCTTGCCATGGATCCCCCCTCCACCTTGCCGCACATAGATAGCAGCAGGCGTGATCACACATGCACACCAACATGCATGCCGCGGGCACATGCTCAAGACGTGTGGACACCCAGCGTGCGTGTACTTGTGTAGATGTATGTAGATGCTGTGAACTTCTTGCTGCCACCTCCATCCCGTGTGGTCTGAACTTCCCTATCTGGCTGCTGTGCGGACTGTGGCTGAGTATAACACAGCAGCCCACCGTGCCCCAACCTGTCTGTCTTCTGTGACTAGACATATGTGTAGTAAGGTGTGTGTGTGTGTGTGTGTGTGTACGCATGTGTGGTGTCCATAGATCTGTGGCCATACAATGTGTGTACTTGGGAGTTTTGTGAGTGTGAAAACCCAATGCAAAAGCAATTCCTCCACTCACCTTCTCTCTTATCTGTTATATTTGGAGTGGAAAGTGTATGTGAGGGTAATCACATCCTCAGAGAATCCAGGGAGGCCCAGAGACCATGTTACACATCTTATGTGATATAGAACAAATTCACCAACTCTTCTGGCTTGGTTACTCCCAGGGTTGCATCATGTCCTGGGAAATCTCTCTCTCTCTCTGTCTCCCTTTCTCTCTCTCTCTCTCTATGGGGCCTTGGAATTCAGGGGGAACAAGTGGAAGCCTGTGTGTGTAAGTGATAAACAACCTGACTTAGTTTGTATGAATGTGTATTTTCCCTAACAGATGATGTGAAGGGCTTGTGCACAAGACTCTGTGTGTGTGTGTGTGTGTATCTATCTGTGTCTGTGTGGTGTGTGTGTAAAGTGTTGATAGTTTTATCCTCAGAGAGAGCCCTCCACCTTGTGAATCAGACACTAGTTTTAAGTGGGCACAGATACCTGTGCTTCTACGCTATCTGAAATATGACTCCATGTGCACATATGCACCCTTAGGGACTTTCTACATGATGTTTCTGCTTCTGCATATCACACACACATATTTATCTTTGAGGACATGCTCTCCATCCAGGTTTACCTCTTCAGGCTTAGCTGCTCCTTCCCATCTCCTCAGGACAGCAGCCACACACACTGCTCCACTGAGCGTGCAAGTGGAGCCTTCCGCCTCGCCAGACCGTCTGACCGGGAACATGCACCCAGGTTCTTTGTCTGTTCTGCCTGAGAGCAGTCCTGAGCCTTGGACAACCTACTCTAATGTGTTCACTAATCCCGAGGCTGAGGAAGTTCCAGAGAGGTGGCCACACATAGGTGCCGGGACCTCACACGGGAACAACATGGTGTCCATCCTGGGTCACACCCATTTGCACATGACTGTCTCCTAGAATGAGTGTGTTTGGACTAATGAGGTAAGATGTCAAGGTTGCCCCAGGCAGGCGGAAAATCATGGCACTTCCTCTTCCTGCCTCTCAAACTCACCTCAGAAGCTATTGTTTGTCTTCACTGCCCCAGCTGATGGGCTCTTCCTCAAGAACTGGGGTTTAGGCAGCTGGATCTCACACGCATCTGAGTGGCCGCTTAGGGCCATCCCTGAATCTGTCCCTTAGGCTTGTCTACTGCTGAGACATCGGCCATGGCCACTACTACAGCTGGGTGACGGGAATGAGACAAGGACTGTTCTCTGTCAGTGAGGAATGGAGGAATCCTTCTGTTGTATGGACAGCCATGTAGTTTGTGAGTTCTTTGGGAGCAGGCAGGAGGTAAATGGGATAAAGGACTGTGCTAGAAGTCTTGTGGATATGTAGGTGGAACACAGGGTTGCATTTATCTCGCCCTGGAATGGGGTACACAAGTGCGTGCAAGAGAGGGGGAGAAGGGAGAGACCCTACAAATATGACCTTCCAGATAACAAGATTCTTCTGAGCCAACTCTGTCTGACAGCTGATCTCCTCCCTGGTTGTTTGAGCCCTGCCTGCTACCTGGCCTGTGTGTGTGTGTATGTGTGTGTGTGTGTGTGTGTGTGTGTGTTTGTCTACACGCATGAGTCTGTGTCCACATGTATGTAACCCCCAGGTTAGCTGTGCTGAGGAGGGAGCCTGCCTATCCATTTCGGGAATACTCTTCTGCAGGACAGGAGTCTGCTCAGAGCCTCCTGCCCATCCTTGGCTTCTCTGGAGATGCCAGAGGCCTAAGTATCCAGTCCCCTTCTCCCCTAAGCCCAGACAGAACTCCCTTTAACCCAGATTGTTTCTAGCAGTACCCCCCTCCAGTCATGGTGTTCATAAGGACAGGACTGTGGCTGGCATGCTGCTCCTGCCTCTTTGAATGGCACTGGGCCCATGGCTGCCCACTGCTGGGTTCAGGTGGATGAACAGTCCCCGAGAGTCTGCTGTATCACAGCTTTCTACAAGACTCACACATCACATAATGGACATGCTTGTTGACTGCTGTCCCTATGTGTGTCCTGGATAATTGTCTGGGGGCTGGTGTCTTTTGCATGTTCTCAGATAAGTATGTGCTGCCTGCCCTCCACACACCTAAAACCATCAAGCCCAAGTGTGCCCCCTTGGTGGTCCCAGGCCCAAGCCAGGACTCAGTGCTTCCCTTCTCCCTTTCCTTGCCTCTTAACAAAGCACACTGCGTGTCCATCTCATGTGCCCGTGGGTCATCACACTCTTGTTATGCCTTGAGCGTGTGCTCATGATGTGTTCTATGCACTCACCCTGCCCTACCCACCCCTCAGAGGACAAGATGGTTGGCCCCTTGCTCCCTTCTCCCCAACCTGGCCCCCCCCACCCCGCTGTGCAGCTGTGTGCGTTGGTGTGTTTCTGTGTTGCTGGCGTGTCATGTGATGTAGCCATGTTTGCTGACATGAGCCCCTGCCCCCTTCTCTTTTTCTCCATTGGTTTCTAGAACTCTCTCCCTCCCCTCCCCTGAGGGGACAGGACTCCTGGGGCCTGGCTGGGGGCCCAGAGCCTGGCCACCCTCCTGTTAGCCCTCAGAGTCTTATTTCTCTCTATTGGTGATAAAGTTGCAAATGGATAAAATACAGGAAATTCTGACCCCTGCCCCAGACCTGCATGTCCTGCCCCCAGAGCCCCCGAACCCCATCCTGGGCCAGGTTGGGCCTGGTGGGACGGGAGAAATAGCAACTAATCCAACAGCGGGCTTGCTGTGTGCTCACTTCCTTCTGTCCCCATGTGGGACGGGCGCCGTTGTGAGGGAGACGCTTGGGTGGGTGGGCGGGCAAAAAGTTGGACACAGGCTTGGAGAAGGATTTTAATCCAGGCTTGGCCAGATACAGCATGGATGGCATCTTCAGGCAGAAAGCTAACAATATCACATGAGCTGAATTTGGTTGGAGAGGCAAGCCATGGAAAATCATTAATTTCTTCAGCTTTCTTTAAAGCAAATTAAAAGGTAAATGTCTAAAAGACACACACTTAAGAAAATGATGGAACTATAACCCCTTAAGGAGAGTCCGGTATGTCAGGAGCCAGGCTTGAAGATGGTATCTGGAATAAGACCAGTGTGAGATCTTTGCCCCTTCCTGCTTGAGAAGCCGAAAACAGGAAGGGGTAGTGAGACCATTCAGGAATCAGTTTTGTTAACTGGCTGGCAGGCTTTAGTTGGACCGAAGACAGGCCTGTCCTAGAGTTTGGAGGCTGGGTTAACACCCAGGCTCCAGATCTGTGTACTTAAAATGTGGCAGAGGCCACTTCACCCCGTCAGGCACCAGAGCCTCCAGCTTCAGAGGCAGCTGTGTCCACCCATCCAGGCTGAGAAGGCTCAGGACAGCGGCCTCCAGTCCATGGCCTGTATCACGAGGCTGAACCCTTTATGGACTGCACCCAGTGAATGGTGCGGGTCCTGCTCTCTTCCCATGAGTAGAGGGGCTTGTAGCCAAAATGGCGCTGTGCCTTGTTGGTACTGACGGTGAAGGTGGTATTGGCCATAGCCAGGGTGTAGGGGTTCAGCAGGGGCGTGTACAACAGCAGTGGGCGAAGCAGCCACTGCAGCAGGGCATTGAGGGCAGCAAGCAGCACCAGCAGCCAGTAGGGCAGTAGTGGGTGGGTACCTATCAGCCGAAGTCCACAGGGGCCCAGGAACTCCATGTTGAAGTCCTCGTAGCTCTTATAAGGTGACTTATCATAGCAGAAATACACCTGGCCACCCATGAGCGCTGCCCGCTGCTCCAGCTCTCGGGCTACCAGCACGTGCATCCAAGCCACATTGCCTGCCAGTGGGGAGGGAGGTAGATATGCCACTGAGGGCCCTCCGTCCAGTGTCCCACTTGGGCCCATGTAGATGCCGCCCTCACCTTGGTACCATCTGGGTAAGGCTGCGTCTCCCCAGCCCCTGTAGCCACCAGCCCTGCTGGGCATCCCGTAGCTACTTGTTTCCTGTGCTCTCTCTCTGGAGAGCTGTCACTCCCACTGCTTCAGTGCTCAGCAGAACCTGTGACGTGTCTTTATGTCAGCCCTCCCACCTGGCCTGGATGCGTTCTCCTTTGCCACCCACACAGAAAGGGCCCACGTGGTCACTGTCTGCTTGAGCCCTCATAGAGCCAGGCACACACTGGCCACCTTCAAAGCCAGTCCTCCTGCCCTGCTCTCAGCCTCCCTTTGCCTTGCCCTGTCCTTACCAACATAGACCCGACCATGCTCCACAGAAGCTGGGATGGCCCGAAACAGACGACCCCCAAAGCGCAGGCCCTGGTGGTAGAAGTCTCTCATGACTTGATGACCTTCACCGTAGATGCCCGTGGGTCGAAGGGAACATGTCACCAGGGGTAGCCCTCCGTTGACCTGGTTGGTACAAAGGGGAAATGTTGGAGCATACCCCTCTACCCTTGCCACTACGGGCTGGAGATGGATACGAAGAAGCCCGGAGGTCAGGCTCTGCCTCTTCCTTCAGCACCCCAAGCCCTATCTCTACAGCTTACCTTCCTTCCATTGGCTTCCAGGACCAGCTGCTCAGCAAGGGCTTTGCTGCGAGGGTAGGGGTGCCTGTGGACTGTCTCATATGGGGTATCTTCATTGCCTCTATAGGGGGAGAAAAAAATACTCAGTGCTGGAGGGAAATGGGCACTGAAATTAAGTGGGGCTAAGCTCACCTGTAGAAGGGGTGGCCCTTGACATTAGGCCCCACAACTTCCATGCTGCTTGTATGGACCAAGAACCGAGTTCCAGTCTGCACACAAGCCTCAATCACATTCTGTGTGCCTGTAAAGGGAAGGGACAGATGGAAGCTGTGTCTTCCTGCCTCGATATCTTCTTCTGCTCCACTCGGTGTCCAAAGAGAACCACCACAGATTAGGAGAGGGTGGGACAGTGATGGAGCAGGTTCTCAACAGGACAGACTCACACAGGAAAACCACAGAAGGCCAAGTCAAAGGAGGTGGGCAACAAACAGGCAAGGTGAGGCCACATACTAGGGGATGACAGGTGTCACCTGAGAGAACAGGTGGGCAGCACCTCACCCTGCACGTTGACTTTGTGGATGGTCTCTGGACTGACCCTGCCGAACACATCCACCAGTCCAGCTGTGTGGATGACTACATGAGATCCAGCCATGGCTGCTGCCACCTCGTGGGCCTGAGTCACATCCCCCTGGATGGCAGTCACCTGCACAGGCCCTAGTGGAGAGGCCCGAGGCAGTGTCAGCGCTGGGGCCTTAGCCAGTTGCTGTGTTTGGCCTGCAGGCACCCTCGGGAGCCACGTGTTCCCAGTGACTCACCACCCATCTGTGTGGGCTGGAGGTCAGACATAGAAATCATCTTTTCCACAAGTGGAGGCATTCCAGTTTGGTAAGGGATAGGGTACCACACCCTCCTCATGCTACGGCCCAACCCCAGTCACCTGTTTTCAGCTCCTCCAGCCAGGAACTCAAGTGCAGGTCAAAGACACGCAACTCCCGGAGCCTGGGCTCCCGCTCCAGCAGCATCCGAACAATATGCTCCCCCAGGAAGCCACAGCCACCTGTGACCAGGTATACCAGTGTAGGCGCTGGTGCAGCTTCTGCCATGCCCAGCTGTGGGAAGAGAATTTAGCTCACCAGAATTGCTTGATGCCCTCTGCTCCAACTATGTTAATCCTAGAAGGGATCTAGAAGGTGGGGCAGTGACATGGGCGTAAGAGGCTACAGTAGCTGTGGGCTGCAGTCGTGGGCTTGTAGCTATCAGGCTCCCTGACCTCTGCCCCTAACTGCTGAGCAACTAGACACAGAAAGGGATTAGGGATTGGGGTGGATGAAAGAACAAAACAAAACTGGGGTTACTAAAGGAGGGAAAGAAGTCAAGGAGTTGGGTAGGAAGGGTATAGGGAGGTGGGAAGGGCTGTGACTAAGAGAAGGGCCACCTGGGGCTCAGTATCATCTCTGCCTACCTGTAGCTAGTCCCAGGGCGCCCAAACTGGCCACTGTGTCCTGGGCTGTTGGGCCAGCTAGCTGCAAACAGGCTTCCTTCCTTCCGTTTGCTCCTCCCTCCAGGCCCATTCTAGGAAGACCAGCCTAGCCTCCACCCCTAGGGGCGGGCAAGGGGATTTGGAGGGAATTCTCTTGCCAGAGTGCCCCCTGGTGGTCACTCCTCTCTCCAGTGGCAAGCAGATAGAACCTGTCCACTTGGTAAGGAGGTTATTTGGGATGGATGGGGTAGAGGGGAGGGTGACCTCATCATGCTACATGACTGGGTTCTTCCCTCCTGCTGTGTTTCCCAGTAGGCTGGAGGCCCAGCATCAGCTGTGGTGCTGGGGAGGGAGAAGAGGGGAAAGGCTGATCTTGGTGCAGCTCTGGCTGGCATTGACGGGGATACTGGCATGGTTGTTGCAGCCTGTTAGGTGGTTGGTCCAGAGAAGTACTGCAGTATCTGCAGGTCTGTTCACCCCAAACTTCAGGCCACCCATTTTCCCTCTCTCTTGCTTCATCCGCTGTTCAACTCGCATCCCAGCCTGCTCTTCCCAAAGATACTGACCAAGCGTTTTTGTACAATAAAGTTTAATCACAATTATAAAAATGTGGCATTGGGTTTTCACTATTAACATTATATACAATCCAGCCCAACAAGAAGGGCCTGCCCCCCACCATCCTGGCCCACTGAGCCAGAGCCCTGAGACACCAGGGTGGGAGGGTGACCCACAGGGTCTGGCAGGAACAGATGAGGCAGGGTTCCAGGCACAGAGTTCCCAGGACTAGGGGCCAAAGGCCCCCCCAGGGGGAGAACATGGCCACTGCCCCAGAGACCCCTAAACTGGGGAGGGGTGCACATAGGGCAGAAGGGGAATTCCCCATTAACATGAAGCAGAGGGCTATGCAGCCCCCAAGAATAGCATCTATACAGGCTGGTACCCCAGGTTTCCACAGGAAACAGCTGCTGGCAGCTACAAAACATTTACAGCTTCTTCTCCGCAAAGAAAAAAAAAATTAAGAGGGTGGTCAGACATGGGTTTAGGGGAGGCAGAAGTTACCTCAAAGGACAGAGGCTCCCTTGCTGGGCTGAGGGCCCCTATCCCACATGTGGAGATGGGGGCATGTGGGCCCTACTGAGCCCACTAAGGCTGGGGGTGCTGGGAGCTTAGGGCACCAAGGGGGAATAAATAGGGGTGAGGGCACCAGTCCTGCCCCACCTCAGTTGAGGGAGCCACGGCAGCTTTCAGTGCCGCACAGACACGGGATCTTGTTGTCCTCTAGCGGGAACTTGTAGTCATAGGTGATCTCCTCATCCACGCCAATGGGCTGCTTGGAGTAGATCACAATCTTCTTCTGAGACTCGATGGTGATCACCTTAGCATAGCAGTTGGGCTGCAGGAGGGGCAGTGTAAGCCACAACCCCATCTCACCCCTGCCCAGCCCAGCCCTGGCCCAGCCCTGAGCGCACCGTGCAGCAGTGGTTGATGAACCTGGCGAGGTTGCCACACTTGGTGGCATCAATGATGGTATCATGATCCACTCGGAAAAGGTAGCTGCTGCCAATGCCTTCCTGAACGTAGCGCTTTTCCCGCATGTCAGCTACCATCTGCGAGGATGAGATGCACTCATGTCATGGACCTCAGCCTCTGCATGGGCTAGACCTGCTACTAGCAGCCCCTCTGGCCAAGCCACCAGCTCCTGAGGCCATGCTGATTGAGTCTGTCATCCTGCTCCCATCCATTCTGAGCTAAAGTTACCCACAGCATGCTGTGGGCCTGGGAAGCTTCTGAAATGACAGTGGCCATGCCTTGAACTGATTCCTTTCCTACGACTATCCTTCCCAAACAGGCACCTACTGGGCAGCTGGTGAGAACAGATGGCAGATTGTCTGTGCCAGGACAAAGGCCTTGTTCAGCAAGGAGCATCTATTCCCAGGAAACAGACAATGCATTTATCACCCTCTGACTGGGTAGCCTCACCCCTTTGCAGAGTTCTGACCACCAGCTCTGAAGTGAGGGCTCCTCCCAGGCTTTAATCACGAGCCAAGTCCCCCTCACTCAGTAGGACTGTGGGGTGTCATCCCTATGTCCCTAGAACCCCGAGCCTCTCATCTGCACTGGAACAAACCTTGATCACATTTCTGTTCCTTCTGCTGCTCCCAACCACATCCATAGAGGATAGTGGGGATGCCTTGAGAAGCCTCACCATCATATTTCCACCCTCTATAATCAACTACCTGCTTCCTACCTTGACTTTGATCTGCTATTAAGCCCCACTGAGGCCAATCCACACTAGCTGTTCTCCACACAACCACAGGGAGCTGCACAGCTTCCAGGACATTCCTTACCCACAAGGCCACACTTGACTGACACAGTTCTAGCTCTGAGGAGTTGGCCCCATTTGCATGTCCAAGCTCACATCCCTGTCACAGGCCCTGACTAGGTTACATGAACAGATGCACTGGCCTTGTCCTAAGAGGATACAGCTTCTGAGCCTTTGCACACAGGTCCCCAGAGCAGGAGCATATAGGGACTGCCCACTAGCTTTCAGGTTGAACATCCCATCACTGTCTCTGGGAGGTTCTAGGTCCACAAAGCACCCATCACCCTCAGTGTCAAATACTTCACTATCACGACTGCTCAGTGTTCCCAGCTGGACCACTACCATGTAGTTTACCGGCTAAGTCTTAAGAGTGGCAGTGGTGGTGGTAGTAACTAGTGAGGTGTAGTGCGCTACCGTCCAGTAAGCAACTGGCCTGGTGCTGAGAGGAAACCTCACCTGGCGGATGTTCTGGCCCACATATTCTATCACCATCTCATCAGCTGCAATGGGTTCCATGGCAAACAGACCCCACTCATGGATCCGGCTCCGGCCAAATCGTAGTTTCTTCTTCCGGAACTAGGGGACAGAAAGTAGCTTTAACTGCTGGATGCTCCCACAAATTTGCAAGTTTCCCTTCAGCCCTCCCCTGTCTCATAGGGTCCTGTCAGGGCCTCTCTCCTGCTGTAGTTTTTTGACTGGGTCTCCTCCCTCCTCCAGCTTCCCCTCCTGACCTTGAGCTGGTTTAGCTTTAGCAGATCACTATCCATGATGGCTGAGGTGCCAATGGCGCTCAGTAACCGCCGCTGCTCGGACCGTCGCTCAGAAAGCACCCGATTAGTCCCCTGTGATCAAGACAAGGGGTTGGTGAGTGCTGAAAAGGCAGGAGGAAAGTAGCAAGCGAGGCTCAGGGAAGGGTTCTCTACCTGAGTGTCCACGCCCTCCAGCTGTCGGGCTGAGACAGGGCACACATCCAGGTACTTGTCCTTCTCCTTCTTGCTGATGGGGTAATAACCTTCACTGCGTGCAGAGCCCGTCTGATGCTCCCGGGGCCCATCTTGGGGCCGTCGCTTGCGCTTTGGAGTGCTTAGGTTGGTGAGTGCAGGGTGTTAAGGAAGAGAACAGGTTTCTCACTGGCCAGTCCCTTGGGGCCCACACCTTCTGTCCACCCCAGGCCCAGCCCTCAGTGTGGCTGGTTCAATAGTGAGAATGTTCAGTGTTAGCAAACAGACTGGAGAAGGCAGTCTAGACCTTACCTGTTCTGCCAGAAAAGACAAGGCAGAAGGGAAAGACAGCTGGCAGCTAGAGGAGAACCCCAAGGCTAAGCAAGGCACAATGAGTTAGACAGACCAGTGCAGCCCTAAGAGTGACATGAGGGTGACATTTCTCGCCATGTGATCCCAGGGAAAGCCGCCCCTGCCCCAGCCCTGTGTCTTGCTCTTGGGTGCAAGCAGGATGGGCTCTGTGGCTCAGGATATTTGTGTGGTGAACCCAGTGGGTGTCATTAAGCCAGTCAGCCCCACTGGTCTGCTGCAACAGCCGCTCATACGTAAGACGCAAGTAGCTCATGTCTTCCAAGTCCAGGCCTGAGTTCCAAATGTCATATAGGATGGTCATCTGCTCAAACTCACTCCTTGGCTCAAAGGAAGGAGGTGGTGGGGGTGGGGGTGGAAGTGGTGGCCGTCTTCGTCGAGTGTGGGAGCGGAGGCTGCGCCTCCTGATAGCCCCTTCCTCATCACTGCTGCTGCTGCTGCTGCTGCTTTCTGAAGACTCAGACTCTTCTTCCTCCTCCTCTTCCTCCTCATCCTCCTGCTCTGGATGCTGCTGCTGTTGCTGTTGCTTTGGCTCCTCTGCCTCAGCCACCACCACTTCAGGGGCCTCCAAGACTTCATCAGCTGGGGAGCTGAAGAGCGCAGCAAGGGCAGGAGCTGGCTCCAGGGGCCGAGGGGCTGGTGTGGCAGGTGGGGGCTTGATGGCCAGGGCATAGTTGTGTTCCAAAAGGATGTGGCTGAGTAGAGGGCTTGGCCGCTCAGCCTCGTCTGATGTCTCTGTGGCCTCTGAGTCGTCGCCAGTGGGTAGGGTAGCCAACCCACGTCGGGCTGGCGTCAGGGCAAGGTCAGCCAGCACTGCCAGGTCCACTTCTGTCCCTGACTCAGTGGCCTCTTCTTCTTCAGTAGAGCGAACACGACCTCCAGCCCGATTCCGACCACCCCGGGCCACCTCCTCAGGCCAACTCTTGACCAGAGATGCATGGTCCAGGGGCAGGTTACGAATGGTCCGCTCCACACCTCGAGGGACTTTTCTAGAGACTGGGCCAGGAGACTTGGCCTGCAATGGGGCAGCTGGGGGAGGTTCTGGGGCTGGAGCCTCTTCTGTAGCAGAGAAGGAGACAGTTTTCCGGCGTTTCTTGGGTGGAGGCAGGAGAGGAATAGGGGAAGAGGGGCGCTCATCCAGGCGGGGGGCAGGGTCTGGAGGTCCAGCTGGTGGTTCTGGGGGAGGCTGTGGTATATTAGGAGGTGGTTCCTCAGTGGGACCTGGGGATAAAAGCACATGGGCAAAGGCTAGAGGGTCAACATCACCAGACAAAACTGTCCCGGCAGGAGACCTGGGCTCAGCTATACTGGGGCAGCCTTACTTCACCAAGTTAGAACCTATTCTGCATCAGCTTCTATCTAGTAGACCCATGCTAATGTATACACATACCTACTTACACAGGGGACACTCTGTCTGACTCTCTCTTGCCCATATCATTCTCAGTACTGTGGGCTCCCTAAACAGGATGAGGCTCTACACATGTTCATTATTCTGGTTGACAAGCATATACAGAGTCAATGTATTGAGTTCTAGACTCTGATATCACGTGGTCTCAAACTACACATCTCAGCTTTTTCACACGGATCTCCCTGTGCCCCTCTACTTCCCCAGGCCTTTCATTTAGGGTACAATTTTTGGGTTACATGCTCAGCCAGCACAACTACTCTTTTCTCCCCTGGGAATTGCTCTATGTCCTCAAATTCTTAAAAACAAGGCCCTAGAAGTCAGTTCTTCCCAGCTTTCTCCCTCAGGGCCACCACTAACTGATATTACAAAAACTGTGACCTGATCCAAGCTGGTCCAATCAGAAACTTTCCTAAGAAGGTCTAAGATAGGAGTAGGTTGGTTGGCCTGTGGAAAAATAGAGGAAGCCTACTTTCTGGAGAAAGCAAAAGTATGCCAAACCAGAAGACAAAAGGCAAGACTAAGGTGCTGGAACTCACTGTAACCCAGAATGAACCTGGTACTTCTGTAAATGTTGGGATCACATGCATGTACCACCATACCTAGCTTTCCTTTTTGCTTTTTAAACTCACTGAATTTGGCTGCTGTCACTAGACACTCAACCATCATTAAGTTGGCATTTTCCAGAGGAAAGTGTGGATTACCTTTCCAAGCCTTCCCCAGTTCCCTGGCACTAAGCCACACAGCCCTGTCTACCGTACTCTTAGAAAAACTGGCTATCATTGTTACTGCTCATCCCTTAATACTTGCCTTCAGTCTGAACCATTCACCCAAAATGTGTAATTCCAATGACACCTCCATGTCATTATAGATTTTCCTGTGGTCCCGTAATATAATCTAGTCCTGCCTGTTCATCATTTACTTATTTATTCAGTTAGTACTGGACACTGAACATAGAGCCTCATGCATGC
Organism: Cricetomys ansorgei; assembly: GCA_026225945.1. Classification (NCBI taxonomy): domain Eukaryota; kingdom Metazoa; phylum Chordata; class Mammalia; order Rodentia; family Nesomyidae; genus Cricetomys; species Cricetomys ansorgei. The sequence continues at coordinate 20,320,925 of JAMJFZ010000597.1, read as the reverse complement.
TAAGTAAATACTATCACTCAGTTACATTGCCAGCCCTTTGTGAATTTGTTGTTTTTTCAAAACAGGGTTTCTCTGTGTAAATCAGGCTGTCTTTGAATTCACAAAGAGCCACCTGCCTCTACCTCCCAAGACCTGGGATTAAAGACATGTGCTACCACTGCCCAGCTGTAAAATTTTATTTTGTATAGGGTCTTGCTAAATTGCCTAGATTATCCTTGAATGGAACATATAGCCTAGGATGGCCTCAAACTTGCTGTTCTCCTGTGATTCTCAAGTAGCTGGGACTATACTCCTGTGCCACCAAACCTGGCTGCTCCTTCTTTAAAAAATTTTTTCTGTGTATGGTGTGGTTTTTCTGCCGGTAGATGCCTTGGAACAAGAAATACAGATGGTTGTAAGCCTCCATGTTAGTGCTGGAATGGAACCTGAGTCTTCTACAAGTGCTGTCAGTTCTCTTAACCAATGAACCATCTCTCCAGCATCCCCTCCTTTCTTAAACATAGGAGCTGGAGAGATGGCTCAGCAGTAAAGAGTGTTTCCTGCTCTTGCAGAGGACCCAGGTTCAGTTTCCACCAAACATGGTTTATAACTGTAATTCCAGTTCCAGGGGATTTGATGCCCCCTTCTGGCCTCTGAGAGTACTGCATGCATGAGGTACATAGACATACATGCAAACAGACAAATACATAAAATTTTTTAAAAAGAAAAGAAAAAGATAGGGTCTCATACATACTCCAGGTTCCCTTCAAACTTTCTGTGTAGCTAAGGATGATCTTGAGCTTTTCACCCTCCTGCCTCCACTTCCCCAGTGTTGGGATTACAGGCACGTATCACAATACCTGGTTTTAACTTACTAAACCTTTAAAAAGCTGTGCTTTGCCAGACTATGGTGGGATATGCCTTTAATCCCAGCACTCAGAAGGCAGAAACAGGTGGATCTCTGTGAGTTTGAGGCCAGCCAGGTCTACAGAGTGAGTTCCAGCCAGAGTTACAACAGAGAAACCCTGTCTCAAGGAAAAAAAAAAAAAGGTGTGCTTTGCTTGATATAAAAAACTTGCCTCCTCCCCCCCTTTTGCCCACCCTGTCTCATCCTATGCTCTCCAGGGGCAAATAACTAAGCAACCAGTTCACATCAATGCTTTCATTGCTCTTGAACATATTGTTCTTCCTAGGCCTCAGCTCTATAATCCAATTGCAAATGTTACTTACTACCTGGTGGTCCAGAGGCTTCAGCTCAACTTGAAGACATTGTAGGTCACTCTACCTAAACATCCTTTCCTGGCTTGTAGCATTACCAAGTTATCTATCCTCTGTTTCTGTCTTTTAACCTCAAGTGTAATTCCTCAACTGTCCACCTTGTTCTCTGAGATAGGTTCTTTCACTGGGACAAGGAGCTCAGCCCCAGGGATCTGTCTCTGCCTCTCCAAACCTGGGATTATAAGTGTAAGCTACCACACCTTTATGTGGATGCTAAGATCAAACTCAAAGGTTCTCAAACTTGTGTGACAAGCATTTACCTAGTGGCTATATTTCCAGTCCCAGACTTTATTTTACTCTATCCCTTCTAATGCTACCCTTATACTTCCTTCCTCTTTTCTAAACCTCTCTTCCTGCCAGAATGGTCTTTTTGAAATGCAGATGTGGCCCCAGAAATTGGAAGAAAAAAGTGGTTTTCTGCTGCCCAGAGATTCAGGCAAGGCTGTGAGTGTATGAGGTTGATGAATTAGCATATATATAGGTGCTACAGAAGGTAAAGAACTGCAAGTTGGAAAAGACCTGGTAGGCTTCTATGGTAAGCTGAAAACTTGAGGTAGCTGGGCAGTGGTAGCATACGCCTTTAATCCCAGCACTCAGGAGGCAAAAGCACGTTAACTCATCATCCTGTGGATGCTGGAATTTCTTTTAATTTAACTTAATTTAATTACACTGAGGGACCCCTAAGTCCCAGCCCCCTATCCTCCATCCTTTCCAATCTCCACAGCCTCTAAATAGTCTCCCTGAGACACTCTGGCCCTTCCCCAACTCCTCTTTGTAATGCATCCTTTCAAACCACTATTGTCTAGAATTGGCTTTATATGGCTCTCGCGGCAAAGATAAAATTTCTAACATGGACTCTGCATTTTGCATTGGTGGTTCTCACCCATTAATACAGTTCTGGCCATCCTCCACCCTAAGTTTTCTTTTCTTTTCCTTTGTTTTTTTTGGAGACAGGATTTCTTTGTTGTAACTCTGCCTGTCCTGGAACTCACTCTGTAGACCAGGCTGGCCTCGAACTCACAGAGATCCTCCTGCCTCTGCCTCCGAGTACTGGGACTAAAGGCATGTGTCACCACCTCCCAGCCACTCTAAGTTTTCAGCCTACCACAGAGGGAGCTATCTTCCAACTTGCTGTTCTGTACCTTATGTAGGGCTTATATACCTGCTATCTGTTTTGCCCAGACTTCAACCTAACCATGCTTCAGCAGAGGATGCTTCCAGGCCTATAGATGCCCTCAAGAGTCTGAGTTCCTTACACTTTCCCTTCATGGTACTTACCAGTTTGAAATCAGTTTTTGTTTTTAAATGCATTTATTGCTTAACCAGCCTGAATCACCCTGAAGACTGAAAGCTTTATGAGGAGAACAGTTCTTGCCAGACACACCATCATATCTTTGTACTGCGACTGGTAGTAGTAGTGCTCAATAAACTTCTACTGTAAGAATGAACAGTCCTACATCAGGACTGTATGCCCTATAGAATAACAAGGACCATACACATCTACAAAGGAAAGCAAAGGCAGAACTCAGTTATGAGTTAAGTATTACTATGTACCCATTTAACTGCCTCTTCCTATATACAACACCTCAGGTACAGAGTGTAGGTAGACACCATTCTTTCAGACACTGACAAACACATCTTAGTCATGCTGCCTGTTCCATGCCACCTACCTGTAGGCCGTGTGGGCGATGTCTCCTTTTCAGGGGGAGGCATTACAGGGGAATCTACAACCCTGTTTGTCTCAGGCTCCTTATCAAGTGCTGGAAGGGGCTCTGGGATTTCTCTAGGGGGTGGTGAGACTGGGGGAATGACTGCTGGCTGTTCCTCTTCTTCAGAGGAGGACTCTGATGAAGAAGAGGAGGAGGAGGAGGATGAAGAGGAAGAGGAGCTGCTACTCTCGGAGTCCGACGTGCTACCGTTTTCACCATCTGAGTCAGCATATAGAGAGCACTGGGAGGACGAGTCACTGTCTTCATCCTCGCCTGGAAATCCAGAAGGGGCAATCAGTGGTCAAGCTGAGGGATCATTCACTAAGTACTCTGGATATGAGGCTCTAGGCCAAGTGCAGGAAGTCCAAGAATTGAAGAAATTAAACAAACAAATATCTGTTCATGGTGACAAACATCAGTATATGGGACTGGAGAACACAGTAAAGAAAGCCCTGGATTTTTCTTAAAAAAACGTAAGTCTGGTAAGATCTCCCTTGAGGAGAGGCTAAAATCAAGGAGAAGGAGGAGAAGAATTCTCACCACACAGAAATGGAGATGAAACAGAATGTCAGAAAGAGAGAAAACATACACACACACTGGAGACTGGCAAACAGTCAACTTGGACCACCAAAGTGGGTCTATAGAAGATGGACTCAGAAAGAATTCTGGAACAGTTCATGATTTGAAAGTAGAAAGGATACTGGATGTGGGGAGAGGTGGAGTGAAGTCTAAAGGAAGAGGAGAACAAGGGAGGACAATGAACATATGTGGCATGAAAGCAAAAGGAGGGACGATATGGGGGAGAGGGCACCAGCATGGAGTAGGAAAGGCATGGATAGTACAGTCATATAATTGTATAGTGTCACAATGAAACCCCTAGTTTGTATACTAAACTAAAGAAGTCTATTAAAATACAGAGCTAGTCATGGTGGTACATTTAATCTGAGAACTCTGGAAATGGAGGCAGGAAAACCAGAAGTTCAAGATTATGCTCATCTACATACTAAGTTAGAGGCCAGCCTGGGCTACGAGCGACTCTTCCTCAAAATAAAACCGAAAAAAACAAAAAAACAAAAGCAAGATGGCTCAACAGGCACCTGTTGCCAAACTGATACTGATGACTTGCATCTGATCACCGAGACTTAATGGATGGCTGACATCCCACACACACATCATGGCATAGCCCCAAAACACTATACATACCACACTTACAGAAGACCAGTATTGAATAAGAGCACTAAGAAATCCTGAAGACGCATGATGGAAAATGCCTGCAATCCCAGCAACTGAGGCTAAGTAAGGCAGTAAGGCCAGGGAGGGAGGGAGGGAGGGAGAGAGGGAGAGGGAGAGGGAAACAGAAAACAGATCATCTATGAATTCCAAAATGGAGTAAATTAGAAGGTAGTAGTGGTGGGGAGGAACTGGAACATGGTGAGACAAAGCTGAAGAGAACATACGTACAAGGGCTAGACTATACACATGGCCTATAGTGTCACTTTGGCAGAAAATAGGGAGTCAGGCAAAGACTTTGTAGAGAAGAGGTACATTTCCTAAGATGAGGTAATTTTATTAGCAGTTTGGAACAGAGATAGAAATAGAGACAGAATCAGTTAAGACTGCAGAAAAGCAGCTGGGGGATGTAGGTCAACTGGTGGAGTGCTCGTCAAGCACGTAGCCCTAGGTTTGATCCCAGCACTGCACGCACCAGGCATGACAGCATGTCTGCAATCCTAGCACTCTATTTAGGTTGAGGCAGAAGAACAAGAAAGGGTTATAAAGTAAGGCCAGCCTGGTTTGCTAAAGCCCTGTCCCTAAAAACCTAAATGACAAAAGCAGATCAGCACGAGCAAAGACAAATTCATGAAGCATGTTGGAAATACAGCTGATAGGAAGGATGCCAAAGGCCCCACAGGAAGGAGCTGTCTCGTTCTTAGCGGGTAACCCAGCCCTTTGCTTCTTTAGTGAGACCTCAGATCCCCACTGCTACCCTCCCTGGCCGCTGCTAAAGCAGAATTTCAAGGAATTCCTTGAACATCACGCCAAGACAATAGCGACTTTTTCCTCAGGTCTAGCAAGCTACCAGCTGTCATTACCCCATTTTACTATCCTTAACAATACTTTCACACAGGAGGTTTTTTTTTGTTTTGTTTTGTTTTCTTTTTCTGTTGGTTTTTTCGAGACAGGGTTTCTCTGTTGTAACTCTGGCTGTCCTGGAACTCACTCTGCAGACCAGGCTGGCCTTGAACTCACAGAGATCCACCTGCCTGTCTCCTCAGTGCTGGGACTAAAGGCGTGCGTCACCACTGCCCAGCAACAAAGGAGAGTTTTGCATGTTTCTTAAAAAAGTTTATTCGTTTTATTTATGTGCATGCTTGAGTGTATGTATGTACACCACATGCCTGTGGAGTTAAGAATGCATTGGATCTCCTGAAACTGAAGTTACAGACAGTTGTGAGCCACCATGTAAGTACTGGAAATCAAACCTGGGTCCTCTAAGAGCAGAGGTGCTATTAACCACTGTACTATTTCTCCAGTCCCTCAAAACACATATCCGGAGGAGTGGAGATCACTAACGCATGTACAACCTGTGGAAGCCAACAGATGTGCGAGTTGACAGAAGAATGTCTGGTGATGGCAGAAGGGAAGGGAAGAGAAAGGCCAGCCTCATGGCTGGGCCTTCCAGGAAGAGAGCAGTGCTTCAAGATGAGAAGGCCTAGATTAGTAGCATCAAGGGGCAAGAGGAGAGTGCATACCCTTGACCTCTAGGACCTGGGGAAGAAACGGACTTTGTTTGGATGTCCACAGGGAGACCTATTTCAGAAGAGGGAGCATTCTGAATTAATGGGGTTAATATTCCGAAGGGGCCCAGGATTCCAAAGGATGTTGGTAAAACTGTCACTGCAAAGGGTGAGAGTGGCCAGAAGTCCAGCAGGAAAGTTATGCTAGTTCAGAAAAATACAAACCAGATACTATAATCCCTTCTTCCCCAACTTGAACTCTACTCAACTGTCTATGCTTACCATCCGATGCCTCTGCCTCCTTCTTGGTAGCATCCACAGCTTCCTCCCGCTCTTCATCTTCCTCATCTTCCTCATCATCATCCTCATCCTTAAAGAAAAGGACAAATTGAGACTAAAAGAAAAATGACAAGTTTTCACCCACGAAGCCCTGCTGGCTCTGGGTTCCAGCTCCATGAGAAGCTGGCTATGTGAACAGGGGTTTAGGAAAGGGTTCTGACAGACACTGGGCGCCTAGGCTCTTACCTTCTCTGAGGAAGACTCCTGGGATGCCTCCTCTCCTTCACTATCCAGAGCAAAGGATTTCCGGTGCTTGCCTTGGGTCTTGCCTCGATCTTCATCTCGCTTTGGAGGCTTGGTCCCTGGACGTCCTGGTTCTCCAGCTTCCTTCTCTCGCTCAGGATCTGCATGAGAAAGTCAGAGCAGTTGAAATCTATCAGTAGTTACTGCTCTCCTATCTCATGCGCAAGGAACTTTACATACATCACTGCCCACTTTACTGACAGCCAAACTTACACACAGGTAAGTCAAAACTCAGTAGGGAAACTGGAACATACTAACATGTTACACAACTTGATCTACATCCCACACATTCTCTTTTATCATTTTCTAAGCTGAGGAAAAGAGGATGCCAACTTGTTTAATCTGGCCCAAGAAAATAATATAAGGTGAGAGTGGTCTCTCTGACTCAATAAAGACGCTTTAGGTCATGTAAGCTGTCAGCCAACGGCACAGACTGAAAAAGACTAGGAAGGTTGTAGAATAAAAGCATTGGATGGTGAACTTGAGTAGATGAATCCTTCATGTTCTGATTTCAGATGATGAAACTTCTACTTTGTAGTTGGAAAAACCAAGACACAGAAACACTTAAATCAGCACGACAGAGCTAAGAACCTCAACTAAAACTCAGGGAGAAGCCTAACCAATGCTTCTGATGCCTTTTGGAATTCCTTTCATTACTTTAGCTTTGTACTTGGTGCCTTGTCCTTTGAGATAACCCAACCCATTCATGTCTTCTTTTGCTTCCTATCAGACTTTAAGCAGACTACCCCTTTCTCCTTCTGCTTGATTTCCTACTTACCATCTTCATCTTCCTCAGCTGGGGTAGAGGGCCTGGGCCTCTTTTCCTCACTGGCCTCTGAAATCTCTGACGGCTCTTTCCGCTTCACCTGGCAGATGCAGAAAGACAGGCCCACTTAGAACCCAATCAGAGAGAGAGGGGAGGGAGTGAAAAATCAAACAAACACCTCAACACCCCCCACACACACACACCCACACCCCACACCCAACTACCATTTCCCCAAGGAAGGGAGACCCACCAGCTTTCCCCACCATCACATTCCTGGATACCTTGAATGAAGGCAACCGCAGGGCCCCTCGTAGCCCTGACCCAAAGGCAAAGGCCTCAATGCCTGTGATACCGCCACTCTTGGCCCAGTCTACGAGGGACAGCATGCCTGGTTCTTTGAGCTTCAACTTTTCTTTATCTTCCTCCTTGGCTTGCTGTTTGGCTGCATTCTGGAATGGCTGCAGATAGTAGGGAGACTGAGCTGCAGAACCCAGAGCACAGGTATTCCCTCCTGCCCAAGAACCAACAGTATGCCTCAGGATCACAGACATGCATTAATTTACTCTGCTGATACTATTTCTGGCCACTTAAAGCAGTTTCTCAAGTCTGATAATTTGGGCCATCTACCCTTAGGAAACAGTGATTAGTTTTTACCATGTTACAAATGGTAAAACTGAAGACAAGCCCAGAAACACTAACAGCTCTATCCACTGGAAGCAGCAAAGGAGCCAAGACAAAGCTCTACTCACTGAGGCCTAGGTTTACCTTTTGCTCCGTGTCCCACTCACTCCCCAGCCCATAGTACCCACAGCCTTACGATCCATTTCATTTTCTCTTGTTCCTACTTTGAACTGGGCAGTATAGGAAAAGTCAAAGGTCTGTATCCTTCAGCAAAACACCAAAGTGTCCTTGTGTCCCATCAGTAGACCCTCTCACCTTGGCCTTCTCTTCCTTGCTCTCCCACCACTGGTCAAAGGCTCCAAAGGCTACATTCTCCACCATCTTGCGGTTGAGGTCTCGCTGCATAATGCTCTTCATCTCTTGGACAAGAGTGGCCAGCACACGACCCACAGTGCCTGCTGATGGCAGGCTCTTGCTTTCTGCCATCTCTGCTTCCTCCCTATGAGGCAGCCGGGCCTCTTCTCCTGAGACTGAGGAAGAGGGCAGGGGCTCGGCTGCCATGGGCAAGGGCAGGTGGTAGGCCTCCCGAGAGTATGCCCCACGACCTTCTTGCCCTTGTGTGTACAAAGCATAGGGCAAGCCATAGGCTGCCTCTTGTGGGGGTGGGAAAGGGAGGAAGGCCTCGCCAAAGGCCCCACCAGGAGGACCAGCTGAGGCAGCAGTCAATCCTTTACCCTGCCGCAGCTGGTGGAGCCGAGTTAACATCTGGGTCTGCATCTGGAAGGACATGGGCATCCCTCCCCACTGTGCCCCAAGTCGATCCATAAGTTCCAGGGAGTTCACAAAGTCATAAATGTGGGGTGGTGGTGGTGGAGGTGGCGGAGGGTACTCAGGGGGTGGTGGTCCATCTGGGTGGGGTGGAAGGAGGTAGGCAGGTTGATGGGGCGGATAACCCAGGGGAAGGGAAGCAAGGTACGGAGGGGGAGGAGGAGGTGGTGGCGGCGGCGGCGGAGGTGGCTGCTGGGGGGGCGTTGGGGCTGGAGGAGGTGAACCACCCCTGTCATCATCGGAGATCTCCATATCTTCTCCGGAAGAACATGGAGAAGCCTGTAGGGTATGGAGGAGGGTCACAGACAGCTCCTACTAGAGCTCTCTGAGCTTGTCCTCAAACTTGCTTTCCTGTCTGAGTATCTTCCCTCTCCCCTAAGCCACAAGCTTCCTTCCCAGATCCTGTGGCTGGCCCCAGGCTCACCTGGTTCTGTCCATTGGCCTTTGGTGACTCGCGGGCAGCCCCTGGCTCTCCACTCCCTGTAGGTGCTACATCTTCAAAATTAGCTGGGGCAGGAGGAGGTGTGCAGGGCCCATGACCTGCCCCAGAAGGTACCTCACTCCCTGCATCTCTAGCCCCAGGGCCTGCACTGTTGTTCTCTTCCTCTTCCTCTGTATCAGAAGCCAAAAAGGAAAATTTGGAACGTTGTTCCTTCAACAGCATTTCAATACGGGAATCCAAGCTGCTGTGCTGAGCAAAGGGCACACTCTCGTTGGTGGTCTCTGGGGCTGGGGAGCCAGAACGGGCAGGTGAAGCTGGGCGTGGGGAAGTCCGGGTTTCTTCTCTCTCAGGGCTGGGTGCCCCACCTCCACTACCACCCCCAGGTTCTGGAGGCTCTGGAGGTGGGGCCTCTGAGGCAGGAGGCCGGTAGTCTTGGTCAGTGGATCGGTTGGGCTCAGGAGCCAAGTAAGAGGTATAGGAAGGTGGGAAGCGCTCAGCCGCATTTTCAGCAAATGGGGCCCCAGGAGGGTCTTCCCTATTTGCCCGCCGAGGTGGGTAGGAAGCATGGCGCTGGTAGCGATTCCAACTTTCATAATATGCTGGGTAGCTAGAGTCAGAACCACGAAACTGAGAGGTGGAGGAAGAAGAAGATGAGGAGGAGGCTGATGATGAAGAGGAGGATGAAGAGGCTGCTGCAGTGGCTGCAGCAGTTGCTGAGGTGGCAGTAGAGGTGGTTGCAGGGGCTGAAGATGCAGAGAAATGGCGCCGAGAAAAAGAATCTTGATAGCTGTTCTCTGACCGCCGAGGTTTGAAAGAGGTTGAAGTGGTGCTGAAGAAGAAGTTGGGGAGTTAGCAAGCTCCTCCCTATGTGACCAAATCTGACCTTTTCTGTTCTCATATTCAAAGCCCCTCTAGACCCAAATTTGGTTCCAGCACCCACAGGGTGGCTCAGAACCATCTTCCATTCCAGTTCCAGGTGATCACTGCATGGGCACTAGGAACACTGTGTGCATAGACACACATGCAGGCAAAACACTCAGACACATAAAAACCTTAAAAAAAAAAAAAAAAGACTAAAACCAGGGGCTGGTGAGATGGCTCAGCAGTTAAGGGCACAGGTTGATCCTGTAGAGGATCCAGGTTCAATTCTTAGTACCCACATGACGGTGGACAACTACCTGGAACTTTCAACTACCTGAAAATTTGTTAATTAAAACCAGAGACTAAAACAAATAGTTTCTGATTCCTTCTCACAGAGACTTGTGAATTGTTTTCTGAGATACAGCTCCCAGAACTAAACGGCTCAGGCCCAAGATAGGTGTGCTTTCCATACCTGCTGGAGTAGGCAGAGTCCTGAGAGTAGGGGGTGCTACCCCGAGATGTATAGGGGGTTCCTTGGGAGGACTGAGGGGTGAACTGGCCAAAGGAAGATGGGGTATCTTGTCGATTGCTGGAGAAATTTGTATCTTGAGAGCAGGGAGTGCCATTGCCAGGGGTGCCCCCCACAGTAGTGCCTGCTGAGTAGGCAGCTGTGTCAGAGGAAGATCGTCTGCGGGCTTCAGTCTGGAGAAGGAGTGAGGCAAGAAGAAAGAAAAGGTCAGGCATAATTTAAAAACGTGTCCTGCCCCTATCTAAAAATCCAAGTTCTTTGTTTCTGAAAGCATCTAGGCATCTTTCTTTAGCTCTTCCTATACTTAATAGTAAAGTTTAGGACCTTCCCAGACGGCTCCTGCTCCTGGTGACCAGGTAATGAATCCATGTGCCTAACACCACGGCAGCCACAAGCTTCTCACCGTCTCAGTGGCTGCACCAGAACCCTGGAACTTTTCACTCAGGGCCTTGCCTCCAGTGGGCACAGTCTGAGGAGTGTAGGAGCCATTGACAATCAATTCATAGTACTTCATGCGTTGCTGTCCTAGATGGAGAAAGAGGAATCAATGGTCAGAAGGAAAAAGCTCCCCTGATTTGGTAGTCTTGTTTCTTCCTAAGGCTTCATGTTTTCTACAATTTTTTGAGTTCTATGTTTTAAAAATGTCAGTCTCCTACTAAACTCAATCCTTAGGAACTCCTACCTCATTTCTACTTAGTTGTTGAGGTTTTAACTAGATCTATCATTCTTTCTTTTCATTTTTTTGAGACAAGATCTCATATAGCCAGGCTGGTCTCAAACTTGTTATATAGAAAATAATGGCCTTCAATTCCTTGATACTATTGTCTCTACTTTCCAGCTGCAGGGATCACAAGTATTCCTGCTCTTCTGCACATTCATAAAATGAAGTCTGGCTCATCTTTACCTCTTAACTATAACAACATTAATATAGGTAGGCAATGCCTGGCCTTGCATGTAAAGGCCCTAGGTTCAATCCAACCACCAGATTTTGTAAACTCATAGTTTAGACACACACCTCAGCTAGAGTATTTTATAAATGTCAAGTAAAGTACTCTACATAAAGTAGAGCTACAATTCAAACCCAGGTCTGTCTGCTGCTAAGACCCATAAGCCCATATCCCTGATGTTATAAACTAAAGATTGCAGAATGGCAGCTCCAAGAGTCAACCCAGCCCATAGGAGCATTTTATTTGCCTTGCACAAAAGCTCTCAGAAGGGCTCAGGTGGTGAAAGGGCTGCCACCATTTCTGAGACCCACATGGGGGAAGGAGAGAACAAACTCCTACTTGTTGCCCTCTGACCTCCACATGAGGCCACACATGCACAATGGACAAGCACACACACACAACAAATAAATATAAGAAGAAAACTTCTCAGAAGAATGCAATCTTTAAAAATGAAGAGGTGCCAGGTATAATGGTACATGCCTGTAATTCTCATACTTGGGAGACTGAGGCAAGGCTAAGGGTCCAGCTCAACATGGGCTACACGGTCAACCAGGTCAACCAGAGACAGACAGCAAGACTAACTCAAAATCATAAACCAAGGACTGGAGTGTGTGTAGCCCAGTTAGTAGAGTGCCTTCCTAGCATGCACAAATCCCTGGATTTCATCCCCAGCACTACAAAGTATAGAGGCATACAACTGTGATCCTGGATGAAAGATTAGAAGTCAAGGTCGTTCTTGGCTACAAATGAAGTTCAAGACTAGCCTGTGCTACATGAGACAAACCAAGGGGCAGGAGAGATGGCTCAACAGTTGAGAGCACTTTCTGCTCTTGCAGAGGACCTGGGTTTGGTTCCTAGCACCAACATGGTGGCTCATAACTATCCCTGGCTCCAATTCCAGGGGATTTGGCATCTGAAGGCACACATACACGTGCATACATACATTCTCTCTCCCTCTCCAACACCCCCCCCGCCCCCCCCATTACATAAAACCAAAATTAAATCTTTAAAAGGCAGAACAAAATAAAACAAAAAACAAAAAACACCAAAATAAAACCTGAGGCCAGGTGTAAAACTCAAGGGCAGCCTAAGCAAGAGTGAGACCTATAAAACAAAACAAAACAAAACAAAAAACTATTAAAGTCTCTTTAATCCCAGTTATCAGGCAGCAGAGGAAGGAGGACCTCTGTGAGTACAAGGCCAGCCCATTTATAAAGTAAAATTCTGTCTCGAAAACACAACAAGCAAACAAACATAAAAACCATGAGTTTACATACAAAAGTCTAATGTTAAGTTTGGGAAGTTAGTCTTCATTCCCATCTGCAAACACCAATTAACAGCTGCTTCTTTTAGATAGCACTATAACCTAGTTTGCCATGGGTCTCATTTCTCCCCTATAATTCCTTGAAAGCAGTTCAAACATGCGCCATTTTTCTTTATTTTTGTGTGTGATGTATGTGTGTGTCTGAGTGCACACACGTGCACGGAGGCCAAAGGTAAACATGAGATATCTCCCATTATGCATTCTATCTCACTCCTTAAGATAGGGTCTCAACTGCTCTTTTCTGAGGAGACGTGGGTGTGGTAGTGTAGATCTGCAGGAAAGGGGAGATGAAGGGAACTAGAAGGAGTGGAGGGAGGGGAAGAGAGAATTGGGATGTATTCTATGAGATAAGAAAAAAAAGATAGGGTCTCACTTAAACTGAAGTTTGCCATTACTGGGCTGGCAGGTCAGTGTGCGTCTACAATCTGCCTGTCTCTACCCCACAACACTGCAGTTACAGGCAACACCTGGATTTTATGAGTGATGGAGATTCAAACTCAGGTCTTCATACTTGCATAGTAGGTGCTCTTACCCACTGAACTGTCTCCCAGTTCCTTTTGTTTTTTTGAGACAGGATCTCACTATGTAGCCCCAGTTGACTGGAATCATCTCTGTAAACAGACTAGCCTCAACTGGAGCAGTCCTCCTGGCTCTGCCTCCCAAGCATTAGGATTGTAGGCACATGCCGCCTGGCAGCTCTGCCTTATTTATCTTTATCCTCACAGATCTGTGTTTTTTTGGCAGGCTATGAGCATGCTAGACATATCCTCTACTACGGACCTAAAACTCCAGTTCCTCAATTACCTAAAATTTCAATTTTAGTATATGTGCTAGTGAAGCAAGCACAAACTATAATTTCTTTCTTTCTTTTTTGTTTTGCTTTTTGAGACAGAGTTTCTCTATTGTAACTCTGGCTGTCCAGGAACTCACTCTGTAGTCTAGACTGGCCTCAAAGATCCGCCTGCCTCTGCCTCCCAAATGCTCGGATTAAAGGCGTGTGCCACCACTGCCCAGCTAAGTACAATTTTTATATGTAGAACTATTCGATTGACAAGGGGGCACTATCATTACTATGTTGTCAATGACATAAAACAAAAAACAAAAAAAAAAAACTTGCATGTACCATAATTTTCACTGAAAATTTGAAAAACTTTTAAGTTTAGAAATAGACTTGGCCTCAAGAATTTCGGTAAAGAATAATGACCCTGATTACCTAGCAGAGCCCAATAGGTATTTGCATCTATGATCCCTGCTAGAGACCAACCTTAAGCAACAGGCTGGGAAGCCGTTACCTTTGATATCAAGCTGGGCATGGATGATGTTGCCCATAACAGAGGTGAGGTGGAGGTTTTTGACGGTTTCCTTGGCACCCCGGGTGCTGGTGAAGAGCACACGGGCCAGGCCCAGGTGCTTACGAGTGCGGGGATGAAGAAGGATCTCCACTTCTTCTACCTCACCATATTTCCGGCACATATCCTTCAGGAACGTTTCCCGCACATTGTCATTTAGTCTTGCAAAAGTTACTTCCTTCAGTGGGATCTGTCCGATATAGAATTCATCCAGCTGTGGAAAGACAAAAGTTGGTGTGGGGTGTCCATAATGAGCACAGTTCCTTTCCCATGTGGGAAACTCCAGAGAAACCTATGAGATCAAAACAAGTCTGGGGGACTGATGTGATGGCAGTGAAGGGGAATCATGAGACCTGTATTAGTCTTCACCTCTCTCTCTTTGAATTCTCTTATCACAGAACAGCAACAACAGGGAAAAAAGACACACAAAACGGAAGAGCCAACACACACAGAAAGAAGTAGTAGAAGGAAATAATCTATTAGTTCAGGTCTACTGACTACCATAGGCTAAATACTAGAAACACAAAGGCAGGAAAAAAGTTCAGAAAAGAGACAAGACAGTGTCTAGTGTGGTGTGCATTCCTATAATACTAGCACTTGGGAGCTGAGGCACAAGGATCCTCAGTTCAAGGCCAGCCTGGACTACCTAAGGAAACCTGGCATCAAAAAAAAAAAAAAAGTAGACAAGCCAGATACACATAATCCAAACATGACACAGTGGTAGCAGAGGTGTAGATGGGGTGTCTAGGAGCCAAGAAAAGGATACTCCATACAGAGAAAAATCATTAAAAGACTCACAAAGATGCAAAGATGCTATCATTTCTACTGGACTTTGTAGATATTCAAAGTTTACCAAAACAACAGACTTCCAAGACATGGAATTATCCATCTCGATATTTTCTAAACACTTAGCACCAATGAGATAGCTCAGTGGGTATGGGTACTTACCACTAAGCCTGATAACCTTGAGTTTGATCCCTGGAACTCAAGGTAAAAACCAACTCCCACAAGTTATACTCTTATTTCTATATGTGAATGCAAGCGCATGTGTGAATGCACACACATGAAAAATAAATAATGTGAAAGGAAAGACTTGGAAAATAAAAGTAAAATAAGAATAACAGAACCAGACTCAAATGACAGCGAGATAGAGACTAAAATTGAGGAGGGAGCCACAGAAATCAAGTAGAACGAACATGCATGAAGAAAACTGCGATGGAAAGAGAAAGATTAAGATGAAAAGTAAAGAACTACTGGATGATTCCTAGGTTCCTAACTTGTGCACCTGAGTATCTGGTGTTGCCATTCATCCATAGAAAGAAAATGAAAAGGAGAGCAGGACTGAGGGAATAAATACAACATGTTTAAGTCTCTGAGCAGATGCTGGCTAGAAGTAGTTATGGAAAATAAACATTCAAGCGATACTCTTGAGTGAGACTGCTCAGGGGAAGCAGAAAAGTGAGAGAGGGGTGAAAGCACCCCATAAAACACTTTAAGAATCAGTGAAAGAAAATTTGGGAGGAAACAAAGTAGCACCACTTTTCCAGGTTCAAAGCGTGAAGAATGTCCTACCACAGTGAGGAAAGGAGCTGCTCTTAAGAGACCAGACAGAGGAGCATACACCCAAATGACAGCGAGGGGCAGAGGGCGCCAAGCGGGTAGCGGCCTTAGCAGTGCCCATAACCCCTGAGTACCTAGAGCACCATGCCATGCCTGCTTATCCATCCATACCTCAACTTCCCAGACATCAACAGCCGTGTCACCACAGATATACTAGAGCCACCTCAACCATACACATATGCTTCCTGTCCAAAACATCTCAGCCTGGCAGACACAAAAGCAATGAGATCTGGCTGTCAGTCTTCCCCTGGAAGAGCCACTTAGTTAGGCTATGAGAAGACCAGGGTGCTAAGATCCCTGACATGCTGGAGACCAGCAGACGCTTACCTTAAACTTAGGAACTGGGAGGGAAAAGTCTCTGTTTTTGGACCTGACGTGGCAGCGGGGGTCTTGGAGGTCTTCTACTGGTGTATACTTTGAGTCCTAGTACAGAAAACAGAAAGAGAGGAAACCCAGGATGAAAATTTACCAGGTTGTTGATTCTAAGGAGCCATGTAGAGACCCAAATACAGAAGAGCTTGAATAGCTCGCTCATTCTAAAAAAAAAACCAAAATAAAATAAATACAGGTACAGGATGTCCAGGTGCTGAATACTAAACAGGGAAAAGGGGAAGGGAGAATGGAGGTCCAAGGAAGTCAAGAAAAGACCTAGGACACTCACACTGACACTGAAGTGGACTCCATCATAGCGGTACACCTTTTGAGAAGGCCTGCGCAAGGCAGGGTCCAAAGCAGGATCCACTATGAGCTTGTAGTTCCGCCACTGGAAGCTCGGGGCTTTCTGCCCATCTCCCCCACCTTCCTGGTCCATCTTTGCTCATTTACACTGTCAGGAAAAGAGGGATAGGCAATGGAGGTCCAAGACAGGCCTGACTCCCTTGCTGTCCCCTCAATGGCTATCCCAGATTCCAGGTTCTCACATCAGTCCAATTTCCACACCTCAGCATGACCCAGGGCTCCCTCAGATTTTGCCCTGAGTACCCGGGTTCACTACAACACTCCATTCCTCTCCACCCCCAATTCTACCCTCAGGGCCCAGGCCCATCTCGCGCCCCCTTACCTTCCCGCTCTCCCTAGCGCGCCCCACTTGGCCTCCACGCAAGACCCCTCCCCCGTCCCCTCGCAGGCCCCGCCCCCTCCCGCCTCCTCACCGGCCAGCGGCCCGGGCCAAGCCCCGCTCCCGCTCCCACACAGCCGCTCGCGTCCCCGCGCCCCGATCCTCTGGACCAGAGGTGGCACCTCTTCGGGGCGTTGGAAACACCGCGAGACCAAGCCTGAGACCCAGCTTCGGTCCCTGAATCCGGGCGGGCGGTGGGGGGGGGTAACGCGCGCCGCTGCCCTCTCCTCCCGCCCGGGCGCGTTCGGTGCCCCCCCCCGCGTCTCCGCGCACGCGCGCCACAGCCCTACTCACCCGCTCGTGGCGAGCGGCTCCCCCTCCCCCCACCGCGCGCAGCACCTCAGCGGCGTGAGGCGGCGGCGGCGGCGGTGGCAGCGCGAGACCCGGCCCCGCAGCGGTGGCGGCGGCGGCGCCCCCCCACCACCACCTCCCCGGCGCGCGCACCAAACACCACCGCCACCTGCATGAGGCCCAGCGGGCACAGCGTCTGCATTCGCACTTTCGCTACAAGTACTACAGAGCGATCCACGGGGCCGAGGGTAGCGGCCTTGCCTCGGCCGGCGCCCTGTAAGGCTCGGAAGTTGTAGCCCAGGGAGCCTGAAGATTGGCTGCATCCCCCGGAGAGTGGACTGCACCACTCTTATCCAGCTGCTCCGGCCTTGGGGTTCGTGACGAATCGGCGGCGATGAAAGCTGCGACAAACCCCTGAGAAAAGAGGGGCGGAGCTAGGGGGAGGAGGCCAGCCCGAACTCGGGAGATTTGAGTGGTGCGTCGAACGACGCAGATTCGCGAGGCGGGCGGGGCAAATGAGTGGACAGGATGCGCGCTCCTTTGCTCCTCTTCCCTGCCCCTTTTCTTGCGCAGCCCAAATGCCTAAGAGGCTGCAGTGCAGATTCGCCACCGTTCTGGGCTTTGGCCGTCACTTCCCTTCACCTGTGGTGAAGTCAAGAAAATGACGCCCAGTTAGCCAAGCCCTGTTGGCAGTGTCGACCTCTATTCCTGGATCTTTCTTACTAGCACAACTCAAGGAGCAGCCCACTTCCGACTTAGGGAGAAATGGTTACAGTGAAAAAGTCTTCTCAGAGTTTCATGAAAAATTTCAGACAAGGAAAGGTACCCAAATAATCCTAAGGAGTCGAGAGCGAATCTGCGGCTCCTGTTATGGGCGGGGCTAATAGGCCGCACAGAGAGGCGTGGCCAGGCGTGCGGAGCACGGCGTAACGGGCCGTTTCCCGTAGAATCCACCAAAACCTGGGTGGGATGGGAGGTGGAAAAATACAACCAGGAGCGGTGACTCAGGCACTTTGCCTGTCCGCACACATAATGAAGTGATCGGTTTCTTCCCGCTATTCTATTCGGATCCCTGTTGTTTTTCTGACAGAATGACAGCGATCTTGCTATGCAACGGAGGATGGCCTCGAACTGCTGATCCTTTTGCATCTACTAAGTACTGGGATTACAGGTGTGCACCACCATATCCAGTTTACAGGATGCTGGGGATCTAAGCCAGGGGTTCTTGCATGCTCGACCAGCACCCTTAGTTACACCTCCCTTAAGCTTATTTTAAAATGCCCGTTTGGCAAACGGAAAGACAGCTATATATCGAACAGGGCCAATGGAGGTGTAACTAGTGGTAAAGATTTAAAGTTGTCTCAGGGTTCACTCTGATAAGGGATGCCTAAAGACCCTTAAGTGTGTCCTCTGAAAGAAAAGGTCTGACAGTAACCCAGTTATCCTTAGGCAGTTCTTAGGTTAGGACTCCCTTTGCTCACAGGATCCCATTACTGAGTTTAAGGACAAGCCCAGCTTAGGCCTTCCCTGGGATCCTGGAGCAGAAACTGCCCCAAGACTGAACACCCTTTTCACCTGGTGAACATAAAGACTCTGGTGTCTAGAAGACTGCACTCCCACCAGCTCTGCTCTGAGTTGAGGATACCCTAAGTAGCCCCTCTACAACAGTTCCTCATTATATGATCCTGAAGCAAGCCATTGACCTCCATAGTTTCAGGTTATCCAAGGATGGATGGCTGTGGGTCACAAAAGACTTACTGCAACCCTCACAACAGTGCAGGGAAAAATTATTGGAGCCTGGTTTTATACATTTTAATTGACCATTTCAAGTGATAAAAGGAAAAGAATTTGTTCAAGGTCTCTCACCACAAGACTAGATGACAGGATTTGTACTCAATTATGAGGCTGAGAGAAAAGTCTAAATGAAGGCACAGAAGATAAGGTTCCTTTGTTTTGTTGCAGTTAGAAGGGTGCCAATTCTTTTTTTTTTCTTTCTTTCTTCAGAAATCCCTATATGATGATAAAGGTAATCAAGCTCACAGACTGTGTGGCTGTGGGCAAGATCATCAACCCTGTTGGCCTCAGCTGCCTCTCCAAAATGGAAAAGATAGACTTGTTTGAGATTGTTGTGATGACCAAAGAGAGAACTATGTATGAACAGTCCCACAGGATGAAGTGATCACTCAAGAAAAAAACGTAACATGAAATCCCCTCAGTTTAGGAATAAGAGTTCAAAGGCTTTAAGTCTTGGAATAACTGTTACTCCATCGAAGTTTGTCAGCCCTTATCAGCACGTGATGGACTCATATTCCATCAGGCACATTACCTCCACCTGGCCCTTGGTAACAGGGAACTTTTCCCAAGACTTCCTCTTCACCCATTCACAGCCACAGGAACATATGTGAGACATAATTTATTTACAAAACAAGGTACATCAAAAATTCAGTGTCTGAAGAACTCTGCATTCTAAGGGCCGAGTTTTACAAACTCACCCAACCCTTGTCAAGGAGTAGAGCTAGCTGCACAATCTCTCAATCTTCAAAGATCCCTCCTCCCCCAGCTCTGTCCAATGAGGGCGAGAGCCAGACACATGAGCCTCGGGCAGTGGGACAGGTAACAGCACAGGTCAGCAAGTGAGAAGTGGCTCACCCCAGGAACAAACACCCATATCCTCTGCAGCACCCAGATCAGGAATGGGGAGCCCAACAAAACCATGACAGGTAAAATCTCCCAGGATGCCAACTGTAAAGTGTTGTAACATGTTATACATAAGCAAGAGTGGACTGCTTTGGAGGACAGTTGCATGGTTATGTCACCTTTCTGTAAAGGAGCAAGCCTCCTTGCCTCTCATCTACCTCAGGATCCTTAGACTGAGACCATTCTGCTTCTTCTTGTTCCTCTAGTCAAGCAGAGTGGAGCTTACAAAACCCGTTGGGACATGACAGGGAAATTCCCTGGGAGTATGGGACTCTGAGCAGAAATTGGGCCTCTACCTGAGAGTAGCTTACAGGAGGTGGCTCCAGCTTGGGGCAAGGAACGAGGTCTGTAGATCTCGGGGGTCTCTTGCAGACACCAGGAAACCATGCTTAAAAGTCTAAAGCCAGGTTCACACAGCCTGCAGCTCCCCCTGCAGGCGACTGAGTTCCTCCAGCTCCTGCTTGTGGCGGTCGGTCTTGTGGGCCACCAAGGATCGGTAGAAATGTAGGGCGAAGGCCATAAACACAAGTCCCACAGGTACCATGATTGCTGTGGAGGCCATAGCTGCATGCCAACCTGGCCCATGGGCACCAGCACACACTTGCCGTGGTGGACAAGCTTTGGAAGGCTGCTGTGACGTGCCTACAGAAGCAGAGGATGGTGTGAGGTTGGAAGCTAAACTAAGGGAGACAGTCACAGGTGGCACTTGGGACACAGGTGCCACAGGAGCTGGTTTGTCCATGGGTGCCCCAATGGGCACAAACTTGACCCAGCCCACCAGAACAACTTCAGCCAGAAAGAGAAAGGTACCCAAGGCAGTGGAGAAGCCCCAGGCCAGCTCCACATATCGGTGGAGTCGTTGGTGTGGTGACTGGTGGACAGAGTTGAGATTGTGGATGTTGCTCACGGCTTCAATATGGGGCAGCAGGCATGTGGAGACCATGAGTGCAAAGAGGTGCACAGCTACTAGCACAGTGGTGCAGGCGCTAAAAGCCACTAAGAGGCCTGGTGGGTATTCATGGTCATTCTCCAGCTGTACCTCCACCATTGCCACCTGTGGGCACAAGAGCGAACACATTGAGTCCCTGTAACAGGTTTTGTAAGGTGTTTTGTTTGTTTTGCCTGTTTAGATACATCATTGCTACATCCCTAAAACTTAGAACAGTGCTTAGAAGAAGACAGCTCCCCCTGATTACCCACTTTTCCCCCACCTTTTTTTTTTTTTTTGAGGTATCTTACTCTATAATTTAGGCTAGTCTCAAATTTGCTATGCAGCCCAGGTAGGGCTGAAACTTGTGATCCCCCTGCTTCAGCTTATTCAAGTGCTAAGATTACAGTATAAACCACCATGCCCTGCAGTTACTCATAGTCTTAAAGGCTCTGCTGCGTCCTGGACCTTGATTTCTCCACTTCGCTATGAAGGGACCTAGCTAACATTTTTCTGAGCTTTTACCTTGTTATAACACAGGGGTTAAAAAGCACAGATGCAGGGCCTGGGAATTTAAATCAGTGGGAGAGCCTTGCTTAGTATTCACAAGACTCAAGGTTTAATCCCCAACCACCACCAACAACACACACACACACACACACACACACACACACACACACAAAGGCAAACTCAGGCAGGTCTGGTGATACATGCTTATTATTCCAGCGTGTGGGAAGCTGAAACAGGAGGATCTCAGATCAAGTTTGAGAGCAGCCCATGCTACATATTGAAACCCAAAGTGCACTGGGCAGTTGAGATGCATGCCTTTAATTCCAGCACTCAGGAGGCAGAGGGAGGTGGATCTCTATGAGTTTGAGGCCGGCCTGGTCTACAGAGTTCCAAGACAGCCAGAGTTACAACAGAGAAACCGTCTCAAAAAACAAAAAACAAAAACAAAAAGAAAACAAAAAAAAAGGGAAACTCAAAGTGGTTCTAGGTGTAGTGACACATGCTTTTAATCCCAGAACTGGGGATTACCAGGCCAGCTAGGGATACATAGTGAAACCCTATTTATTAAAACAAGACAAAACAAAACAAGAGCCTAAAAGCAAGCAAACAAACAAACAAAAAAGCCTCTGGACTGCTTGCATCCATTCTTACTTAGCTCTACAATATATAACAACAACCCCCACACAAACACAGTCTGTTAGTCCAGACTTGCCTCAAATTCACTATCCTCCTGCTTCAGTGTCCCGAACAGAACTACAGTCATGTGCTACCTTGGCCAGCTGTGTAATCTTTGAGCAAGTGCCTCAATTTCCTACTTGAAAAATGGGAATAATAGGCTTGTTGAGAAAGTTAGATAATAAACATGTGTGATGAACAGAGGCAGGCATGGACTAAGCACTGCTAGAGTTGGTGCTGACATCCAAGACAGTTAAAACGTAGTAAGTTGTGAACCCTTAAAATTTAAGATTCATATAAATGTGTTCCCAAATCAATCTAAAAATCTTGGCAGATCTAGTGACACTAGGTTCACATTCAAATATGGCAACTATCCAAACTGAATCACAACTGTTCATTTTTGACAGGCCAGAGAGACTCGTAACCATATGACTCCACCCAGCCAGCCTGGACTTCGAAAACATTTAATGTACAAATTTGGGCTCTAAAGCCAGGCTGCTCAAGTCAAATTCCTGCCACTAGCTTCTTGTGCAATCTTAGGTGCCTCAACATCTCAGCCCTTGCTTTCTGAAAAACTGACAATCTAGTGCCACCTACTCCATAAGCACTGCACCTGGAACTGAGTGTTGAATGTTTGTTGAGACAGGATTTCTGAGCCCAGGCTAGCCTTAAAACTCTGTACAGCCAAGGACAACCTTGGTTTGTTATTTCATTCTATTTGGAGTGCTGGAATTGTACGTGTGCACCACCATATCTGGTTTATGTTGGAGACTGAACCCAGGTGTTTCTGAATGGTCGTCAAAGCACTCTACCAACTAGGCTGTATCCACAGCCTTTGAATATAGTTTGTATGACGTGAGTAACTCGGGCTACCTTGTTTCTCAAGGATCTATAAGATTGCTCTGGGGCTAGGAGGAAGGAGCAGGAAGGCAGTGGCACTAAGAAAGTAAAATTGAGTATTTTGGGAAATTGGGCCATGGCGGATAGGAGGCAGATGTTTCACAAACAGGGATCTGGGCCAGCCTTAGTTCTGGTTTCTCCCAGGGTCTGACCCAGACTCCTCTTCTTTGTCAGGATTGGAGCCAGTCCCTGCCCCAGAACCTACACACATCCAGCCTGTTGATCCTCAGAGAAGGCCCTAACTCTTGTGCTGTCATCCCAATGACCTGCAAGTTCTGCAGATTGGACTGTTCCTTTAGAAGCAGACTGGGCATGGGACTGGCCTCCCTCAAACAGGAGTCGATGTACCCGTCTTTCTCTTTGTGGTGATGATGGGGAGCTGATTACTTGCAGTCAAATATCCTCATCAGGTACATGCTCTGGGGAATCTGGACCCCTGGGAAACATCACAGACCAAGAGCAACCTGGGTTACAGATTTCTCATTCAGATATCGAGGTTGCAGAACAAAGGCAGGTAGGTAATAATCCGTTACTTATATGACCTCCCTCACCCTAGTTCCTTCCGGGCATGCTTTCCTCTCCTCCCTCAACCATGTGGAGAAAACTTGAACTTGCAGAGGTTCACTCCACACCCTTCCCCTGCTGAGTGTCTTGTCTGTCAAAATAATCAGCTCCTACCCAGTTCACTTAGCATATTGCTCTGAGCCTCTTTTGGTAAGTTGATCTTGCTCTGACACACCTAGTTCTAGGGGTCTCCATAAGAATCCCAGCTCCCCCTGGACAAAATCTTGGGAAACCACAAAAACAGCACCTTCTATGATCTCACAACTTCCTACTGATGGTAACCGGAGTGGAGGTCGGCTCAGGTCGCACAGCTGGCCATAAGTAGGGAGGAACCAGGACACATCTGCCGACTGCACTCTGGAATCTTCAGTCCCACTTCCCGAGGCCGCTGCTGGGACTGTTAGCTGATTCCTCCTCCCACACCTGCAGTTTATCAGACTCGCTCGTCAGCTAGCCCCCAGCAGCTTCCTTCCCCAGCAGCTTCCTCACTGCCTTCTTTGCTCAGTTTTCCGGGCAATTCTAGTATTCTTTTGAGCCTTCTGAGAGGTGGGGTATCTTCCCGAGGCCGGGCCCCTCAGCGGGGTGGCTCTTCCAGACTCTACCTCCCTTCCCCTGACCTGGTTAATAATAGCTCGCATTCAGCTCTGACTTCCAACCTCTCGGGAGGACTTGGTACCCAAGTCACTTCGGTGAGAACAGACTTCCCCGCCAGTTTGTCCCCATGACCTCTTTACTCCCTTCTTCCGTGACACTTTGGGACCGATGTTCCTCAGTCTGTTTATATTCCTAGGGCTGTGCTTACTGCAATCCTGTCCCCGACAAGTTTTTCTCCAGACCTTGGGATTTTGTCCCTTTACCATCCCCCCAAAAAACTCTTTTCTTCCGTTCTGCACTCCCTAGGGACCCATTTTCTTTTCTTGCCTCCTGGACCCTGTGCCCACCACGTGCTTCACCCACCCCGTGTGCCCCTTCCCGCCCCTCACCATGGCGAAGCCCGACAGCAGAGCAGACGTGCGGCTGGAGGCTTTGAGCTTAGCCCGGCTGAGGTAGAGGCGGCGCCAGCTGAGCGCCCGCAGAGAGTGCTGACTGGCCCCCATGAGATCCAGGTAGCCGCGGTGCACGAACTCCCGGTACGTGGCCGAGCCCGCGGGGCTGTCCACCTCCGGATTCAGCGGGGCCTGTTCGCCCGCGTCCCCCTCGCCGCCCTTCATCCTGAAAGCGGCTACACCACAAGCGCCGACAGTCACGGAGGGGCCCAGGGCCCTTGGGGCCCCAAGGGCCGGCCCGAGTGCGGGCGGGACCCCATCCCAGGCGGGACCAGGAGACCGAGGCGTCTAGGAGGCCCAGGGGCCGAAACAGGAACTGGGGCAGGGGCGGAGCCCTGCGACCACATGATTGGGTGGGGCCGGGAGACTGAACCCCTACGGAATGGCCCTCAGGCAGAGATCCCGAAGGACCCCCTCAACAACCCGAGTCACCAAAAATATCCCAGTGCCTTCGAGCCAAAGGTGAACGCCCGACACAGCTCCTGTCTGGGAAATCGCTAGCCCCAAAGTACACCTGTACACTCCCAGATGCCCAGAATTCCCAACTCCTCCTTGAACAGTGAACTCAGGGTAAGCGACCACATTTTCCCCTAAGTAACCATAGGAACCCCCACCACCATCCTTAAACACCACTCAGACACCGCAGTCAGACACAGAAGTCAGCGGCCCCGGCTAGAAGATTCTGAGTTTTATAGCAAACCATATTGTACAGACTTGGGGTTCAGGGGTCCAGCCCGGCTGGGTCCCCCACTTGCCCCTTGCCGGGGTGCCTCCTCCCTCCCTCAAGCGGCCCCATCGTCAAGCCTTTCTCCAACCCGACCCCCCCCCCCTCCTGCCTTTGGTCCGCCCAGCCCCCGCCCCCAACCCGCGCACCTTCCTGTTACCTGAGGTATGTGGATAGATTCCCCTCCCCCCACCCCCATGTGGTACAATCCAGTTCCCCCAGGCCCAAGTTGAGTGGGACCTGGACCAGACTCCTCCCCGCAGGCTCTTGAGACCCCACCCCCACACTGGAAGAAGCAAAGGGGCGGGGAGAGGGGAGGTGCCAAGAGTCTGTTACTAAGTTCCCACAGCAACTAAGAGGAACCGTTTCCAGTCTTAGCACTGATTTCCGGAGGTGTCCATTGGCTGCTATTTCCATGGCAACCAGGAGTGGCAGTTCCCTGGGCAAATGGGACACAAGTTTCCATGACGATGAAAGAACGGGAAGAGCCAAGCTGGAGGAGTCCCATCTTGCCCGTCTTTAAGCTGACATTCCCCCCCCACCCCCGACTCAGGTCGGAGAGGTGGAGCTGTTAGAGACAGTGATGCGAGAGAGCTGGGGATGGGACAGTCCAAACTGGGTACCCACTAGCCCAGTCTGAGTCAAGCTGGTCCCCTCACATCACACTCCCCCAGGTCCGAGGTTCCCCCGGTTCAAGTAACACTTCAGTACAGATGAATGTTCAAGTATTGTGTAGAGAGCCAGGCAGGGGTCGGGGCTACCCTCACCACTCCCCTGGGCCGCGAGCTGAACAGCAGGTAGGCCCGTGGCCCCTACTCCTTGCAATAGCTGCCATTTTCAGTGACGTTCAAGGAGTCATGGTGGGGGAAAGGAACTGAAATCTGGGTGGAGGGAAGGGGAGAAGGGTAACCTCACAGAGAGGGTACTATCCCCACATCTGCTCCTCTCCCAGCCCCCCAGTCCTGTCATTTCCTGGCTTCTAGAGCCCCCTATCCGATACCTGGATCCCCAATAGCTCCTCTGGTTTCCCTTTTTGGCCCCCCATCCCACCCAACTGGTCTTTGTTCCCTGAACCCTTGTTGGTCTGCTTTCTGCCCTCCCCACACCCATCCTTCACCTCCCCCAGCCCCTGGCTCCCAGTATCCTGTGTGCAAGACATCATTCCCCTCACTGATCCCCACTCAAGACTTGCACCTTCACCGCCCCTCCCACCATCCCTTTGGCTCATCACCTCCCCAGTACCTCTTGACCCACTCCCCCAAGGGGATGGACAATGAAGCAGGTGGAAGGAGAGATGGGAAGCAAAGACCCCCAGAAATAACAGTGCAGGTGGGAGAGAAGGGGAAGGCTGGCTCAAGTCCCTGGGCAGGAATCCCAAGTCATTAAACTTAGGAGTGCCAAGTCATGAGGAAAATAACCTGGCCTCCCAAGAGGGGGTGAAATGAAGGCGAAAGGTCCAGGTGCTCTTGTTGAGTCCTGGGGGGAGGGGGCATAGGCACCCAACTAGCTGTCCTTGAGAAGTAGCTTCTCTTCTGGGCAGCGAAAGGGGCCAGGGGGCCCAGCAGCTGCCAACCGGGCACAAGCTTCAGGTGAGAGCTGGCGGCAGGAGCGCAGGTCTAGGCGGCGAAGACGTGGGCAGCGACGGAACAGTGGAAGGCAGTGGTCCGTGAGGCGGTGGCATCCTGGGGATGAGGCAGTGGCAGCTGAGACTAGATAGGTGAGTAGGTAATAGGCAACAAACAGAGAACCCACACCGCCAGGGAGCAAGGCCGACGGGATCACACTTACCAGCAAGATTGAGGTGCACCAGTGTCTCTCGGAGAGGGGAAGTGGGAGCTGTGAGGAGGTGAACACTGGGGTCCCCAACATGGGCGCAGTGACTCAAGTCCAGGGCACTGAGCTGGGGAGCGTGGCGCAGCAGGAGCCTCAGGGAGGCGTCAGTGAGTTCCAGGCCTGCCAGGCGAAGTTCTGCCACCCCCTGCAGCCGACCTCGACTCTCTGTTTGCCCTGGGAGACAAAGTAGAATCAGTACCCGAGGCCCCCTACCTAGCCTGGACCAAAATCTGCCACCACCCTCGTGCTCTCCATTATCTGCTGTACACCTGCTCCCAACATGTGAGGGCCTCCCCTGCTGCTCCACATGACTTGCTCTTCTGAACACCCAGTGTCATCTCATCTGACCATTGCTCCTATCCCCTCAGGGAAACCTCCTGGGCGAGCTCTCAAGTCTTTACATTCCTCACCTCCTACCCCCACCTCCGGTATCTGATACACTGTATACATTTTTCTTTAGGGATCTTTTTCTCCCTCCATAAATGTTAGTTCCAAACAAGCAGGAACTTTTGCTCACTGCTCTGTCCCTAGTTGGATGTTCAATGTTTTCATAATCAAATAAACAACACCCCCCCAGCCTCGCCATGACTGTCACTGTTCTGGTTCAACAACAGTCTTGCTTGACCTGCTCCGTCTCCACCAGTACCAGGCTTGACCTCAGACACCCTCCCATATACCCTTGCTATGCAACTCTGGCTGGCCTGAACTCACTATGTAGCCCTAGCTGGCCTCAAATTAGCAGCGATTCTCCAGCCTCTGCCTCCTCAACCACTATGTCTGATCTACTTTCTGGTCTCAAGGAAACCATTCTCAAACAAAAATGGGATAGTATCCCTCCTTTACTTGAAATTCTCAGAAGGTATGTGCTGGTTAGTATTTCTGTTTTTCTTTTTCTTGTTCTATTTCTGTTAGCACAAGCTAGAGTCATCTATGAAGAGAGAATGTCAATTGAAAAATGGCCTCCATCAGACTGGCCATCAGGCAAGTTTGTGGGGCATGTCCTTATTAATGACTGACATGGGATGGCCCAGCTCACTGTGGGCAGTGCCACTCCTGGGCAGGTAGACTCGGGTGGTATAACAAATGCAGGGTGAGCAAGCCACGGAGAGCAAGCCAGTAAGCAGCACACCTCCATAGTCTCTGCTTCAGTTCCTGTTCGAGTTCCTGCCCTGACTTCATGATGGACTACAAGCTGTAAATGAAATTACTCCTTTCCTTCTCAAATTCTTTTGGTGTTTTATCATGGCAACAGAAAACTAGGACAAAGTAACTCCCTGAGAGAACACTGTGATTAGTCCCATCTTTGTCTTAGCTCCAAACCTAACTCTATCCCCACACACTGGGGCTACATTCCACAAAACCTGATGAGATGACCTATGCTCAAGACTGCTGGCCACTGCAGAATGAGTCCAGAGGCCTTCCCCTCCCCTATCTCCAGGGGAAAGAGTTCAGTGTCCTCCTACCCCACACTACTGGCTCAGTCCCTGACCTAGTGGACTACTGGCCCCACCCCAAAATTGCAGTAAGTCTAGCATGAGGCCTAAGATCGCAGGTTCACTTTTCTTCCAAGTTCTCTTGTGATAGGTAACACTGCAGGACCTGTAAGTACACTTTAAGAAGCCAAGTCTTGGGGCTACAGACATGGCTCAGTAGTTTAAGGGCACACATACCATGCTTCCAGAGGACCTGAGTTCAGTTCCCAGCACCCACATCAGATGGCTCACAACCACCTGTATCTTCAGCTCAGGGGGCATTGGACACTCTGGTCTATATGGGCACCTGCACTCGTGTACATATCCCTACACACAGACACATAATTTAAAATAATAAAAATTAAATATTTTTGAAAAGCCAAGACTCAGCTTCAGTCATCCCTGTTTACAGATGACAACAGATGAGGATCACAAAGTCACCTGTCCAAGAGCACATGACTGTGAAGTAACAGAGCAGGAGCACCAGGCCAGAGGACTGAATCAGACTCTTACCACAGTACCATCGCCTGCCACACACTAGCCTGGCTCTGAGGAAAGCATCACCACATGTCACAGACCAGCAAGACAAGTTTCCAAAAATGCTCTGTGGCATCTGCATTGTATTGAAAATCTCTGTGTGTGTGAGAGAGATATTAGGGGCTGAACCTAGGGCCTCATACATGTTAAGTGAACACTCCCCATTAAGCTGTGTCCTCATTTTCTAAGACTGAGCCTCTCAAGGTGCCTAGGCTGTCCCTGAGTTTCTGATACTCTTGCCTCAAATTCCCGATTAGCTGGGATCACAGGAATGTACTACTAGACTTTGGCTAGAGTTACTGTTTATTTAACATTTATTTTGAAATAGAATCTCAATATTTAGCTCAGGCTAGACTCAAACACACATACACATACACACACACACACACACACACACACACACACACATACTCGTTCTGCTTCTGCTTCAGAAGTGCTGGGACTACAAGGTGGACCACACATCCAGCCTGGCTTAAATTTTTTCAAGTGAATGACTAACTAACTTTTTCTTTTTTTTTTAATTGTTAAGTGTAGGTGCTTTGCCTGCATGTATGCCATTTGTGTGTAGTGCCCCAGGAGACCAGAAGGGGTATTGGATCCCCTGGGACTGGAGTTACAGATGTTTGTAAGCCACCATGTGGGTGCTAGGACTCAAACCCAGGTCCTCTGGAAGAGCAGCCAC
Organism: Cricetomys ansorgei; assembly: GCA_026225945.1. Lineage (NCBI taxonomy): Eukaryota > Metazoa > Chordata > Mammalia > Rodentia > Nesomyidae > Cricetomys > Cricetomys ansorgei. The sequence goes on along the minus strand of JAMJFZ010000597.1, from coordinate 20,291,376 downwards.
TGAGGATCTCTCCAGCCCCTAAAAGGACATTTTACTATAGAAATTTAGAAACAGAGATTTTTCTTGAAAATCTGTGCTTACTTTACCTTGACAATGAATGGCAGCAACAGGGCTGCTAATGCCATTCTCTAAGTTCTGGTACCCAAACATCTGTCCTGTTACTACCTCTGTGGGCATTCAACTTGGCAAGCCCTGAGTTCTACCCCTCCACATGTCTCTGAGGAGCTCACAGCCTAGAGAAGTTGCACATTTACAGACTGGCCACAGCCCAAGTCTACCAGAGGAAAGAAAGGTCATTTAGAACTTGTGGGAAACCCTATCCTTTTAAGACTTAATTCAAAGCACATAGCAAGTCTATGAAATGAATGAAAAATGGTCACGATGGGTCTTCCTATTTGAACTCCTATTTTCTTCCTTTTCTTTAACTACTTTAACACCTGGCATACAGAAGACAGAGCCTACATCTCCACTTTACTAAACCCACCTACAGAAGAGCACATGGTGATCAAACCTGGTTTAGTGTCTGGTGGAGGCAGCAGCAGCTCACGAAGCTGGGAGTCTTTAACATCTTCAATCCAGCGGAGGTCCAAGAGCCGCAGTGCCGGCAGTGGGGCGGAGCCCAGGGCAGAGACAGAGAGCCAGGAGCACCCAGAAAGCACCAACTCCTGCAGGCCTAGAAGCAAGGTCAGGAAGCAGAAGCTAGAATACCCGGCACCTGCCGCTGTTCCCATTCTGTCCTAACTTTTCACCAGTCCTACCTTGTAGACGGTTCAGAAGCCACATGAGCTGCTTTTTGGAGACACCTGTCCAGCTGAGGTCCAGAGCACGAGGCTGGCGTCGAACAACCCCACTGAGCATGGGTGGGGTCAGTGACTTCCTCCGACTTAGGTCCATCCTAGGCCACAGACGCTTGTCGTAGCACCTGCCAACCACACGGGGGAGACAGAGCTCTCAGCCCCAAGTCTCAAGGAACTTACAATCCGACATTCACCCCAGCTCTCTCCTGTCCCAAGGATAGCAAGAATCTTCTGGCCTCTAGCTCAAAGAACTGGATTTAGGACCACCTCATTACTAACTGCAAGTGAGACCCTGGGCAAGTCCATTCCTCTCCCTGAGTGAGAAAGACTTCAGTATAAACTGAAGATAATGACTCAGCTTGCTTGCCCCACAGGGCTGCTGTAAGATCAAATGAAGTAATTACAGTCCGTGGACCTTACAACTTATAAAGCACTTTGCCAAACAGCTACACAAACACCATACATGCTATTTGATGTAACTAATGTCAAAGAAATCTGAAAGCAGCCCCCAGACTCTACCTCTGGGCTTCTTGATTTCTTTCCCTTACTAAGTTCTGATAGCTCACAGGCACTTCTTGGCTTTACTCTGCCATGTGTGTAGCCAGTGCTGGACTCCTAGCCCTGATACTCTTGTCTGTTGGATTATGGCGTTTCCTCCTATTGGGATGTACGTTCCACAGGGACAGATCTGGCCCTTTTCACTTCTGGATGCCCAGCATCCAGCACACTTTAAAGGCAGGGTCAAAGTACAGGCTAGTTCCTGCACACATGCTGACTGAGTGGATCAAGCTTCCGCTAAGAGCTCTCCCCCAACTCATTCACCATTCTGCATTTATTTACTAAATGTTTATGGAAGGCCTGGTAGGTTCCAGGCACTGGAGCAACAAATGTAAACACATTAACTCTGAACAAAGGTAAACAGGTCTGACTCCAGTGCTTGAAAAGACTAAACTAGTCCAACATACAGTGAGTGGAAGGGCTCCTAAATATTTTATCGAGTAACCCTTCCCCATCTCTCCTAAAGAAAGCTATTAACATCTTGTAGTAGCCTGAAGTTCCTCCAGACACCAAGATCTTCTACCTCAGTAATTTTCAAATGCAAGTCAGGAAATTCAGACTGAACTAGATGGGCAGTGAGAGCAGCAGGCTTGGGATGAGACCTGGTAGAGGAGGGATTACTGAACTCCAATTGTCTTGCTATCTGTCCATTTCTCTGCAAAACATGAGCTTATCTTTTTTGGTTTGTGTGAGATAGTATATCACACTTTGGCCCAGGCTGGTTTGGAACTCACCATAGTCTAGGCTACTTTAGAACTTGAGGTGGGCCAGGCATGGTGGTGCACACCTTTAATCCCAACACTCAGGAGGCACAGGAAGGTGGATCTCTGTGAGTCTGGGGTTTGAGGCCAGCTTGGTTTACATAGTGAGTTCCAGGACAGACAGGGCTATGCAGAGAGACCCTGCCTCAAAAAACAAACAAAAAGATCTTGAAGTATTCTTCCTACTTCAACTAGGATTGCCACTACATAGTCATGGGCCACTATATTTGGCATGAGTTTATCTTTAAGTCACTATCTGAACTTAAAACCAGTTAAACTTTAAGTTAAAACTTAAAAGTGTTGTGCTGGGAGCAGTGACACATGCCTGTAATTCCAGCACTTGAGAGGTGGAGACAGGATAATCGGGAATTCGAGGCTGGCCTCAGCTACATGAGACCCTATCTTAAAAGAACGAAAACACACAAAACACAGACAGCAGTGTTCCACATAAATGTGGTAAGCGTAAACACAGGGCTAGGGGTGATGCTCAATCAGTAAAATGCTTGCCGGGCAAGCCCGATGAACCAAGGGTGTTCGAGAACAGACTCCACAGGTCTCCTCTTAACACCACACCTCCTCCCAAATAATAAACATTTTAAAAGGCCAGCCTGTACTGCACAGTCAAACACTGTCACCGAAAGCCAGTGAGGTGGCTTGGTCGTTCCTATGGCCATAGGCTACCTAGAAACAGGCGATACGGATTAGAAGGGCGCTAAAGGTCCAACAGCTCCCAACAGACTTCCTGTTCAAAACTAACAGATTTAGTTTTGATTTTGTCACTAAAAAGGTCAGGTAACTGGGCTCAAAGCACATGGCAGTAGCCCTAGGCCCTCAGGAGGCTGAGGCAGGAGGATCACTTGGCCAAGGAATTTGAGGTCAGTGAGCACCGGTGCCAGAGCCTGAATCAAAACACAAGCTGCGTGTGGAAGTGTACACCTGCAATGCCAGTGCCTGGGAGCCCAAGAGGACATCGCAAGTCTGATACCTGCAAGGGCTATACTAAGACCCTACCTCAGGAAAACAAAACAGAAAAGAAAAAGAGAAACAAAATCACAAACAAAAACTAACACCCCTTTCCTCAAAAAAAAAACAAAACCTTGCTAACACTCCACAGCTGGAATGCATTTCAACAAAGACTACAAGTCAAGTTTCAATCTGAACCAAGTCCTCTGCTACTACGGTGCTCTCCTTTTATTCTTCGCTTCCTTCTGCCATTCCAGTCTCTCCTCTCCATCCCCTCCACTCAACCAATAAACACACACCTCTCCAATTCTAAGAAAAAAACACAGCACCAGACCCATCATCTAGCCAGCTTCTCTCTCCCTTGCTCTCTGACCTACCACATCCGAAGTCTTTCTCTGTCCAGCCTTGAGTCCTAGCTCTAACAGCTCCACTCCTTGAAGGCCTCCTGAACTGTCCACCCTTGGGGGAAAACTCTAATTTGATGGTACTTATTTACCTGCCTATAGCAGCATGCAATGCTGTCTACTGCCAAAATATTCTGGCACATTCTGTGTTGCCGGGAAGGCCAACTATTCCAGGCCCTTTAAGGCTCAATTCTAGACCTTCACATTCAGGAAATCTTCCTGATCATTTCTTGGCTGGAGTCAACTCATCCAACTGCAGTAAGTCCCAGGACCCTGGGATTAAACCAGCCGGCAACTGCTGAGGCCCTGCTGACAGGAGCATCAGCTTCCTCTGGGATCAAGGAGGCAAAGACACCCTGGTGAAAACCAGGGTGATAAGGACATGGTATCTCAACTCAGAGACCAAGAGAGGGGAACATCTTGTTGACACAATGCCTGAACTGAGACTGTGAAGAAAGCAGCCTTCCCTACGAAGGGGAAGGGGAAAGCAGAGTCTGTCTACACCCAAGAGTGGGACAACACGGCAGCTGAGAAACTCCAATGGCAAGAATGAGGACAATCCATCATAGCATAACGGTGCTGATGACTACAGGACTAATAGCATCTGTTTATCCAGGGTTTGGTTCTCAGAGCCCACACGGCAGCTCACAACTGCCTGAAGCTCCGGTTCCGGGGGATCCAACATGCTTGTGTGTGCCTGTGGTACACATCAAGTCACACAAGCACACACATACTCATAAATAAATTAAAAACAAAAATGAAACCTTGTTCGAGGACCCACAGGTATTAAGTAGATGGAGCCTGAACCCTCAATGGGAAAAGGCAGGGACGAGGCTACCAAGGAGGCCAGGGTGACAGGAGGGTGGTCAAAGAGAGCTGCAATGCCAGGCCACACAAGGCACAGAACCAGAGGTGAAGGGTATAAGCTGTGGAGATCTAAATCCCAGCTCTTCTACCTCCACACTTGGGAAGACCTCTCTGGGCCTCCATTTCCCAAGCCATAAAATGGGGTAAGAGTTCTAACTTCAAAGGCTTGTTATACCAACAAAGGGAGCAGCACAGAAAGGGTTCAGTGAAGTAGTAACTGGGGCCCAGCGTATGTCCAATGGGACTGGGAATTGGTTGAAGGAGACAGAGTCATGGATGTCTCTTCAAGCTGGGGAGTGACACTGAGACGAGAGTGACACTTAAAAGGCAAGGCACACACATGAAGATTCTTGAACAGGCAGGCCTGGACATCCCCTCTGACTCCAGCCAAGCCAACATCCGGTTAACCCTCCACTGCAGTTTCAAACCTCATCTTGCAGAAGCCCTCTGGGGACAGAGCTGGTCCAGGCCTCAGTGCTCTCTGCAGGCTCAGCATCCCCGTGGGCACAGACCACAGCCAGCCTCCTCTCTAAGAGCTCCCTGGGATTCCTGACATTACCACTGTCCTCCAGTCTCCCACCAGCCGGGCTTGATTGTGTGCCAGTCCCTTCCTTACTTCCTTCTCTGCCCACGTCCTTGAAAACTGCAGTGTCTACCTAGCACATCAACACCTCCTCCACAACCCCCCCTGCCGCCCTTTGCCTCCCAGTTCTAAATAATCAAAGCCACCAGACAGGAAAGCCTGCAACTGCCTGCTCTCCCACTTACAACCTCTGCAGCTACACCCTCTTCACCTCTTTCCACACCTATTCCCTCATTTATACTCATTCCCTCAGTGTTCTCTTAGTAGCTTGTGAATATAGGAGCCTTCTTGGGAACCCGGAACACAGCAGGCATCAATGAATCAATCAAGTCCCTGACTTGGAGTTGATGTTTTTGATTCTAGCTTTGGGTCTCCCTCTCTCAAAGCACAGTCAAGAACAGCAAGGTTTTGTATGCGTGTGTTGCCGCAGATGGAGCCCAGTTCTTCTGGATGTTAGGCGAGCACTCTACCATGAGGCCTTCTGATAGCAAATGCAATTGCCACCTTTGGTCACTGACCTCCTGTGACCACCACTGCTCAGCACTCCTTCCTTAGCCTTTCTTTTTGTAGGCTCCACCTCCTTCCTTGATCTCCCAAATTCTTGGGTTGCTCTTTCTCCAGCTCATGCTCATGTTCTGACCCTGCTCTTTATCAAACTGGCTACCTGTAGGATGAAAACTTACAAGTTAGCACCAGACCAGTTGCTTTCTCAGCAGTGGTATCTGACTGGCTCACAAGCTTTTCAGACCAAAGAGATCAAATCTGAGTTCTCTTCTCTCTCTGCTGAAATTGTTCCTCCTCTGTGATTCCCAAGCTTCAAGAATATTGCTATCTCCCATCCAGGCTCCCAGGTCACAAATTTAGCTGACATTAAAAATAAAGTCTTCACAACCAATGAGTCAGCACGTCTAAGCCGTTTTTCTGCAGTGCTAAGGCTTGAACCTAGAGCTATGATAAGCAAGTGCTCTACCACTAATTTACTTCTCCAAACTCCTGCCTTCCACAAGAGCAGTACATGCTCTTACCTGCTGACCCATCTCGAGCTACTCCCTCCCCCCACCTTGTTTTTTGAAACAGGGTCTCTTACTAAGAACTAGGGCTTGTTGATCAGGTTAGGCTGGCTGGCCAGCAAGCCCTAGGAATTCTCCTATCTCCATGCTGGCCTCTTACATGGGTTCTGGGAATGAAACTTCAGTCTTTAGTGACTAAACTATCTCCCCAGCCCCCAACCTTTCTTTTCTTTTTTTTTTTTTAAAGACAGGGTTTAATCTATGTAGCCCTGGCTGTCCTGGAACTCACTCTGTAGATCAGGCTGGCCTCACAGAGATCCGCCTGCCTCTGCCTCCTGAGTGCTGGGATATAAAGGCCTGCGCCACCACATTCAGCTTTCCTAATCCTTTATCTTGAGAAGTGTCTAATAAATAGCTGAGGCTAGCCTTGAAATTGCAACCTTTCTGTCTCAATCTTCCAAGCAGTGGAATTAGAGAGCTGCACCCCAAGGCCAGGTCTTAAGTCAGGCATGTTGGTGCAACACCGAGGCAGAAGCATTCTGAATTCACAGCAAGCCCTTGTCTTCTCACCATCCCCTACTGCTCCTGCTCCAGTGCCCAAATCTGGCAGAGCTTCTTACATGTCCCCCACTGCAGTCCCCACAGGCCTCTGCTCTGCCCTTAGCTGGTTCTTCTCACCTGAAGGCAATATTTACTGAGGGCTTAGTACCCTCAGGCACTGCCCTGAGTGCTCTGCAGGAACCACCTCATTAAATACCACAAGGTAAACAGGACTTGGCTTCTGAATCCGAGGTTCCTCAACCACCCACGATGGAAACATTCAAAACAAAAGTTGCTTCTGTACTGAAGATTTGTTGTGTTCTTCCCTAAACAATACAGTATAGTAACTATATATCATCTGCATTGTATTAGATAACATAAGTCACCTAGAGATTGAGCAGGTCATATACAAACACTGCTGCTTCAATTTTGGTATTGAGTAGGGAGGCATCTTAGAGCCAATCCTTCTTAGCATCTGAGGCCCAACTGCATTAATATATATAGACTGTCTTAAGAGACATAAGCCACCATTGACAAAAGCCACAGGCCAGGCTGCAGGGCCTAAGCCTGCAAACACTATACACTCACAGGCCTCTCTGCTTTGTCCACGTCCAGCTTCAGGTCTGTTCGCAGATCCCATGTGTCAAGCATAGAGCTAGCCAGAAAGACATGGGCAAACATCTCCCTAGTGACTACACCAGACAGCGTGATAACCCTCAGCAACTTCTGTGCCTGTATTTATGCTGCAGTCTGACGATGAACTCTTCCAGAGCACAGTTCTAAACTATAAAAGGTTGGTGTTTCAATAAGTATTTGTAAGCGTGTGACTAGTGATGAGTCGCAGTCAATGCCCTGAGATGCTTTTACTTCCCAAATATTTCTGCTCAGTTCTAGTACACTGTCTCCCAAAAACAGCTGCGAGAACATCCTGGTGTTATATGAAGAAATGAAGAAACTGAGGCCAGGCCAGGTGGTGCAGACCTGTAATCCTTGCTACTTAGAAGTAAAAAGATGACAAGGCCAGCTGCGACAACTTGGAGACCCTGTCTCAAAGATAAAAAGTAAAGCCGGGTAGTGGTGCACGCCTTTATTCCCAGCACTCAGGAGGCCAGCCTGGTCTACACAGTGAGTCCCAGGACAGCCAGAGTTACAACAGAGAAACCCTGTCTCGAAAAACAAAACAAAACAAAACAAAAAATGAACAAATACAAGGTAAAAAGATGGCTCAAGTTATAAGAAGCTCAGGCTTCAGTGGCAGAGGACTTATCTGTGTACCAGGCCCTGGGTTCAATTCCTAGTATAGGGAAGGGAGAGAAGGAAGGAGGGAGGATTAAAAGAAAAAAAAAACAAAACAGTAAGGCATGAGGAAGTTAAAAAACTAGCTCCAGGGCATAAACTCACTGGAGCAAACAGTCTACCAGAGGCATTTGCCTCTAGCTCCTTGCATACCAGCCTCAGTGGCTCCACAAAAACAGGTGAAGTATTAGCTCTCCAGACCCTGTCCCAAAGGCTGTTATTATGTGAACAAAGATAACTGCACCTTAGTTTTTGAGACAGAGTACAATTATGTAGCCAAGACTGGCCTCTAACTCCAGTTCCTCCTGCCTCAGCCTCCTGAGGACTGGAGATGCAACATTGTTGAAGCCCTGATGGGAATCTGAGTCCTGAGAAAAAGCTTGAATTTACTCACTTAGTGAAACATTTCTTGAACATCTATCTATACTGCCTTTGTACTATGCTGGGGATATGAAGATAAAATCGATACACAGTATGTGTCCCCAGCCCCAGAAACTGATGGGAACAGGAAAATAGTGAAAGCTTGTCCACATGCCAAAGGCCTCTGTGTGCTCCATTAGAGGAACAGCACGCTGTGGGAGCGTGATGGAGGAGGAAGCTTGTTGGGAGAGGATCAGAAGGGAAGACAGGCTTTGGAGGATGACTAGCAATTCTAACAGGGCTCAGGAGGGGGGGGGAGCTGGGTCAGGAGGTCTAAGCATGGCTGCTTTAGAAGGCAAGGGCTACCTTAATAAAAGTTTTCTCTAATGTAAACTAACTAGGATGGAATCCGTTTTCAGAGGGTGGACCTCAAAACGTGAGAAGCGGCCCAGCACTTGACACTACATATATAAAAGCTACAGGGTAACAGTCTGGAGCCACAGGGTCCAGATTCCAACTCCTGGTTCTACTATCTCCTCTCCACAGAGCCACTGGGAGGGTTAAGTGAGCTCACAGTAACCATGAAGGGATAAACGCATCAAGGAAGGAAGGTCAAGATTCAGAGAGAATCAGAGACCTATCTGTTATAGGTTGGTCACCCAGCAGCAACAGAACTCAGGCCTGTCTGGCCACTCACCAGCGGCTCCAAGTCCGGCAGACTCGCATGCACACACACAGCTCTCGGGGTCCAAGGTGCTGGAAGACACGAAGCCAGGCAGCCCGAGGCAGGGGGTGGTCGGATCCAGCAGCCAAAGGCAGAGTGTCAGGCTCAGGGCTTCGAGGGGGGGGGCGTACCACATGCCGCTCCAACTGTGGAGGCCGTGGTGGTGGGGCAGGGCCCAGGGGCCAGCTGAGCAGTGGTCCCCCACTGCCAGGGCGTATAGCCCGCCGCCCCCCACGGTTCTCCTTCTCGCCAGAGCTGCCCCTGGCTGGCCGCCGCCCATTCCGGGCCTCCCCGGGAGCTTCATCCTCACTAAGCGATGTGCCAGATGAGTCTGAGTCAGAGTCTGAGTCCGAGGAGGAAGAAGAGGTATCAGGCACCCGCTCTAGCAGCTGGCACATCCGCTTGAAACGCTCCAGTTTCTCTCTCTGTGGTGATGGGGATGGTACTGCTGGGCCCTCAGCAGAGGCCATAGGCGGCTTTGGTTTCTGCAGGAAGACAGGTGAGGCTGTACTCGGGCCTAGAGTGCACGTTCCCAACCACTCACCCAAAGAGTCAGGGGATGAACAGCCCAAGAGATAGTCCTGAGTTCCTAACTGCTCCCAAACAGTCCATCTCTAGACTTCAGTTTCCTTATCTACAGTGTGAAGGCACTATTCAAAGTCCAGATTGCCTGGTGGGTCAATCAATGGCTCACGAATCTTCCAGAGACCTTTTGTGTGGAGTGCTGGCTGGCCTTTTCAACTCTGGGACAGGGAAGGTCCTGCCTTACCATCTGTAACAGTGGTTCCCAGCCTTCCTAACGCTGTCACCCTTTACTACAGCTCCTCATGTGGTGACCCACAATCTTAAAATCATTTTTGCTGCTACTTCATAACTGCAATTTTGCTACTGTTATGAATTGTAAAGTAAACATCTGATATGCAGATGGTCGTTTGACCCCCAAAGGAGTCACAACCCACAGGTTGAGAACTGCTGATCTAACATGGGACAGTTAGATTAGACAAGTCAGTGTGGGAACAGCAATCTTTGTCTTGGAGTATATCCTCCCTTTCTGACTCGAGTCCTCACAGTGACTTCATGTAGAGACAGCTTGGCAACTCCTTTCAGATATGAGGAAATTGAGTGAGGCTCAAAGAAACTAAGTGACTTGTCCAAGGTTACAAACTGATAGTTGGTGGAGGATTTGGAGTCAGGCAGAACCTTGTGTTTAGATTGCCAGTGCAGAGAGTAATATCAGAATTCAAGCTTTGCCACGAGACCTTGGGCCAATCTTTTAACCTCTCTGGGCCCCATTACCTTTAGATCTCATTGGCTTTATCTAGTGCTGTGGGATGGGAGAAGTAAGGTAAGTAGCTCTGTCTTCATCTTACAAATTAGGAGACTATTTGCTAGCCCAGAGCAGCTAACCGAATTGCCAAAACCATAAATACTCAGTGATCTGGGAGAAACTTAAACAACATCCTAATGGTTTCTGGAAATAAGGGGTTCCTGTGACCTGGACCCAGTGTACTCTCCCACCCAATTCTTTCTAGGTGTCCATAGGGACCATGTGGGGTTAGGGTAAGATAAAGTGAGCAGGAAGGGATAGATCTTAGTCTCCATGACAGAGGGTGGGGCAAGAAAGGGTGGGAGGGGAAGGAGGAGGTCCCCGGCACACCTCCCAGTTCTCGGGAGGGAGCCCAGGGTGGCAGGATGAGAATGCCTGGCTCGGATTCAGAACCCTGGGGGGCAGAAGGCCGGGGCTGCCTGGGTCCGCTCCTCGGAGGAGGCAGGCATCTCCACCCACCTTCTTCAAGTGCCTCTCTCGGCCTCCTTTCACCTACCAGGGCAAGAAGAAGATATGGGGAAGAAAGAGACCCCCATTAGAGGCCCTTACTACCAAACGAAGGTTCACATCCTCTTCTTGGACTACAAGTCCCAGAAGCCCCCATACCAGGAAGACCGCTCAACATGCTAACCTTGTAATCAGTGTCTTGGCTCACTGAGCATGCTCCTCAGCTCCTTTCTTCCCCCTCAGGCTCTCTGGAGCCCTTCCCTCCCCCTCTGTAGTAGTTTTGAGTTTGAGCATGCTCTGTCCCTTCCCCTAATCCTCTAGGTCTCACAAAGATTCTTGGCCTGTACCAGTTACCCCTCACTTGAGCATGCTCCATCCACAGCTCCCACTACAACGCCTAACCACCCCTGGGGGAACCCACATAGCCTAGCTCCCCAAGTCAGGCAAGACCTGGCTCCAAAACCAACCCACCCACCAGGCTAAGACTACAGCTTCCAGATCACATGGGCTAGACCAGCCGCCCTCTTCCACTCACCTTTTTCCTTGGGGTGGGGGGCTCATTCCCCGCCTCCCTCTCCTTCCGTTTGGGGGGCCCAGGCACATCATCAGGGGTAGGGCCAGCAGGTAAGGGTCCCTTTCTTCTCGGCAGGGGCGGTGGAGGTGGTGGCTCCTCTGTTAGCTTCCATCCACCCCCTAGGTTAGTGCCTTCCTCACCATTGTCAGCTCTACGGCGCCCTGGACCCTCACCTGCATCCTGGAAAGTGTAAGCTGCGGATGAGGCCCCACCTAGCCCCTGAGGCTCTCCCTAGCTTCGATCCCCCACTCTGCTCCTACCCCAGCCCCTGCTTTACCTTGCTTGTCCGTCCTTCCTGGGTACATCGGGGGCACTCCCAACAGTTGGGGATCTCAGAATTGATAACACCCTCAGCCTTTCCCATCTGTAGGCAAGAGACCAAATAATGAGTTGAAGGTACCAGTATATGCCCAGAGACAGGATGGCCTATCTCCTTGCTCCCCACCCGAGGCTGCAGGGTCCCCAGGTTATCACCTTCAGGCAGCCAGGGTGGACGATCTCATTGCAGATTGTACACTCCATGAGGCTCAAAGCAAACTTCTCTTCCTCTCCCTCCACTGTATCCTCCTTCCCAGCCTCCCCACACAAGAGGCATACAGCTGTGTGTGGGAGCACGGGCTGTTGGGAGAAAAGGAGGCATCAGAGACCTCAAAACCAAGCTGCGAGGTAGACTTTCTTCTGGATTAGCTGTAGGATGAGGTAGGTTCAGAAACCACAGGCCAAGCAGGGCCAATCCTTCTTTTGACCCTTTCCCCAAGATGACCTTCAGTAAGAGATTTAACCTCACTCTGTTTCTGCATCTTTAAAATGGGGCAAGGGATTTTTCCCTTGCACCATTAAGAACAAGAGAAGCACGAGGAGGGTGGAGACACAGATACTGCCATTATTGTGACTCCTGGCACAGTATCCAGGGCTAGTATGATCCTGAAATTATAGCTGGCTTGGAGTGGAAGAGACCACAGGCAAATGACAATGCTCCGAAGGGGTTAAAGAAGACAGGACAGTAGCTCGGGGGTAACTCTGAGGTGGTTTAGTGGGGGGTCCAAGGCGGTCTGGAGCCCACTGTGAGACAAGCTAGGGAAAGATCCCTGGGAGCACGTAAAGGCACAGCTACTTAGTCTTAGGTGAAAAGGCCGCAGTCCCAGACAATGTGACTTTAGGGAGGACAATGGTAACACTGAATCATATCAGGGATGCTAAAGGCCACGGATCTAGATCAAGGAAGAAAGACCAGAAAGTGAGGCAAAGGGTTGGGGATAAAGGAAGAGAAGGGCTGCGGGGTGAAAGTGCAAGCAGGAAAGAGTGACTGGAGGAAGAGAGGGAGGCAGCGGTGTGTGTTGAGGATGGGGCTGGTTCCTCGTGGTTGCTGGGGAATGGCCGGCCATTCTGGAGCACAGGGCTGCTTAAAGGATAAGAAAGGCATGGTCAAACCACGTTTCCCAGATAACTGCGTGCTGAGCCTTGCAACCGGGCATTCATAGCAAACTACTGTTTAATCTTTGCAACTCAGCAAGAGAAACATTTTACAGAGAAGGTACTTGAGGTTCATAGCGATTTGCCCAAGGTCACAAGAAGGGGGTCCTGGCCTCGCGGTCAAGATACCGGAAGGTGCGTGAAAGAAGCCAGAGAAAAGTAAGAGCTATTCTCCGTTAGTAGAGATGGACTCCTCTGGCACAGATACGGGGCAGGGTCACACGGCAGGGTCTGAGCTTTCTATAGACCTGAAGCAGATTCTTCTGAGCACCCCAACTTTGTGACAAAGACAAAATCGGACATTTAAACAAGTCAGTGAAAGTAGACAGGAAGTGAATGAGTGAACAAACAGCTCCTCTAAGGTACATTCAGGGAAGCAGCTGCCAGACACCCAGGTACTTCTAGAGCCAGTACTTCTGATAGAACTCAGCGCTCCAGGTATCGGCATGGGGGGCAAGACTCACCGCAGTGCACTGCCGGAGCAGGCACGACTGCTTCATGCGCCCGGGCCCCCCGAACTTCTTCATGTCTCTGCAGAAGTGGCAGTCCCCGCACTCAGTTCGCACACAGGCCCGGCAGCGGCGGCAGCGGGTTCGGCGTCGGCGCGCTCCGGCCCCCGGCCCCCGGCTGCTCGACGACATTGGGGGCGTCAGCAACGCCGAGGGCTGTGGGCAGATGGTGGTAAGGTCAGAGAGGCCTGTTGAGCCTCACCTTCGAGAATCCTGGCCGCGAGCTCCCTGCACCTCTGATGGGGCAGAGCTTCTATTTCTACCACGAGACAAGAAGGTCAGCCCTCTAGTGTGTGTCCTGAGCAGAGGGCCACTCCCTCTTCTCAAGGCCTCCTCCCCTGACATTCCCTCCTGCCTATTATTCCTAAGCTCTGGAAGGAGGGACACTGGGGCCCCTCCTCTAACATCTGAAGCCAAGGTTCCTGGAAAGGGCCTCGTGTCTTCAGCATTACCTCAGGGAGCTTCCAATCCATATCTGTTACCCAAACATCCCAAGCTTTCACAGATTTAACTTCAGATTACAGGGTGAAAACACCACACTTTTCTTTCTTTCTCCTCTTTCTCATGGGTACTAGTCATTCAAATCTTTCAAACCTGGATACCCTCACCAGATCCACTCCATATATATTGACCCACCGTGCTCTCAACTTCCCAGGGCTGACACCCCTGATATGCTTAAGTGTCCCTTTTCAGCCCCCAAGAAGTCCTTCTGCTCCAAGATATCCAATAGGAGTCCTCAGGCAACCTGGGTAATCTCCCAGGTTCTCTGGGATTCTACAATCCAACCTAACATCTCAACAAAATTCAGGGTGGGCTCGGTTTTAGGACACCCCCCCCCCACTATCCCACATCTTACCAGGCTGCTTTTCATCCCTAATTGTCTGGAACCCCTGGGGCTCTCCTGCCCATGGAAACCAGATCCTCTGAAATCCCACATGGACTCAGCAAGCCTGGAGGGGTCTCTTCCCAGTCAGTCTTAGACCTGCTTCCCCCTGGCTTCTCCCTTTCCAAGGACTTCCAGACCATCCACAGGGTATTGGCCCTTCAGCACTCCAGGGGAGGGGCCTAGAGGGCGGCGACTGGAGGCGGGGGGTGGAGGGGGAGGTCTGCAAGGGGCAGCAGGGTCGGGAAAGGAAGGCCAGTTCCCTAGGGTTGGGAGGTTATAGGAAAGAAGGTTGGAGAAGAGTTTGGAGCAAAGGGAGGGTGAGGCTGGGGGCGGGGAAAGCAGGGAGAGGCCAGGCTGAGGATGAATGGGAGTGGGAGCTGCCCAGGTCTGGGGGTGAGGAGGAGCCGCATGAACCCACCTCACACGTGTCCCGGGAGCCATCTCTCCCTTCTCGGCAGCTCCCGGCGGGTCGGCGGCCATCGGCGGCGGGGGGGCCGGGCGGCGCGGGGCGCGGAACGCTCAGAACGCCGGGGTCCACGGCCCCCCGAGGGCGCTCGGCCCCTCCCTCCGGCGGAGGCCGGGACAGCAGCGAGTGGAGATGGGGAGCGCCGGGGGCGAGGCCCTCCCACGGGCTGCGGCGCGGCCCTTCCAGGGGGAGGTCCTGCTCTGGGGGGCTCAGTCCCTCAGCCCCCCCAGGCCAACGGGGGCTCCTCGGGCGCAGGGTGCTCAGCTTCTGCCCGGGCCCCACTCAGTCCCGGGTACGAGTCTCAGCTCCCCACCCCCACCTCTCCCCAAAGCCCCCGACCCTTAACTGGCCCCTTCCCAGCTCCAACTGCCCAGGGGTCCAGGGACAGACTAGGGCCCCCCACCGTTTCCGGGGTTCAAACCCCGCCCACCGCCGGTTCCCGGGGAGGGGGGGGTCACTGCAACCTGCCCCCCTCCCCTGGGTCCGCCCCTGTACTGCGGCCCCCTGACCTACAGAGACAGGGCACGCAGAGGGGGGTGAAGGAAGCTGCTCCGGCCCCGCCCCCCCCAGCCTGCGCGCGCCCCCGCCCTCCCTCTTCAAACGCGCGACCCTCGGGATATAGGGATTTAAATAAAATTTGAATAAATCCTCTCCTAAAATGGGAGGGTGTAAGGAAAGGATGGGGCAGAGGCAGGAAGGGAGTGGGGGCAGTTGGGGTGTCTCAGCACCCCTAGTCCCCTAGCCTCGCGCTGCTTCGGCCCGGGGCCCTGGTCGCCGCTCTCATCCCTCCTCAGCTCCTTCCTCCTTCCTCCTCTCCTCCCTCTCCCCTCCCTTCTTCCCACCTCCTCCTCGTTTTTACTCCCTCCTTCTCCCAGAGGAGCCCCGCCCCCTTCTCCCTCCTTCCTCCCCCACCTCTACTTTCCAGGACAAACGCGTGCAAAGCACGACGGGAGTTGTAGTCCTGCAAATTCTGGAGCTATCGTGGGAAAAGTGGGATACTGGGGCCAGCGGGCACTACAAATAAGATGGCGAAAGACATGCCACGCTGGGAGCCGAGCATGGCGGGAATTATAGTCCAGTTGACCCGAGACTCCCCGTAGCAGGACATAGAGAAGGAGTGGGAAAGATGACTACAAATAAGATGGCCTTTTCCCCTGACCCGACCTCCTTTCCAGGCACTCACACGCCCTCCGGTCCACAACCCTCCGCGTGTGTGGTACCTGACGGGAGTCGCAGTCCATCTGCTGCCTTCCCGCTGCCATTTCTACTCGTCAGGAACAATGGAAAGGTGAAAAGGAACGAGAACTACAAACAAGATGGCGAACGAGGGGCGTACACCTAATAAGTCGATATTATGAAGTGGGATGGGAATAGTAGTTTTCTAGCCTTCCAGTGTTCCTTAAGAATGCCAGAACCAAGAGGATAAAGAGACTACCATAAAGATGGCAGGCTACCTAACCTTTCCCGGTCGCTTCATTCTACCACCTGGAGCTCCTCGCCCGCCTGAACTATCAAAATCCCGCACTCGGTGGTGCAAAGCCGGCCGGGAATTGTAGTCTTCCCCCGCTCCCCTCTTTTATTTTCTGTCGAGACAATGGAAGTGAATGGGGCGGGGTCTATCGCCAAGATGGCGGGTGAAGGAGCAGACGATGCTATGGGATTTGTAGTCCAAAAGCTAAGACTAGACTCTGCGGATATGAAGGAAAGGACTACTGTAGAGATGGCAACCTAGTCGCTTGCCCTCGGTGCCAGTACCTGCTGGGGTATGTAGTCTCTTCTTTAGCTGTACAGAGAAAGGACGCTAGCTGTTGAAATATGTATCACCGCGAACATGCCAAATTGCAAGCGAACGGAAACGGAAAGTCTCTTTCCTCCTGGCCTCCTTTTCTAAGGGGCTTGCAGGGAAATGTAGTCCCAAGCTTTCATTCTCCAGTGGAGGAGAATTGATGTCACCTGTGGGAATCAGTGCGGGTGAGAAAGAAACATCGGGGTGATCAGGGAGTATAGAATGTCCGCCTTCTAGGATGGTTAGGACTTTACTTTCATGTTCATATAAAAGAAGCAGCCGTAACCAATATTGTCGCGACAAGGGAGGTGTGGTTCTCGCCAGAAAAGTACACCCACGTTGTTGTCCCTTAGAAAGCCTGGGCATCTCACACACGATGCTTTCTCCCAAACCTTTGCAAATCGATACCTTACACGTCAGCGAACCAAAGGAAGGAGACTTTGTAATATACAAAATCTCCTTTCCGCCTTAGGAAGTCATCAAACCTCAGTTTTCTTACCCGAAAGGGGGAATGAGAATACTCACCTCCAAGCAGAGTTAGCCTTAAAAGTGTTCAAAAAAGTAACCAGTTCTGGTACGGGGCATGTGACGGTAGTTATTTGTCGAGGTCCCTTCCATCCCAGCCGTTTTGGAAGCCCAGGAATCCATCATGCCGGACAGTTAGCTTCTGTGAGAAGAAAACTGACGAGTAGGCTACCCCCATCTTAACCCCCACCCCTCTTCCGTCCCCATAGGGTCTTCCAACCATCGCTACTCAGCACTGTTCCCAGGGGGCGCCCTCTCTCCTTTTAACAGAGGACACTAGCCAAATTTCCTCCACCTGAATTGTAGCTTTTGCGATCTACGAAGCCTCATGTCTTGTCTTTTCGGCCTTGGAGGCCTCCTCTGGACTCTCAGCTGCCAACGGGACTGCTTTATGCCATCTTGATCTTCCTCCTGTGTCTGGAAAATCCCCTCACTACTACCCCAAGCCAGTCCCTCTGCTTCCTGGTCTCCGCAGGGTTTCTGAGCCTTGCTGGATACTTGGTGGGTGTGGTTTTTCTGTCTGGGAAGTAAACTCTGGCCAAAATAGTGTGAAGTCGCAGTTTGCTAGGAGTGCTAGCCTTAAGCTAAGTAGAGACTCCCAGGGAAGTGTCTGTCCATTTTAAATTCACACAGCTTTTACTTAAGCTGGCAAAGACTACTTTCAGGTCCTTTTCTAGAGCTGTCCACACGTGGACCAAAGTTGTACTTTTTCACCCATCCCACATCTCTACCCAGTTGTTTATCCTTTGGGTTGCTATTAAAATTCCACTGCTCCAATAAAGCCTTCCAGTAATTACCAAATGAGATTTGTTTAATGTCCTTTCCACTAACTTGTAAGCTTTATGGGTTCACCTCACAGGTTTTGTTTGGTTTTGCAGTGCTGGGATCAAACCAGGATTATTGCTATGCAAGCACTCTACTAGAAGCCATATCTCAGTCCTTCCCCAAATACTACAAAATGCTTTCAATTTCTCATTTGATCCTCCTAAGTAAAAGTCAAAGCTAGTGGCACACGCCTTTAATCCTAGCACTTGGGAGGCAGGATCTCCAAATTTGAGTCCAGCCTGGTCTACAGAGTGAGTTCCAGGACAGCCAGGGTTACAACAGAGCAGAGAGACCCTGTCTAAAAAAAGAAAGAAAGAAAGAAAGAAAGAAAGAAAGAAAGAAAGAAAGAAAGAAAGAAAGAAAGAAAGAAAGAAAGAAAGAAAGAAAGAAAGAAAGAAAGAAAGAAAGAAAGAAAGAAAGAAAGAAAGAAAGAATAAAAGAATCTTATAAGAACTCTTATGGGTGTGGTAGTATAAACCTGTAATTCCAGTACTTGGGAGACTGAAAGAGGAGGATCTCACGTTCAAGGCCAACCCAGGCAACATGAAAAGACATTGTCTCAAAAACAAATGTACAACGTGGAGTGTGGTGACTCAGACCTGTAACTCTAGCACTTGGGAAGTGGAAGCAGGAGGATCAGGAGTTCAAGGTCATCCTAAGCAGCCAGAAACCCTGACTCAAAACAAAACCTCTGAATTTAGGATCCCATTTTATAGATGGAAGAAGCTGGGGTCTTCAGTGTTAGAAATAAGCCCAGGATCACAAAATAAGTGTTTGGATAAGGCAATCATTTTTCAAAATTTGTTTGTTTGTTTTGAGACGAGGATCTCTCTATTAAGTAGCTCTAGCTCACTATGTAGACCAGGCTGGCCTTGAACTCCCAGAAATACAACTACCTATGCCTGCTGAGTGCTGGGATTAAAGGCATGGTCCACCATGCCTAGCTCAAGCCTTACTCTGATCAAGAAGGTGAGCTTGGAAGAGGAACACACAGAGAAGGTTTTAGTTTTTAATTCTAGCTCAGGGACTAGCTGTGTCTTTTCCCCGTTGGCTGGAGTCCAGCCTCAGTCTTATTTAATTGGCTAATCTGAAATGAACTGATGCACAGGAAATGAAGGAGGAAGGGGAAAGGAGTCACTGCTCCAAGGAGAAAAGGGTCAATGCTTCAGGCCATCATATTCCTGGAATAGAGTAATGATCTTTGCACAAACAAAGGTTTACAGAATAGAGAGGATAAAAAATTTGAATATAAATCTTATGAGGGAGAAATTTAAAGGATTTTAATTCGTTGTCCTAAACACAAGTTTTATAGTATTTGATAGAGAAGACTGTATTTGATATTTGCACAAACAAAGGTTTACAGGATAGAGAGGATAAAAAATTTGAATATAAATCTTACGAGGGAGAAATTTAAAGGACTTTAATTCCTTGTCCAAACACAAGTTTTATAGTATTTGATAGAAAAGACTTGTATTTGATATTTATTTGTTTGTTTTCCATTTTAAATTTTTTATTTTATTATTTTTGTTTGTTTGTTTGTTTGACACAGTATTTCTCTGTGTGGTCCTGGCTGTCCTGGACCTCTGTAGATCAGATTGGTCTCAAATTCAGAGATCCACCTGCCTCTGCCTCCAAAGTGCTGGGATTAAAGGCATATGCCACCACCTGGTTTATTTGGTATATCTTATACTCAACAATACACAACAGATAAATGATAGAGCCAGAATTCAAACTCAAACCCAGAGCCCAAATCTACTGTAACATCGGTAGACTGAACAAAACCAAATTATGTGTGTAACATAATTACAACAAGATTCTCATGCGAAACTGTATTTCCAATTTTCCTTCAAAAACTCTGAAGTCTAGAATTCTGAATTAGTTTGCATTTATTTGATAAAGGAACAGCTGGAGCCAAGTACACATGCTTCCCCTTTTGAAAAAATCAAAGGTAGACTGTACCCTGTATAATCTGTAGTGATAACTCAGCAGTTAAAAGCACTTGTTGCTCTTGCAGAGGATCAGAGTTCAATTCCTAGCACCCACATCAGACAGCTCACAACTGCCTATACCATAACTCAACTCCAGAATTTTGAAGCAAAGAAATGTCCTGTCTGGGACAACTGTGTAAATTAAGTTTATAAAAACAAAGAGTCAAGTATGGTTGCACATCTGTCATATCAGCACTGAGTCCAGCTTGGGCTACACAGTTAGATCTTGTCAGATTACACACATACTCTGTTGTAGAAGTTTATTTTTAGTTATGTATAAAATAATTAATTTTTTTGTGCACTGTTGAGTGAGGGGCTGCCTAGGTCTTGGCAATTTGTATTGTCTGCAGGTGTTGGATGTTTGGTTGCACATGATCTGCATGTGCTATCAGTAGAATACCCGAGGAGTTCTGTAGCAATAGAAACACCTGAGCTCAGATGCTTGGGGTTCCACTGTCCAGTATGGTGCTGGCCAGGACAGTGGTTCCCTCTGCTGAGGTCTGGCAGGACTCCCACCTATGAAAATGCCTCCGTTTCTTCCTCGCTGAGCCCAACAGTGGTTAACTACTGTAATACACTATATAATTACAGAGAATCAGGGCTTGGAAGAGCCCAGTTGATAAAATGCTTGCCAAGAACACACAAACCCTGAGTTTGATTCCCCAGCACTACATAAAATCTGGCATTATAACACTCACCTGTCATCCAGCACTTGGCACTTGGTAGGTTGAGGCAGGAAGATCAGAGGATCAAAGTCATCCTAAACTACATAAGCAGTTTGAGACCAGCCTAAAATACAGGAAAATTCCATGTGCACGAAACAAGAAACAAAAAGAGCCAAGCATCGTAGCACACTCCTTTAACCTCAGCACGTGGGAGGCAGAGGTAGACAGATCGCTGTGAGTTCAAGGCCAGCCTGGTCTACAGAGTGAGTTCCAGGACAGCCAGAGCTGTGTAAAGAGATGCTGTCTTAAAAAAAAAAAAAAAAGGTAAGAAAGAAAAGAAAGGAAGGAAGAGAAAGAGAAAAAGAGGAAAAGAATCCAGTAATGTGGAAAGCCTTGGGCAGTAACAGTATGGCCCAGTAGGTAAAAGTGCTTGCTTTACACCCCTGACAACAACCTGAGTTCAAGCTCCAGAACCCATATGAAGGTTGAAGAAGAGAACTGACTCTACAAAGTTGTCTTCTGACCTTGATACCCATCCCAAGGTGTGCAGCCGCACCTGCGCAGGCACATACTCACACCATACAAATAATAAATGTAAAAATAGCTTCCTGGGAAACCTTAATGTGCACATCTGGTTGGTGAACAATCACTACCACTGGATTAAGCAAACAGGCACTAAACTTGCCTTCCATGCCAAGCTTCGTGCTCCTGCTCTCTTCCAGACTGGGAAGAGAGCCCTAGACTGTTTCTTCTCTAAGGCAGGGCTTTGGGGTTAGCTTTCTGCATCATATTCCAGTATCTACAAAACACAGGCCTCCTACATTAACACTATGTCCCCCATATAATGCCTCCTCTAACTACACTGGATTCCTGCCTCTGCCTCTTCTAAAATGGGAAAGTTGTAACCTTCCCATTCCCCTAGGCCAAAGGTCATGTCTCACAGAAACTAGGGCCCTATGTAAGCTTAGATTTGCTGCTTGCTGACACTTAAGGTTCTGTCTTCTACTAGAATGACTGGAATTTCATTTGTGTTAGTTTAGCAAGGTTCAGGAATCAGCGGCTTTCTTTGGCTGGCTACCTGCCAGCCCCAATTCCCTCATTCTTTCTTTCTCTTTCTTTCTTCCTGTATCTCATTTCTATAGTTATAAGATAACTATGTAACTATGCAACATAGCTATAAGACTACAGTTATCTTTTCCCAATCTGCATATCATTCTACAGTTTCTAATTTGGTGTTTGCTTTGTTTGTTTGTTTTGGTGCTAAGTCATTACAGAGCACAAAGTAAACTAAGCAAGAACCTGACACAAAGTCACACTTCCAACCTGTTCTCTCTCTCTCTCCCTCTCTCTCTCTCTCCCTCCCTCCCTCCCTCTACCCTCTCCCTTCTCTTTATCTCTCTGTGAGTGTGTGTATGTATGTGTTACTGGGCATTGAACTTGGGGCCTCATCCATGCTAGGCAAGGGCTTCACCTCTGAGTTGCACCTTCAATCCTGTTTTTAAAAAGAAACATTTTAAATGTATATGTATCTGTGTGTGTGTGTGTGTGTGTGTGTGTGTGAGATTTTATGTGCATGCAGATGCCCATGGAGGCCAGAGAGCATCCGATCCCATAAACTGGGATTATGTTTTGAGCCACCTGATGTGAGTACTGGGAACTGAACCCTGGTCTTCTGGAAGAGCAGTAAGTGTTCTTTCCCATTGACCAACTCTCGAGCCTTCCTTTAGTGAATTCCTCTAGTGAGTCTTCATTTTGAGACAGAACCTCATTAATTTACCCAAGCTCATCTTTAGCCTAAATAGATCTTGAATTTATGTTCTTCCTGTCTCAGCTGCTCTAGTAACTAGGATTACAGACCTGTACCACTAGACCTAACCTGTATTTGTTTTGGGTTTTTTTTTTTTTTTTTTTTTGAGACAGGTTCTCATGTAGCCCAGGCTGCCCTTTAATTCACTGTTATAGTTAAAGATGATTTTTAAACTCCTGATCTTCCCCCAAGGGCTTGAGAGGTAGAAGCAGAAGAAGAATTACTATAATTTCTGGACCAGCCTCTGCTACAGAGTGAGTTCTGGGCCAGCTCAGGCTCCAGTTAAGACCTTGTCTCAAAGTAAAAAGGACATGTAGCAACTTTAGAACTGACATATTCTTTCAACTGTGTTTCCATTTTCATTTTGTATTTTGCATTGTTATGATCCTAAATATTGAATTATCGTATGCAAATTAAGTATATGCATAATTCATGTCATATAGCAGGCTTACTCACTGCACACTTGTCTCCTAGTTCCCACAAAGACTGGTCCCAGAACATTGGTCTGGGAACGCTCAGGTTTGTGTACCAATGGCCTATGGCCTCCCTGCTGCAACCACCTCGATTGTTGATAATACCTGATAGAGTGCAAATTTCATGTAAATAGTTGCTACACAGTACCAACGGAGAATAATAACAAGAAAAATGTTCATATATATTTGGTACAGATATAGTGTTATTTTGTTGTTGTTTTAATTCCAGTATATGAATTTTTTATTTAAAATTTAAATTTTTTTGAGACTTTCATGTATGAGCACTACTGACACAGTGTTTTTGTTTTGAATTTTTTTTTATCTGAAGTCATGGTTGTAGAACCCACAAATATGGAGAACTGGTTGCACATAGCCATTCCCATCACTGCCGATGCGCAGGACTTCTTACCCTTGCCAGTTTACAGAAGCTCTGTCTTTGTCTAATGCACATGAGATGGTGGGTTAAGAGGCAGCTCCACAACAATGAGGCCACCAAAGTGACTAGGAAGCAACTGTAGCTCAAAATCTAATGGAGATAGCCACCATGAGTTTCTGTTGAGTCAGAACTCAAAAGGATATAACTTTCACTTTTTCCTTTCTCCTCCTCCTTCCTCCCTCCTCCTCCTCCTGCTCCTCCTCCTGCTCCTCCTCCTGCTCCTTCTTCTTTTTAGTTTTTCAGGACATGGTTTCTGTGCGTAGCCCTAGCTGTCCTGGAACTCACTCTGTAGACCAGACTAGCATCAAACTCACAGAGATCCACCTGCCTCTGGCTCCCGAGGGCTGGGATTAAAGGTGTGTGCCACCATCACCTGGCTCACTCTTTTTCTTTCTTTCATGTTTTCTTTTGGTTTTATGTGACAGGGTCTCCCTTGACAGGTAGCTCTGGCTACCCTAAAACTTACTATGTTGACCAGGCTGTCCTTGAACTCACAAAAACCCACCTGTCTCTGCCTCCTGAGTGCTGGGATTAAAGTTATGTGTCGAAGTATCAATATTACTACATCTCAAGTATTTATGTACATGAGTCTGTTCCTAGCCTTTCTATTCTTCCATTGTCTTATTTAGCACAGTGTCTTCATCAAACAGTCTTCTGCTTTGTGTGTGCTGTATTTGTGGTGTTGAGAGTGGACCCAGGGCCCTGCATATGCTAGGCAAGCCTTCTACCTCCACAGACATGTAACTCAGTCTTCAGACAGCGTTCACTTCACATAGTTTGAGGGTAACTTTTGTTGCTTGTTAAGTTTACTCATTTGATTTGGCTCCGTTTGTGTCACACCTTTGAGATATACAGGTCACATAGTGGCCATTCAGAATGTAATTACTGACTGGTAAACAGTGCTATTGGGTCTAACTCTACTGTCTCCAAATTTTAAAACCAGCATAGCCTTGTCCCCCATCTGTCTCTATGCTCCTAGCATGGGGCTCATCATGCCTAGGGTTGTTCATGAAGCAGAGGCAAAGTTTGGTCAGGTCCCAAAGTTTTCCCAAGGCTGTGCTGGAGCCGGGTCAGGAAATGTGCTATCTGCTGCCAGATCTGTGGCCTCCATTTCCTCATAATAATATCTATCACACGTCCCCAACATGGGGACAGATCCTGATGCAAATATTGGGACAGCAAAGGCTCCACATCTCAAAATGGGGAGTAGCTCAGTCCCTGGAGCCAGTTCTGAGTTCAGGTTCTCTGCAACTCATCCTCCTAGTGATTAAGACAAACCATCAAATTCCTTGGAACCTCATCTGTAAAAGTGGGGATAATGGGTTAGGGCTGTGGTTCAGCAGCACACTCACCTGGAGTCCAACAATGAAGAGCTGGGATTCGGTTCAGCCACGGATCTCTCACATTGCATGCACGAGGCCCCAGCTTCCACACCTAGCACTACACTAAAACAAACCCACAAAAAACGTATAGTGGCTCACATCTGTAATTCTGCACATGACCAAAAATCTTATTAAGCCATAAGTTGTACGATATCGATTACTTTTCTTTTTCTTTTTGAGGCCTTCTGCTAGACCATCTCGTCTCCTTTCTGGTCTTCAGGAGTTTATTAAATGAAAAACTCCTCCAGCTTCTACAAAGGTCTAATCAGCTTTTCTTTCTTAGCAGCAACTGATCCTTTGCTTGTAGAGTTGTTCAAGTTGATGTTTAAAACACTGCACAACGGTAAGTGTTTTCTCTTTACTTTTTTTTCTGCAGCAAGTCTATCTTCTTTGGTTTTATTTTCATTTAACTCATTCCGTTCCTCTTTGCTGTCACCCTCTGGAAACCTAGAGCCCATGCAGAATCTCTCATCACTTCCAAAATGAGACTGGAAATCCGTGAGCTTCTGGCCAGCCCTAACCTCAGACTGAGGTTTAGTGTTGGACCTGGTGCTAGCCCGCTTGGATCTGAGTCTTCATCGCTGCTGTCAAACAGCTTCCCAGATGCCCAGATGCTTCACCCATGGCCTCTCATCAGCTCCTTTCCTGGACAGCTTTGCTCATGAGAGGACATCTCTTCCATTTCACTTTCACTATCAGAAGCAAAGATGATGTGTTTTTTGTTTGTTTCTTTTGTCCTCTGGATGACCATCCAGATTCGCCAGTGCATTGTGCCCCAGTTTCTTCTGCACTTCTTTGCTTTCTGCCACATCGCCAAGGCCGCCAATCGCTCTTGACTGTCTTCAGCATGTTTATCCTTAGCCTTCATACATGATACATTACTAACAGGAAGTGAGAAACCAGCAGTGCTTTTCTGAGGGTCTTCCCTGAGGGACACCTTTGGTGGTTCTCAAGAGATGTGAGGTTGCTTCAATCAGTCCCCTCTCTCTCTGAAAGTAGAATTTCAGGCTGACGGCAAATGTCTCCATCTGAGTCTGTCTTGTGACTCTTTACACTAACACTTAGGGACATTCTATACTTTAATGGCACTACTATTTTTGCTGGATCAGTTCCTGAAAACTGATAAAGCCTTATTCTTCCACCTATAATTAAATCAGCAACTTTTTTTATATAGGTCTTTACTCTGGTTATGTGCCACAAATGTCCATTCTAAGATATTATCCTCTCTCTGCATAAGAATTCCAGTAGGGGAATGTTTTGAATGAATGATGACCAAAATTCAATTCAGGTGTGCATCTATGTGATCTACATATGTGTCTCATCTCTTTTCTACCAGAGTTAACTCTTGTTCTACTGCAGAGATTGAAAGTCTTGGATTATCTAAGTTAGATTCTCCTTGTAATGTTTGAAACAAATTACTTAACTCTTGCATAGTTAATCCAATCATGAGCCTTACTCAATTGGTATCTCCCAATAATTTTTGGAAATCATTAAGAGTTCATAACTGATCTCTTCTTATGGGTCTGGGCTTCCAGTTCCTTCTCCAAGGCAATCAAGCTTTGCACTCCAGTGGCTCATCTTCAGGGAGGTGGAAAGTCAGGAACTGACCAGGTCCAGATGACCTTGGACAGAAAGGAAGAGCCCAGGAAACAGACTTCCCTGGAGGCAGTTTCAGTGTGAACAGCTCAGTTTTTTGAAGCAAGGGGAATCACATTTATAGGGTATAGATGAAGGAGGGATGCCTTATGTGATGAGATGCCTTTGGCTAAAGCAGTGGTACTAGGGTAGCTCCATTGGCATGTGGGGGGATCACAACCAGACCTGGGTGATTATATTGTCATTGGCTGGGGCCAAAGTCCTGAGGAAGCCTTTTTTGCATAGACAGAGGTCTCACAGGGGCCAGAGGAAGAGACCTTATAAGGTCATATAGGGAGAGGAGAAGTCTAACCTGAGGCCCTCCAGCTGCAGTTGTCAGACAAACAGCAACCAGACCAGATTCCTTGGAGAAGCAGTATCTTATCAGCTGTTGCATATCATAAAGCATGACAGCATTGGAGGAGCTTAGCTAGCTGTTAGAGTAAGAAAAAAGATAGCAGCCGAATGCTTTCTGCTCTCGGAGAGAGAATTCTGGGCCTCAAAGCACACTTCAACCCCCTTTTAGCTTTAGGACAGCCCCACATCTTCTGATCTATACCTTTTGTGGCTGAATTTTTTGTTGACTTATAACCTAGATAGTAAATAGAATCTCCTCTCTGTATTTTTCAGAAGCAATCTGTAAACCCCAAAAGGGTAAATGTAGTTGTAAGTTGCTGTTGTGGCTCATCAAGAGGGACAAGGAGGCATATTCATATCTGCAAACTCTGCCAGACCTCAGCAAAGGGAACCACTGTCATGGCCAGTGCCATCCTTGATTGACAGTGGAACCCGGAGCATCCGAGCTCAGGTGTTTTTATTCTTTCACAACTCCTCAGGTATTCTACCGATACCATGTGCAGATCATTAGCAATCAAACGTCCCCCACAGAAATCCAACACCTGCAGACAATACAAAATGCCAAGGCCTTGGCAGTCTTTTTTTCCAACAGTGCACAAAAACAATTATTTTAAACACAACTAAAAATAAACTTCCCGAATAGGTAAAATTCTTTTTGTTCCATCAAACATTTTTTTCTAAAGTATCTGCATCAGAATCGGTCAACAAAATATCATCCATATAAAGGTAATTAATAGATTAGGGAATTGTTTTCAAATTAGTCCTAATGGTTGTTGCACAAAAAATTTAACATTCCCTGGAGAAGGACTTTCCACTGATACCTTTTGATAGAGTGAACGTTATTATTGGTAGGCACTGTGAAAGCAAATTTTTCATTATCCTGCTCTTTCAAGGGGATAGTAAAAACACAGTGTTTTAAATCAATCACTATCAAATTCCATGCCTTGGGTAATAAGGAAGGTAAAGGAATTCCAGACTTAAACAGACCCATGGGCTGAATCACCTTGTTCACAGCCCTCAAATCAGTCAACAGTCTCCATTTTCCAGATTCCTTCTTTATAAGGAATACAGGAGAATTCCATGGGCTGGTAGACTCTTGTATATGCTGAGCCTTTAACTGCTCCTCTACCAGCTGTTCAAGCACCTGTAACTTTTCTTGTGTTAAGGACCACTGATCTAGCCAAAAAGATTTGTTAGCTAACTATTTTAAGGGTAGGGCAGTTGGTATAGTATTGGCAGTGCCCCCTTTTTATAAATTTGGAAACCAATACTTGTGTGTCTGGCTTTTGAACAACCTGTAACATCTGTGCACTCCCCTTATTAAAAGGATCTTCCCTTTGAGACTTTACTTTATGTACTGTTTCTGGAATTGAAGGGATATTAACCTGAGTTCCCCATTGTTGCAATAAGTCTCTTCCTCATACATTTATATCTATGTCAGCCACATAAGGCCTTAATTTCCTTTTTGCCTTTATGGTCCCAAACATTTAACCCATTTTACACTTTGCTTTATGTGGGATAATTTTCCAATCCCTATAAACTGTGTGGATACTTCCTGAAGGGACCAATTTGTATTCCATGATTCTTGGGAAATTATTGTTACATCCACATCTGTGTCAACCAAGCCTTCTATTTCAATGCCATTTTATTTGCATTTTTTTTTCAAGACAGGGTTTCTCTGTTGTAACTCTGGCTGTCCTGGAACTCAGAGATCCTGCCTCTGCTTCCTGAGTGCTGGGATTAAAGGTGCGCGCCACTACCACCTGGCATTTATTTGCATTTTAAATTTTGGTCTTTTATCATTAATGTCAGCCTGCCAGAATACCCATTTCCCAGTGCTTCCAAACCTGCCTGCTCTATCTACAGGGGTGGCTTTTCTTTTGATATAGGGAAACAGTAACAGCTGTGCAATCCCATCCCCTGCATTAAATTTCAGGTCTTTTATTACATAGATGATGCTTTTAAATTCTCCTTTGAAATCTCCATGTATAATTCTGTGATGTACAATGAATCCCTCTAATGTCAGACTGCTCCTACCTAGGATCATTCCTACTGTCCTTGGGGGAAGAGGACCATAAACTCCAGTAGCAATTTTATAGCATTGTATGTTTGGGGATAGGGTAAGCTCTCTGTTTATAGCCAGATCTCATAGAGCACTGCCCTCAGATCTCTAACAGATCTCATCAGATCTCTAACACCGAGTTTGGGTTTCTCAGTCTACATGCTACTCTGGTGCTGACA
This sequence comes from Cricetomys ansorgei, assembly GCA_026225945.1. NCBI lineage: Eukaryota > Metazoa > Chordata > Mammalia > Rodentia > Nesomyidae > Cricetomys > Cricetomys ansorgei. The sequence continues at coordinate 20,262,711 of JAMJFZ010000597.1, read as the reverse complement.
GGACACAGTTGGCTTGTTTTTTCTCCCAGGGTCCAAGATCAGCCCCCTTCTACGTTTGCCAAAGGCAAGGAATTCCCCTGTATATCTCTCTTGGATCTAAACTCATTCACTTAGTGTCAATTCTTTCCATGCCGCCTGTACTTGTACACCCATGAAAATCTGCTCCTTTTTCTGGCCAATATTTAAAGAAACCATTGCCTTTAGAAGCAACTTCCTTACAATCTCTTTGCAAGTGGCCATGTCTTCTGCAGTTAAGCATTGGATATTTTGGTATTTCAGCCCTCTAACTATAGCTTGTCCTATTAAAGCTGTTGTGTAAGTATTGGAACCAATGTCTGAAGTAGCTCTGATCCATTGATCCATCAGTGCAGAATTGGCTTTTAATGGCCATAAAACTTTCTTACACTCTATGTTGGTGTTTTTAAAAGCCCAGGTCTCAATTACCACCTGTCTCGATTCAGGGTCTGAGATGGCTCTATTCACAGCTGCAGTTAATCTCTGCAAAAAGTTCATGAAGGCTTTGCTTGAGCCTTGTATGATTTTTGCGAATGAGGTAGACTTTTTTCCTGGGCTCCTCTTCTCTCTCCCAAGCTCGTAAAGCCACTAAATGACATTGTTCTATGGTCAAGTCATCAAACTTAATCTGTTCTTGTAGTTCAGTATATCCACCCTCAACATGGAGTTGATCTTGGGTTATATTTATTCTTCTAGCCCTATTCTGCAATTCCACACTTCTTGCTATTTTTTCTTCACCAGGTTAACCATTGAAGCTGAGGACCCACCTCTAGTATAGAGAATATTAACTATTTCCAATCATCTGGGACCATCCGGTGCCATAGCACCCAATTATTCAGCACCTGCTTTACATAGGACAAGTGCATGCCATATGGCACCACAGCTTCCTTCAATTGCCTTAAATCAATCATTTCTATCAATGCCATCCAGTTTCTTTATAACCCTGGGGGTTAGCTCTATCAGCTGGAATATGCTGGATCACTACTAGAAATGCTGAAGATGATTTCATGACCCTAGGCTGCCTTTCTTCAACTTCAGGTGGCACTGAGGATTTACATTTAGACACCTCTTTTGTGAAGGGCTGCCTTATCTGATCATTCTCCTGTACAGACTTATCCCTTATATTCCTAACAGAACCTTCATTCTATACACCCTCCTTCCTTTTACCCACCTGGGGAGGGGGCAGAGAATCCTTCTTTCTGTCCTGAGAGTGAACCCAGTTCTGTTTTTTCTTTCTTGGTCCTTTCCAATTTTCCCTGCAACTTTTCTAGTTGGATATCCACGTCCTTAATCTTTTTTGAAGAGAAATAGAGGCAAAAAGAGGAAAAAGAAAAAGAAAATCACCACTGGGAGCAAAATGGGATGTATCCCAGTGGTAACAGCTGCTATAAATATTTTGCTGGCCTCTTAAACAAAAACATCCATCCCTGTGTCCTCTGCCTTTCCCTCTACTATACTTGAAATCAATTCTCCCATTATCGTTGGATGCCACTTGTAGCAAGTAGCTACTGTGCTTTTTTTACCCTCTAGCTCAGGAAAGAGAATAGAAAGGAAGGATAGAAACCACAAAAGAAATCTTCACTGTCCTTGTAGCAGCCTTGAAAGAGAGAAAGAAAGGAAGAAATATTCACAGCTCTTTTTGGCTGTCTTTAACTTAGAAAGAGGGAGCTAATAAAGAGCTGAACTAGCATCCAACAAACTAACCCACCAGCTGCCAACTGTCACCTCACCCCACCCTACTCTCCTTTATATTCTAAACAAAGTTCCCAGAAATCCAATTAGTATGCAATCATAAGGAAAGCTGCACATAATAAAAAACTTCTTCAAAGTATCTTGCTACACACAGAATCAACTAAACAGGGCTCATGGGGTTCACAAAGACTGAAGTAGCAATCATGCAGCCTGAATGGGTCTGTCTGTTCTAAGTACTCTGCATACATGTTAATGTTATTTAGCTCCTAACAGTAGGGTGGGGAGTGTCTCTGACTCTTTTACCAGCTCTTAGGACCCTTTTTTCCTATTGGGTTGCCTCTTCTAGCCTTGATATGAGGGTTGTGCCTAGTCTTATTGTATCTTGTTATGTGGTGAATGATTGATATCCTTAGGAGGACTACTCTTTTCTGAAGTGAAAAGGTGGAAGAGTGGATGGAGGTGGGACTGGGACGAGTGGAAGGAGGGGAAACTGTGGTCAGGATCTATTGTGCAAGAGAAAGATAAATAAACTTAAAGGGGAGGGCTAGGAGCTGGGCAGTGATGGTGCATGTCTTTAGTCCCAGTACTTGTAAGGCAGAAGCAGGAGGATCTGGAGGCCAGCCTTGTCTAGTTCATACTGAGTTCTAGGATAGTCAAGGCTACATGGAGAAATCCTGTCTTGAAGATCAATCTTTCTTCCTTAATGTTTCTCCTGGGACTGGAGCTGTAGCTTAGCTGGAACAGAGCTTGTCTAACAGGCATAAAGCCCTGGGTTTAATCCCCAGCACACAAAAACCAGGTGTGGTGGTGCAAGCCTATAATCCTAACACTTGGAAAGTGGAAGAAGGAAGTTCAGAAGTTCAGGGTCATCCTCTCAGATACACATGGAGTTCAAAGCCAGGCTATAATATATAAGACCGTGTCTGGAAAATTAATGTATCTGGGAAGTATTTTTTACTGGGATGAAAGTGTAACTAACACATTCACTGAAGCATCGCTATTGTGCATGGCCCTAGTACTTCAGATATGGAGATGGCAGGTGCTAAAAACTCAGGGAGGATGATAAGGAAGGAGTCAATCAATAGACAAGGGGCCACAAGGGTCTGAGAGTCCAAAAGAGCTACAGAATCTAGCAGGGGAAAAGGTTGGAAAGCTACTCAAAAGAGGCAGAACTGAGTCAGGAGGATGTGCAGGGGAGCAAAGGTATGGTGTCCTCTGAAACCATGGCCTGTGTGGTGGGAGGGCAAGGTGGGGAGAGTGAGAGGCAAGGCTGGAGAACTTACAGACAAAGTCTTGAAAGCCAGACCTAGGGATGGAGACACTATCTGGAGAGCACTGGGAATCGTGGAAAGGTACAGGTTAGTGGGAGGGAACAAGAAGACCCTTTCTTGTCCCCTAAGCTGTAGTATGTCACCAGTCACCAGTCCCCTGACTCTTTCTATGGCCTTGCTCATTTCTGAAGCCTGCCATCATGCTCCCATCTTAGACAGGAGGAAGACTTTTAGTCAAGAACAGGATTGGGGTGAGCGTTGAATAGCATGATGTGGTTTCCGGATGATGCTAGGATTGAGCTTGGTGTTCCAAGAGATCTCTGCCATTGGATTCTGAGGAGCACCTTTGGGGCAGGGATTAAGCTCAGAAGTAAGGCATGATGAGACATTAAGTCTTTTGTCATTGGGGGAACTGAGGAGACAGCTCAGTTGGTAATAAGGACCTGAGTTTGATCTCCAGCATCCAAATCTAGGTATAGGAGTTGGGAGTTAGTTCAGCGGTAGACCACTTGTCTAATAAGCCCTGGGTTCAATTCTAGCACTGGAAAAAAAGATAAAATCAAGTTATTAAGTTAGTTAATTTAAGGGGCTAGAGATGACTCAATGGTTAAGAGCACTGGTTGCTTTTGTGGAAGACCCAGGTCAGTTCCCAGCACCTACATATTGGCTTACAACTGTCTGTAATTCCAGTTCCAGAGAATTTAACACTCTCTTCTGGCCTCCATAAGTCCCTGGCATACACAGAGTACATAGACATACATGCAAGCAAACACTCGTAAAATAAAAACAAATACATCTTAAAACAAACAAAAAGGGCTGGGACCAAGTGTGGTGGCATGTCTTTAGCCCCAGTGCTTGGGAGGCAGAGACAGGAAGACCTTTGTGAATTCAAGGGTAGCCTGGCCTACATGGTGAGTAGGACAGCTAGAGCTACCTAGTGAGACCTATCTCAAAACAACACCTGGAGGAAAGGGCCACTGGCCACTGACTACAAGGTCTTTCACACCTGAAGGGCTCTGACTCAACTTGAGAGATTCTTCTTCACTGATACTATGGAATCAATTTAGGTGAATGTCAACAGAGGACTGTGTGTGTGTGTGTGTGTGTGTGTGTGTGTGTGTGTGTGTGTGTGTGTGTGTCCATGTGTGATGGAATTTTATTCAGCCATAAAGAATGAAATTATGCTGTTTGAAGGAAAATGGATACAATTAGAGATTATCATTTAAAAACATTCAGTGTGGGGTGTGTGTGTGTGTGTGTGTGTGTGTGTGTGTGTGTTGTCTATGCTCACATGCATGTGCAAGAGGAAGTAGAGGACAACTTGCATGTGGTGCTGGGATGTTGCTCAATTGTAAAGCATTTATCTAGTATTTGGGAAGTCCTGGGTTCAATCATAAGTCACATTGTAACCCCAGCCCTAGAGAGGCTGTGGCAGAAGAACTGTTGAGTTGGAGACTAGTCTAAGCTATAGAATGAGTCCACGTCTTTAAAAAAGCTCAAAAGGAGCTCACAACCACCTGCAACTTCAGCTACAGGAGGATTTAATGCCATCTTCTAGCCTCTACAGACATTTACACGTATGTGTACACATACATATACGCACATGCATGCAAACAATAAAACTTTAAAAACAAACAAACAGGGCTAGAGAGAGGGCTCAGCTGTTACGAGCACTGGCTGCTCTTCAAGAGGCCCTGAGTTCAATTTCCAATTCCTACACAGTGGCTCACAACCATCTATAATGGGATCAGATGCCCTCTTCTGGCATGCAGGTGTACATGCAGATAGAGCACTCATACATAGAAACAAATCTTAAAAACAAAACAAAACAAAAATATAACTCAGTGAAAGAGCATTTTACTAACATAGGAAAGGGCCTGGGATTCAGTCCGTTTTTGAAAAAAAATTATTTTTTTTTATTTTTCTTCTTTTAGTATTTGAGACAGGGTCTTTCATGTTGTACCTGAAACTCATTATAATAAACTGATTATATAGAACTCACTATAATATACAGACTATATAGAACTCACTATAATATACTGACTATATAGAACTCGCTATAATATACAGACTATATAGAACTCACTATAATATACTGACTATATAGAACTCGCTATAATATACTGACTATATAGAACTCACTATAATATACAGACTATATAGAACTCGTTATAATATACTGACTATATAGAACTCGCTATAATATACTGACTATATAGAACTCACTATAATATAGAGACTATATAGAACTCGCTATAATATACTGACTATATAGAACTCGCTATAATATACACTATATAGAACTCGCTATAATATAGAGACTATATAGAACTCGCTATAATATACTGACTATATAGAACTCGCTATAATATACTGACTATATAGACTCGCTATATAGACTATATAGAACTCGCTATAATATACTGACTATATAGAACTCGCTATAATATACTATATAGAACTCGCTATAATATACTGACTATATAGAACTCGCTATAATATACTGACTAAAGAGACCAAGCTGGCCTCCAATTCACAGAGATCCTTCTGCCTCTGCCTCTGCTAGGGTTAAAGGCACATGTCACAGAGCCTGGCATGGGTTCTGTTCTTTAGACTTCAAACAAGGAAGGAAGGAAAGACCGAAGCTCAGAGATTAACTTTCTCAAGTTAGTGATGGACACAGATAGGGGTTGAGTTCAAGCCTACTGACTCCTAAACTACTAGGATCCCCAAGGGGTTGGCTTCTGGCAAGACCAGAACTGCAATGAGAGTCAGACCCACAGGGCAGGGTGGGACAGAGTGGCAGGCCTGCTGATCTCCCCGTATCAAGATGGTCACTTTGGACTAAAGGAGCTGGCTCTGGAGTAGGAGTTGAACCCTTCAGTTCTGCTCCTTTGATGGGGGCCGGCACTGGTGAGGCTCATGGGGGCTGGCCTTCCCTCTTGGGTGAGGCCCACGTACACCTTCACCTGTGAATAGTGCAGATCGTGTATCTGCTCTCCTCCCCCTCCTCCCTCTATTTCACTGCCATGGCCCTGGCCCACGCCTCAGTGCACCCACTCAATGGGCCTTCCCTAATCCCCTGACATCATCGCCTACCTAGCACTGGCCCTACTTACCAGCCTGGCAACCCCCATCTTTGGAGATGCTGATTAGAAACCCCCTACTCAGATCTGTCTTTGTCCCCAACTTCTTTCCTGAGTCCACAGTTCAGATCTGGGACATCCACTTCCATCCCTGATCTCAGGACAGGGTCTAGGATTTGCCCTGGCTTTGCTGTGTGATTCCAGGTAAGCAACTATCCGTTTCTGGACCTTGGCTAATTTTGCCTCACTCCCCACCCCCAACTAATCACCTTGAACCCTTTTGGCTTCTCAGCCACTTGTCACTTGAGGAAACTTTGGTTTGTTTTATTTTACTCCATTTTATTTTGAAACAGGGTCTCATTATGTGGTTCAGGCTGGCCTCAAAATCATAATTCCCTCTATCGTAGCCTCCTTAGTCCTGTGATTATAAGTATGCACTACCATACCTCCTAAAACATTAGCTTTTGTCAGCTTATGTTTACTCCTGATCTTCTCCACTGGGGGTACCTCCCATTCACCCCAGTGCCACACACAGTGGGTGCTGTACTGTATCTGTTAAGTGAAGGAATGCTGTATTACCCTCTATCGGGCGGCGGGGGAGGGGGTGAACTGTCCTCCCACCCTGAAGGGAGTAAGGATGAGCATCTGGCTGACACGCTGACACAGAATGTGAAAGGACATCACTACATGGTGGACAAGTCCCCAGAGCTTTGAGGAGGGGCCAGAACTGGCTTTCCTGCCCACCCAGACTTCTCCAGGGGGGAAGAGGGTCTCAGGAGAATGCACATGAGGCCACCTGTACATGTGTCCTTGTATACTGTACCTGGGCAGAGGGACAGGAGCTCCTAAGGGGCTGAGATGTGACTGGACGTGAGATGTGTGATCATCTCTAAGTGCACATCTGCACAGTGTAGGTGCTCTAGCTGGGAGTCCAGGTGTTTGGGATGTGTTTGTGTATCTGTGTACATCTGTACAGATGGGTACTTATCTGTCTAGGAATCTGGGTATGTGATACGTGAGAGCCTGACATGTGCATATAGACGTGCCTATGAGGGTCAGCTCTACGTGGGTAGGGATTTTTGCCTATCTTGTTCCACGTTCTGTGCCAAGCACCTGGAATAGGGACTGGCATACGGTTCATGAGTGCTTGAACAAATGAACATGTGAAATTGCCTGAGCAGTGCATGTTTCTGTATTCAGGGGCACACCTGGGTGTGGGTCATGGGGTTCCCAAACCACTCCTCCTGCTCCTTTTCCAAACTCCTTGAAAGCCAAGGCCTGGTTCCTGGGTCCCCATGGGCGGAGCAGGGGGCGGCCTCCTCCTGGGAAATTAGATCCCAGGACGTGCAGAGCAGCAGGGAGCAGGGCTGCCCCTTTGTCCCCCATAATCCTCTCCACACCCTTGCCCCCTCCTTTCCAACCACCAATGTTTAAGGTCAAGTTTGGGGGCTGTAGGGGTCTAAGTTGTCACCTTAGTGTCCCTTTCCCTGGCCTCTTTGACTTGGGGGCTTCTAGTTGGCCTAGAATATATGCCCTCATCTTGGTCCCTCCCCAAACTCTATCCTGTCCCCTGGCTGGATCTGTCTCATTCTCTGCCAGGGCCCTGTCTGCTGCCTGCCCTCCTTTCCTAGGGAGTAGCTCCCCTCCCTTCTGGGCGGCTCTAGTGCTCAGTCCCAGGTATAAAGCTACCCAAGGGACAGGAGGACAGGTGCCCTGGAAAGACCCAGAGACTGCATAGGAAAGAGCCGAGGAGGGAGCATGTCCTGCCTGCTGGGTGAGTGAGGGGACAGAGCACCAGGGCCCAGAACCCAGGAGGGAAGGAGGCTCTGCCATACCAGCTGCCTCCTGCTGCCCAGTCTCAGTGCCCAGTGATTGTGCAGCTGGTGGGATCCTGCACATCCTTCCACATAGAGGGATTTACTCACCATCCTTCAAGGAGCGTTTATTGAAGCCCCACTATCTGCACATATGGTCTCTTGATATCCACAGAGGACTGATTCCAGGACTCCCCCAGCAGAGACCAGACTCCAATGATGCTCCAGTCTTTTATATAAAATGTGACATTTGCATATAACCTATGCACACCTCTTCTTGTACATTATATCCCCTCTAGATTACTATAGCAGTTGATACAACGTAAGTACTACATAAGTAACTATTACGTTGTGTTGTTTAGGAAGTAAGGCAAGGGAAAAAAAACCCTTTGTATGTCCAGTGCAAATGTAATTTTCCATCTGAAGTTGCATGGAGACATGGGTGCAGATATAGAGGGCTAACTATACTGTTTGGAGATTCAACAGACAGAAGGGAACTGACAACATCACAGCGTGGGGGGGATTACCTTGTCAGATTCATGCTAGGAGCACCAAAGAAAGAAATCACACTGCGTATGGTGGTACATGCTGTAATCCCAACACTTGGGAGGTTGAGGCTGGAGGATGGTGAGTTTGAGGCTAGCTGGGAGTATATAGCAAATCCAGACCATCTTAGGCTACATAACAAGACTCTGTTTACAAACAAATAAGAAGAAACAAGATGAGCTCACTCAAACATGTCGAATGAAAGATAAAAGCATCTCTACTGTCAGTCTTCTTTCCTTTTTAGATGAGACAGGGTCTCACTATGTACACCAGACTGATCTAGAACTCAGAGATCTGCCCTCCCCTGCCTCCCTAGTGCTGGGATTAAAGGTATGTGCCATGCCTGGCTGACTTTCAGTTCTCTGCTAACTAGTTCTGAACTTCTGGAGTTTAGGGATGTAGAGGAACTAAGGAGACCACCTGCACTTCCTTTCCTCCTCACACTGCTGCTGGGAGCACAAGCTGTGCCAGCACCACGTAAACTGGGCGTGGTGTTGCACAGCTGGAGACCCTGTCTCAGAAAAACCAGAAGGCTGGATACCACAGAAATGTCTGGACATCCATATGGCAAGACTAGCCACAGTAGCCAGGAACCAACTCAGGTGTCCAACGACAAATGAATGGAAAAAGAAAATGTGGCACTTAAACACAGTGGAATTTTATTCAGCTATAAAAGAACAAAATTCTAACATTTTTCAGGCAAAAATGAAAGGAACTGAGATCATTATGTTAAGCAAAAGAATCCAGATTCAGACAAATATTGGATGTTTTCTCTCATATGCAGAATCGAAGTTTAAATTTATATATACAGGACATGGAAACAGAAGGGGGATTATGAGAGGAGAAAAGGAAGGCTAAAGAGGGAGGGGAGCAAGAGATGGACATGGAAGCAGAAGGGGGACTCTGTGGGGGAAGAAACTTTCAAAGGGGGAGAAGGGTAGGAGAGGGTGAAAAAGAATAAAATGTGTGTGCCACAGTGAAACCCTTTTCTTTGTATGCTGATCAAGATGTTAAATAAATACCGACTGTGTAGTTCAACGGAGAGGAAGAGAACCTGGAAATAAGACTTTTGTTCCACATCCACTCAACAAATACTTACTGTATGGGGGCAGCAATGAATCAGGTAAAGGTTCGCTTTCCTGGGGAGGCGTGAGGGACAGATAGCAACAAACTAGTAAATAAATAATTGTAGGCAACAGGTCTCCAAAGACCATAAATCAGGAGAGGGACTTTGTTTTCTAATATCGTATTTGTTACTGCTGTGTGAGTAGTGTGTGATGTGTTTACAGAAACGAGGTCAGAGGACAACTTTCAGGACTTGGTTCTCTCCTTCCACTGTGGGTTCTGGGGATCAAACTCAGCCTGACAGCCTCGCTTGGCAGGTGCTTTTGCCTACTGAGCCCGCCTTTTTCTTTCTTCTTCCTCTTTTTTTTTTTAAATTTTATTTATGTATTTTATGTATGAGCGTTCTGTCTGTATGTGCACCTGCATGCCAGAAGAGGGCATCAGATCCCATTATAGATGGTTGTGAGCCACCATGTGGTTGCTGGGAATTGAACTGCTGACCTCTAGAAGACCAGCCAATGTGCTTAACTGTTGAGCCACCTCTCCAGCCTTAACCCTTTTGAAATGGGGGCCAGGGTGGCTTTGCTAAGCTGAGGCTTGAAGAATAGAAAGGAAACAGTCTTGGGACTGTGTTGGGGGTTCCTGACGGGGCGCAGCAAGGGTGAGGTCCTGAGGGAGGAATGTGGGCGGAACGTAAGGAAAGTCAGTGCCAGGGAACATAACCGCTGCAGTCCTCGAAGACTTGAGGACTTCCTTCCGCTGCCACTGAGTGGGGGAGCCAGGGCCATGTCTAAGCAGTAGCCCAGGTACTTGGATGGGAAGGATTATACAAGGGGGTGCCAGATGGGAACAGAGACCAGGGAAGCTGGGGGTTGGTTGAGGGGGCTCAGCCTGAGTGCTAGAGGTGGGAGAAAGGAGAGAAGTGGTTAGATTCTAGGTACATCTTCTGATTTCATTCAATGTTTGTTGTTGCTGTCGTTTTTAATTTTACAGTTTTTAGTGCATGAGGTGGTCAAAAGAGGGCATTGGAACCCCTGGAACTGGAGTTAAGGAAGGCTGTGAGCCACCATGTGGGTGCTGGGAATTGAACCTGAGTCTTTTGGAAGAGCAGCCAGTGCTCTTAACTGCCGAGCCATCTCTCTGGCTGTTTCAAAATTTTTTATTGAAAGTAATGTAACAAATGTATTGAAAAGTACACCTTACACTTGTGAGGTAGCCTGGTACTGCCGGATGGGTCTTCAGAAAGGGAACATTGCTAATGAGTGTTCAGATAAGAATTACTCCCACAGCTGTGTGAGGTGGTACTGGCCTGGAATCCCAGCACTCAGGAGGCAGAGGTGATATGATCATGAATTCGAGGGCAGCCTGGGCTACATAGTGAGTTCCAAGACAGCCAGGGATACACAAGTGAGATCCTGTCTCGGAGGGGAGTTTTGTGTGTGAAACATCTGCTGATCAGGTGGTTTTGCCTTGACTTGAACGGACAAACCGACATAGGCCACAGAGGCAGTCCTCTCTGAAGCGGTGTTGGAATGAATGAACGATGAATCATCAGAGGACAGGGACTTAGAGTTGACCCTCTTATGTCCCCTACCAGCTCCCCTCTGCCTACTGAGCCTGTTGTTGCCACCCCTCAGCCCTGCGGCCCCCATCTCCCCATCAGAGCCCATCAGCCAAGCCTACAGCCTGGCTCTCTACATGCAGAAGAACACATCGACACTGCTGCAGACCTACGTGAGTGACTCTGGGTGCGTGCAGGGTCTGGGAGGTGGTGCTGCCCTGGACAGGGACAGCAGAGCAAGTCTGGGAGACCCCCTCTGTGAGCCTGAGAGGGCCAGGGCTCTTAGCCAGAGACACCTTCACTGTGTTATCCCTGATGGCTAGGTGACATCAGGCTCGTCAGCTCTTCTCCCTTGGTCCTAACCTCATCAGTAAAGTTGTGACCCCATTTTCACTGAACCTGCCACATGCATACACACGGGACACACCTAGAACTTTAGGTCATTCTTCTGGAACCCCCTCATGCCCTGCGCCCACTCCAGCAGTAGTCTGTGTTGGGTGCTCTATCCTATTGGCTCAACTACCCTTCAGACTCCTCTGAGGGGTGGAACTCGAATCCATTTTACAGGTGAGAAAATGGAGTTGTAGAGAGGGAGGTAATTTGCTTGCAGACACTGAGCTAGTGTGTGCAATGCCAGTGTCTGAAAACAGGTGGAAATCCGCTTTAGAAGCTCCCACCCTCAGGCTTACTCACTGTAGAACTGGCATCTTGCTTTCTGAGTCTGACTCTCAGATGTTAGTTTCCTTGGCCCACGTGCTGCTGGTTTCCATTCTGAGTAGCATGGACAAGGATCCCATTGGCCAAAACTTGACCCTGTCTCAGCCCCATCCCTTCCCAAATCACACACCTGCCATGTCCTAAGACCTGGGATTTACAACTCTTCTACTGCATTGTTCTTTACATCAATGCAATTACAGACTGTAAGCTTTAGGCCAGGCATGCTGTTGCGCACTTTTAGCCCCAGCACTTGGGAGGCAGAGGCAGGTGGATATCTGTGAGTTTGAGGTCTTCTTGGTTTATACAGTGAGTTTCAAGACAGCCAAGATTGCAAAGAGATATCCTGTCTCCAAAAAAAAAAAAAAAAAGCAAATAAAAATATCTAGGTTCTACTTCCATCTCTACCAATATTCCTTGCATAGCCTTGGATACCCTAAGCCTCAGACTGTCCACCTGCAAAATGGGGATATGAGATTGGGTAATGTATCAATTGGCTCTATTAGTGTGCATTAGAATTCTGTGTCAAGCTGGGCATGATGCATACATTTGTAATTCTATCACTTGGGTGGTAGAAACTGCAAGAGTTCAAGGTCATCATCCTTGGATACATAGTGAGTTCAAGACAGCTTGGGCTCCTTGAGACTAGGGGAACACACACACACACACACAACACACACACCAAAAATTACAGAAAGAGGGACTGTCAAGATGGCTCAGTGGGTAAAGGTGTTTGCCACCAAGCCTGCTGGCCTGAGTTCAATCTTGGGAACCCACAGGTGGAAGGAAAACTACCTTAGTCGGATGCATGCACATTTGTGCCCCTTGCGCATGTGCGTGCGCACACACAATAAATAAATACATACATAAAGGATTTTTTTAAAGCTCACATTTTTTAAAGGGTTTCGTACGTCAAATCTGACGCAGTGGCGCGCCTCTGCCATCTCAGCCCTTGGAACGTGGGAGAAAGAGGGTTGTGATGCAAGGCACTCCTGAGTCACACAGCAGCATTCCGTTTTAAAAACAAAACGGGAGCCAGGGAGCCAGGGAGCCAGACAGACACGCACGCACTCAGGCATGCTCACACAGTTCAGTGGTGAAGAGCACTGGTTGCCCTTCTAGAGGACTTGGATTCAATTCCCAGCGCTCACACTGTGGCTTACAACCATCTGTAACTTCAGTCCCAGGGGATCTGATTTGCTCTTCTGACCTCCAAAGCCACGGGGCACACACATGGTGCGTGGACATGCACGAAGACAAGATAGCCATATTCATAAAATAAATTCTTTAAAAACAAACAAACACAACCCACAAATAAACCAAAACATCCTGTGAATCTTGGTTTGTACAGACGAGATGAGAATATAAGATACTAGATACTATGAATAAAGATCAGAGGCTGGGTATGGTACACTCCTTCAGTCCCAAACTCAGGTAGCAGGGGCAGGCAGATCTCTGTGCAGTATGAGATACACAGTGAGATCCTGTTTTATAAAGAAAACCAGCAGCTGTTATAACATTTTAATAATGTACTTGGACTGAACATATGAGATATAATCATATAGCTCATCGATATTCATATATAAGTAGGTAGTAGTTCTCACCTGATCATGTGTTAGACGCTGTGTTCATTTTTATGTGCATTATTCCCTATCATCGTACAACACTGCCGTGTGGGGCTATGACTCCTGTGATGGAGCGGGGACAGCTGATGCAGAGACAAAATGAAGACTATAGTGCCCTTGCTGATCCCCGAAGCTCCCAAAGGATGGTGAATGGTGGTCCCCTCTGGGAAAAAGCCAGTCTCAGAGGGAAGGTGTACATCCAGACATTCCTTCAGATCCTTTACTTCTGTTTGTCTGTCTTTTGTGCAGCTCCAGTACCAGGGCAGCCCCTTCAGTGACCCTGGCTTTTCAGCCCCTGAGCTCCAGCTCAGCAGCCTGCCCCCTGCAGCAGTCCCCTTCAAGACCTGGCATTCTATGGATGATACAGAGAGGCTAAACAGAGCCCAGGGAGCTTTCCTGGCCTTGACCCAACACCTCCAACTTGTTGGAGACGACCAGAGTGATCTGAATCCTGGCAGTCCCATCTTGCTGGCCCAGCTAGGAGCTGCAAGACTCAGGGCCCAAGGCCTACTGGGAAACATGGCTGCTATCATGACTGCTCTGGGGCTGCCTATCCCCCCAGAAGAGGATACCCTGGGGGTGGTCCCTTTTGGGGCCTCAGCCTTTGAGAGGAAATGTCGTGGCTATATAGTGACCCGGGAATATGGTCACTGGACAGACCGGGCTGTGAGGGACTTGGCTTTACTGAAGGCCAAGTACCCAGCATAGAGGGCAGGCCTTCTGCCAGTTCCAAGGCTTTCTCTTTCTGAGGACTCATTTGTGCCTTACCTGGGATGGAGAATGTACCACATCTGAGCAGACAGGGCCTCTGTGCCAAGTACCTGGGAATGTTTCCTGAAGCTGAGCCTCCATTCCCTGTTGCCTGGGCCTTCCTGCCAGGTCCCAGAGACCCCCTCCAGATCTGGGGGGACTCCATGGAACCCTGTGATGGGTCACCAAGCCAGCGGTACACTGGTTTTTCTACTTTCTGGTTGGGAAGAAGAGCCCGTATGAAGAGGTTTCACTTCTCACTCTAGGGAGAGGACAGCTGGTTTCCCTCCTGGGCTTGCCTGACCTTCCTCTTCCTGTATCTGCAGAAGTCCAGGAACTTGCATCCTGTCAGTCTACCTCAATTCCTTGGTGAAGATACGGCCCTTCTGCATACAGGTCTCTTTTTGCTGGAGTTCTTGTTCTCTGTCTAACTCTCCATTGATGATTTCTGTGGAACTCCCCAGTGGATGGAAGCCCAGTGTCCAGTCACAGCCCCTGAGACTCAAGTCTCATCTGTTCCCTGCTGAGGATATCTGTGTTTAGGACTGACAAGTGGTATCTCTGGCCTGGGCCTTTCATGAATTTATTTGTACTGTGCTTTTGTGGGTGTGACGGGGAGGGGCTCCTGTACTCTAAAGATCCTATTCTTCTCAAATCTCCCCATATGCAACAACTGTGTTTCACGAAACTTTAGTTTTATTGTTAAGCATTTTATTTACAAAAAATTAATTTATTCTCAAATAAAACTCTCTTAAGATGTCTTTCTGCTGTTCGCTCTCCATTCAGTGTGGGCCACTGGGAACAGGGAAAAGGAAAGACATCAAAGCGGGAGGGATCAGGCTCCAAAGGAACCGGCAGAGGAGAGAGCACAGCAGGGTCCCAAGGGTGGGCAGCCTTCACCACAGGACCAGCAGGCACTTTTCTGGTCAGGAAAGGGCAAAGGACCTGAAGGGAAAGGGTCACCTCCATGAGATGAAGCTAAGAGTTACACATACTCATATGGACTAAGGGAAGACGGATGGGAAAATCAGGAATCAGAGGCAGGTCCTGTTCTGTGAGTGTGAGGCCAGCCTGGTCTACATAGCGAGTTCCAGGCTATCCAGGGCTGTACAGTGAGACCCTGTCTCACAAACAAATATGCAAACAAAGAAAAAACCAAGACACAGGGAAAGAGAACTTCTCGGAGACAAGAGAGCTCAAGACAGGAGGAAAAGACAGAAAAACCAGAAACTGGTGGGCACACCAAGCTCCCTTGGAGAGAGGAGATCCAGAGAGAAAGCAAACACATTGCAGAGAGATGGGACGGCTCAGGAACACACTGACACAGATGGAGAGAGGCAGAGTAGTGGAAGTGCAGAGAAGTGCAGAGCCAGTATGCAAGAACAAGACCCAACTCTCAGGCGACGCCCCCAGGCACCAGCTGGCCCAGGTCGCCCTCGGTGCGGCTCACCCACTCGCCGTAGAGGCCGCACACGTGGAGCCCCAGCACCTTGGCTGAGAAGATGCCGGAACTGCTGTTGGCGGTGGAAAGGGCGGCGGCGGTGCCAGGCTCTGGCCCGGGACCGCGAGATGCGGCACCCAGAGCAGCCAGCACCGTCTCCACGGCGGCTCCCAAGGCCCGAGCCTGGCGGGCCGCGTCCTCCAGGCTCCGCAGCAGGCGCAGGGCGCGCGGGTTCAGCTCCGCCTGGCGGCGGCGTACAGCATCCAACAGCTCGGGCAGCGTACCCAACGCGGCCGCGTCCAGCCGCAGCCGCTCCGACACTGGCAGCCCGGCGTGGCTCGGAGCCGGGCCACTCAGCCCGGCCAGCGGCAGCCGCGGTGGTGAGAAGTCCGGCAGCCCAAAGGGGTCTCCCTGGTTCTGCACCTGTGGAGACATGGTCACTGGTCAGCCGGGCTCCTGGGATCCTGATGGGGGCTAGTCCACTCTTAACTGTCTTCTGGGCCTTAGTTTCCCCATCTTGGAAATGATAGACACCAAAAAATTACACGGGCTTTGCACACACCATTGTCTTTGTTTCTCTAGCAGCTAATAAGGGTATCAATTTCATAAGGCAGGGTCCGAATGATGGTATTGGTCTCCAGGAAGAGCGCAGTAATTTAGCTCTTTTTTTTTTTTTTTAAATATTTGCTTGTTTAATTTGAGACAGGGTCTCATTATAGCTTTTGCTGGCCTGGAACTCACTGTTTAGACCAGGCTAACCTCAAACTCACAGAATTCCTCCTGCTTCTGCCTTCCGAGTGTTGGTATTAAAGGTGTATTCCACCATGCCTACTGTTTTTTTAAGTGTGTGTGTGTGTGTGTGTGTGTGTGTGTGTGTGTGTATGGTGTGTGGGGAGAATGGGTGCTACACTGCACATGTGAAGGTCAAAGGACAACTTTATGGAGTCAGTTTTCTTCCACCTTTATATGGGGTCCGGGGAATCAAACTCTGGTCACCAAATTGCCTAGTAAGCCCCTTTACCAGCTAAACCATATCCCAGACCTGGGTTTAACTTCTGTTTGCCACTTTCTAGCTGTGACTTCTTGCAAGATCCTTCCCTTCTTTTGGCTTCAGCCTTCTCATCTGTGAAATTAAGGAATATTCCCTGTTCTGCCTTTCTATCAGAGGTCTCTTGAGAGTCACAGAAATAGTGCAGAGATCCAGTCAACTTCACCCCCTCTTTCCCTACTTGTTAGCCATCATATGAAGGGAGAAGTGAGAGATCAAGGTTAGTAAGGTGGTTTAATGGTAAGCTACACTTTAGAAATATAGTAGGTGTTTATATGATAAGTCATGGTTTGGCTTTAAGGAAATCTTTGTAAACATTCTGTGATTATTTAGTGTGTGCTTCCTGAAACTTTAAGGCAATTGTTAATTGTGGGATAAGATGCTGGGGGAAGGGCTGCTTCCTGGAATGTGTGAGCTGCAGGCTCTCTAGAATGTGTGAGCTTGGAATTTGGGGAAAAAAAAAACAACAACAACCTGTAAATGAAGGCTAACTGTTAATGATGGCTTCCAGAAAATGTAGCCAATATCTGATAGTATCTGCTGGGTGAGACAATCATTGTTAAAAAATTTCCTGCCCCTAAATTCTTACATGCCAAAGGCATTTGTTCATGATATTGCTAATGGAGAGATTTTATGGGCCTCACAGCCTTCAACAAAGGGAGACTTCAAGGAACACCTATGGTCCTCAAACTGCCTTGAGACACTGTAATAACACTAGGTTAGTCAGGGAGACTGCAGGCTGTATTGTGCTATTCATTATCAAAAAAGCCTTTATGGGGGGGGGCAGCAGGCAATTAACTTCACCTTTCAACAATATAGATCTCGAACTAAGTGAGTTCTGGGTTCAGTCCAGCTCAGTTCACCGAGACTGTGACCCTCTGCTCTCGTGGATTGGAGGTTTGCATCTGGAAGTGTCATTTTGTTCTTTATTGAATTCACATGTGACTAAGAACAACCACATAAAGATGATTTGTAATTTGTCAAATGCTGTAACAATAATATTTATCCTTTGCAAATATCTTGCCTCCGGTGCAGACCTTGTTGTCGTTACTTTTAATACAGTACCTTCCTCAAAATGGGTGTGATGATGATGATGATGACTTTGCAAACAGGGAAATCACGGGCCACCGCCATGGCTGCCGGCCTGACAAGCTGAGTTTGATCCCAGGGATCCACATGGTAGAAGAGAGAACCAAGTCTCTCAAGGTGTCTTCTGACTTTCACATACACAGCATGGCATTTGTGTGCTCACACGCATGCACACAGAATAAATGAATATAATTTTTAAAAAGAAATAACAAGTCGGGCTAAATACAAACAATGATTGGGGGTAGGTTGCTCACCTTGAAGTAGCAGAGGTTTGGACAAAAGTTGGTACGTCTACAAAGCTGGCTGTGGCAGCCTATGGCCACTGTTACATTGTTACATTCTTTTTAATGTTACCATTACCCCGAGGTCACAAGTTAGCCAACCCTACAGTCTGTCTGAATCAAAGCACCAGCCTTCCCTACTACATCAAAGTCATCTGAAGGAATATTTTTTATGTGGCCAGGACAGGACCAATGGCAGGTCCCTTTTCTCTGTACGAGTTCCCTCTGAGTAGAATTTTTGCCCCTGATTGAAACCCCTTCTTGGCTTCTCAAGTTCCAGTTGGAAATGTTCACAGCTCACATTGTTCTGCTGTTTCATTTTACAGCCCAAAGAACTGAGATATCAAGATCGTATCGAGTCCAAATCTAGGTTTCCTGGCTCCCAGAGTTCCCTTTGTTTTCTCAGACTGGCCCTTGATTTCCAGCACCAAGGATGGAGCCCTTGAGCTGAGTTCACAGTATCATTTAGCCACTGATAGGGTATTCCACTTTGCTGTGTGGCCAGAAGAGAGTTAGCATTCCCCTCAGAAACTTTGATTTCCACTGCTGAGGATGAGGTGGAGGGACTGGGAGGTTGGAGAGGCCTGTGAGCCACCCTCTCCCCGCATCATACTCACATACTCCTCCAGCAGTTGTTCTGCGTATTTGGTCAGGAGGCGTGCAAGGTTGTGTGTCTGGCGGATCTTGGCCTCCAAATGGGGAAGGAATGAGATGGAGGAGTCAGTCTGGGGGTCTTCTGGTGGGAAAGAGGAGGGAGCAAGGGGTTAGGAGGGCAACCCAAACCCCACTCCTTAACCATCTTTCCCAAGCTGGTTCTTTCTAACACAGAGGTTCTGCTCTGAATACTAATATTCAAGCTAGGAAGAATCTGACCCAATGAAGGGAAAACCAGGCACCAGACCTCTGCCAAGCAGTTTCCCTTTGTGAGATGCCTCTCCTGTCCCCAAATCACTGCTGAAATCCTATTAAAACCAAATTCATGTACTGCCTTCTTAGTGCCGTCTCCAGACTCTCCATACCCTCAAAAACTTCTTTCTTCCTCTAGGTAATTTGTTTCTCCATGTGAATCTGCCATATCCCAAGACTCCACAGAAGGCAGCCATGCTTGCCCTATATGCTATTCTGAGACCCTTTAAGGACAAAGGTCTCATATCTTTGGATTTCTCCAACTGTTGGTTGAATTCAGTCAGCACCACTGATGCACAGAACTTCCTGCTGGAACATGCCTTTCTGGCCTGTTTTACAGATAGAGAAACTGAAGACTTATTCCCTTCTTGATGCTCTTGTAGTAGTCACTCAGCCAGGAGACATGGAGGAATATCCATAGACGTTAACCCTGCCAGACCTCAGCAGAGGGAACCACTATCCTGGCCAGTGCCATCCTCGATAGTGGAACCGCCAGCATCTGAGCTCAGGTGTTTTTATTGATTCAGAGCTCCTCAGGTGCAGATCATCAGCAATCAAATGCCCTCCCCCCAACCCCATTCCGAAATCCAACACCTGCAGACAATTCAAAACGCCAAGGCCTATGCATCCCTTTTCCCAACACTGCACAAAAACAATTATTTTAAACAGAATTAAGAATAAACTTCCACAACATGCTCCTATGTGAGATCAGCAGTATCAGTGAATCAACATCTATCTATTTGGCCTTCCCTGGTGCAAACCAGAAGGTGGTGCCATAGGAAGACGACTACATTTCCCAAGATGCATACTGCAGGCACCCCAGTGCATGCTGGGGGATGTAGTCCAGACCCAACAACCCTCTCCTTCGGAGTTTCCCACCTTCAGCTGGGATCACAGAAGCCTGAACTTTAGCCTCTTTTCACTCGTAGCTCCTTTATAGATCAAAGACTGCCTTAACTCGGCATCGCCCTCCAGTTCTCCAGCTTTGATTCTTTCCTAATACTCTGAGAGGCACTGTTATCCTGCCCTAGCCCGACCCCAGCGACCCCAGCCTTTCTTCAGGGTGTACTCACCCATATATTCGGTGTTCTAACCCCTGAGCCCAAGCCCCTGAAGCCTCAACTCCGGCCTCCTCTAAACCCTTGCGCTTGCCTTTTCTCCCAATTCATCCGCTGGTTACCTGACACCGGCGTCTCCTCTCTCCCGCCCAGGACGTCCCCCTCCCAGACTTGGGGGTGGGGTGGGGTGTTGACAGAGATCCAAACCCCAGCTTTCGACCCCACTGGCTCGTATTCCCGTCAGGGACCCAGGATCCAGTCACTTAGCCCCTTACCCAGATTTCCCTCCCTTTGGCTCATGCTGGCCCCTGGCCGATCCCGGTTCCCTAACACACCCCTACGGAGGAGGTGGCGGGGAGGGGGTGAAAGGGGGAAAGGGCTAGGGGGCGTGGCTCGGGCTTGGCCAATCATAGCTCAGACCCCAAACATTTCCTTCCCACCACTACTTTCAGGCAAGATTCCTTGGCCCGGAGCTCAGTAACCCTCTTGTGAGGCTTTGACTGGGAAGGGGCCAGAGTCGGGAGGCAGGTGTTGGCACAGTGAATGGGAACTTGGGCCTTTAAGGCAGCTCTTGTGACCCGTAGGGAGGAGGAGACTCAGGCACCTGAGCCAGAGTTTAACAATAAGGGTTGAGAGAGGCGGGTGTGTGTGTGTGTGGTGGTGGTGGGGGAGGGGGGGTAGGCCTGTCTGGATTAGGTCGTACTTAAAACCTCCCGGTCTATCTTCTTGTCTTAGGTGCCTTCTACTTTCTCTGTCACAGTGATGGGGAGTGAGACAGCCGTTCTTCCCGCCTTATCACTAAAGACCCTCTCACACACGGACGTGTGTTAAGGCATCCAACCCAGACTCCCACAGGTGAGAACAAGCTTCAGAGAGGTCATACCTAAACAGCAGTTCATCAACCTGGGGTGGACGCTGAAAGGACTGGACACACTTGTCTCTACGATTGGTTCCCAAGCACCTACTCTGTCTTGGGCTCTGGCACAGACAGGATCCATAACTGGTTTCAGACTTCAGATAATGGAGTCTGTGGTCAAAGGAGTGAAAAGGCCCGTGTGAGGGTGTTAACACAAGCAAACCATCAGAATGAAGGAGTTCATTGGCAGAGTGCATCACAGGTGCACTTGAAGCCAGACTGTCAGCAGTGACCACCACACACTAACCAGCACTATCCGAAGGGGAGAAGAAAAGAAAGAAAGAAAGAAAGAAAGAAAGAAAGAAAGAAAGAAAGAAAGAAAGAAAGAAAGAAAGAAAGAAGGAAGAAAGAAAGAAAGAAAGAAAGAAAGAAAGAAAGAAAGAAAGAAAAGAAAGGAAGGAAGGAAGGAAGGAAGGAAGGAAGGAAGGAAGAAAAGGAAAGGAAGGAAAAGAAAGAAGGAAAGAAAAACCCTGAATGTTGTGCAAAGTGTTTTGAACAACTTGAACAAGCAAAGGATCAGTATCAGCTAAGAAAGAAAAGCTGACTAGACCTTTGTAGGAGTTGAAAGAGTTTTTAATTTAATAAACTCCCAAAGACCAGAAAGAAGAAGAGATGGACTAGCAGAAGGCCTCAGAGAAAAAGTAACCAATATCATGCAACTTATGACTTAGTAAAAGGAGGGAAATGTAGCGGGATGCTTTGAAGAAGTGTTGTTGTTGTTATATGCAGCTTTCCTTGTGGTTGCATGCTGCTTGGGCTTCTGGGAACTTGGCTTAGAATATAACCCAGAGAGTGGGGGAAGGGTAGTTGGCAGTTGGTGGGTTGGTTTGTTGGATGCTAGTTCAGCTCTCTATCAGCTCCCTCTCTCCAAACTAAAGACAGCCAAAAGGTCTGTGAAGATTTCTTCCTTTCTTTCTCTCTTTCAAGGCTGCTACAAGGGCAGGGAAGATTTTTTCTTTCTTTCTCTCTTTCTTTCTATCTATCCTTCCTTTCTCTTTCCTAAGCTAGAAAGTAAAAGAGCACAGTAGCTACCTGTTACAGTCCTATCTATTGATAAGCCAGCTTCAAATAAAATCAACCAAGATGCACTCGTTTTCTTTCCTTTTTATTTAATGTGTGTGTGGAGGGCATGTGCATCTGAGTGCAGGTGCTGGCGGACACCTGAAGAGGGCATTGAATCCCCTGGAGCTAGATTTAAAGGCAGTGCAACGAGGGTGCTGGGAACTAAACTAGGTCCTCTGGAAAAGCAGTGAGGGCTCTTAACCACAGAGCCATCTCTCCTATATTCTTTCTTTTAGAGACAGGATCTCTGTATATCCTTGGCTGGGCTGGAACTCATTATGGAGATCAGGCTGACCTCAAGCATGTAGAGATCTGCCTGCCTCTGCCTTCTGAGTGCTGGGGTTAAAGGTGTGGGCCACCACACCTAGCCTTATTTTTACACCCTCCCAACCCCCATAAAAACCAAACCTCTACTCTTTTTTGCATGTGTATGATGTGTAAGATGTGTGTAGGTAAGAAAACTGTCAGGAGTAGGTTCTCCTCTTCTGCCACACAGGGTCCCAGTTATTGAACTCAGGTGACCACGGTTGGTGGCACCTTGCCAGCTCTATTTCTTTAAGTAAACTTTTAGCTGAACTATAATTTACCAAAGAAAAATCACACATGTAATAAATGTACATCTTGACAGACTAAAAAACAGTGTGACAAGCCCCCAGAAACCCCTTCTTTTTCCTGGCATTCCTAAGGGTGATCACTGTCCTGATCTCTCACACCATAAACGTGTTTGCTTTCTGAGCTTATGTAAATAGAGTTTAATGCACGCTGTCACATCTGGCTTCTTTTATTCAAGACTTATCCCCCCTGTTGGGCATAGCAGGACTTTGGTCGTTTTGGTTGTTGTATCTGTGTCCATGGTACAAACAGGTTGTAACTGGTTTTCCATTCCATTCGGTTGAGGAGTTGCTCCCAGGTTGGTGCTATTATGAAAAGATCTACGAACTTTCCAATACACATGTCTTGGTATTTTGTCCTAGCGTGGTTTCCATTGCTGTGATAAACACCATGATCAAAAGCAACTTAGAGAGGAAAGGATTTATCTCAGTTTACAGTTATAGTTGATCACTATAGTTGAAGGGAAATCAGGGCAGGAACCTGGAAGCAGGAACTGAAGCAGAGGCCATGGAGGAACGCTGCTTACTGACTTGCTTCCCAAGGCTGATTCAGCCTACATTCTTATAGTACCCAGGAACAGCAAGCAGTCAGGGGTGGCACTGTCCACAGTGGTCTGGGCTCTCCCACACCAATCAAGAAAATACTCCACGGATTTACCCACAGGGCACCACGATGGAGGCATTTTCTCAATCAAGGGTCCCTCATCCCAGATGACCCTAGCTTGTGTCGAGTTGACAAAAAACTAGGTGTCGCACATTTGTTTTCTGTTGGGCGTTGACAGCTTGGGAGTGGAATTGCTGGGAGACTGGGTTGGCATAGGTTTAGTTTCACTGGAAAACTTCCAGCTTTCCAAAGTATCTCCACCAGTTACACTCCCGGATTCGAGGACCGTCAAGTTGCTCTGCTACCTCATCTCCGCGGTCTGTCTTTTTCGCTTCCGCCATTCTGGCTCTGCCCACTCGCAGAGTCTAGCGCGCACTTGGCACTGTGACCGAGACGGCTGAATGAATGGATGAACAAGTTAAGTTGGGCCGTGTGGAATCAAACAGCCTGGAGAGGGCAGGCGCGCGCGCGCAGCATCTCAGGGACGCCCACCCGCCGCGGACGCACACCAGGACGGTCCCGCTCGCGCACCCCTGTGCCCACGTGGCCGGAACGCACCGCCTCGCTCGGGCCCCGCGCGTCCAGCCGCACAGCTGCCCCACGGCGCTCCCTCTCCGCGGCGGGCAGAGGGCGCTGTGCGTCCGTGCGCCCCTGAGGGGCGGGCCCGGGCCGGGGCGGGGCTGGCCGGGCTTCCAGGCCGGGGCTCTAGCCGCCCGCGCCGCCCGGGCCGCTCCGGGGACGGGCCGGGGCGGGGCACGGTCGCAGGAAGCCAGGCGGGGACGCGCGGAGGCGTTGGGGAGCGAGGGAGGGCGCGGCCAACTCCCGGAGGGACGGCAGGCCGAAAGAGCCGCGCCGGGGCCTGGCGCGCAGCCGGAGATCGCCGGACCGCAGGCCGCCCCACCACGGGCTCTAACCCGGCCCCAGCCCCGCCAGCATGGCCGGCCGGACCGTGCGGGCCGAGACCCGGAGCAGGGCCAAAGATGACATCAAGAAGGTGATGGCGACCATCGAGAAGGTCCGGAGATGGTGAGCGCTGCCCCTGGGCCAGGCACACAGCCACCTCCTTGGCCAGCTGCCCCCGCCCACCAGCTGTGCTCTGAATCGACAGGGCTCCCCCCTTCCCCTGGCGATTCCCAGAGGTCTACAAAGCGTGGTCCGGAGTGGTGCTTTCCCAGAGCGGGAGCCCTCGTGTTTGCCCCGCCCCCTGAAGCTTTGACACTCTTGCAAGCTCGGCCCCGGGGTCTTCATTGCTGGAGTCCTTGGCCAGGCCTTGGTGGCTCCCTGCTGGGTGTCCCAGGTGTCTGCAAAACCTCAGCTCCCAAGTTATATCCGTCTATGCCCTGGGGTTTGCAGAGCTGTTAGCGAAGCTGTCCCTACCGTAGCACATCTCCGGACCTCCAGCCCTCACCCTTGGGCCCCCCTGACTTAGTCTCCTGCCCTCTCACAGGGAGAAGCGCTGGGTGACTGTGGGTGACACTTCCCTTCGAATCTTCAAGTGGGTGCCTGTGGTCGATCCCCAGGAGGAGGTGAGCAAGCCCAACCCCCAAAAGGCCTCGCATCTGTGAAACCTCAGGCAATTTCTCTCCCCTCCTTGACCTCTCTCCACCTTCTGTCAGCTTGGAGACTCCAGTGTGGAGCTCAGGCACATGGTAACAATTATTAGGCACACACACACACACACACACACACACCATGACCCCCGCATCCCCCCGCCCCTGCCTTTCTCTGAGTTTAAGACCTAACTCAACCTACACAATCTGAGGCAGCACCTTTTGCTTCCCTGAGCCTAAGTTTCCTTATCTGTACTGAGGCATTTGTAAGAGCTCACTAGACAACTAGCTCTAACCTTCCCCCTCTAACCCTCAGGAGAGGCGGCGGGCAGGAGGTGGGGCAGAGAGATCCCGTGGCCGGGAGAGACGTGGCAGGGGCACCAGTCCCAGAGGGGGTGGCCCCCTCATCCTGCTGGATCTCAATGGTATGTAGAGATTCTGGAATGGGGGGTGTGAAGGAAGCTACTGGGGGCCCTCTGGCCAACCAACTTGGCTTTTGCTTCAGCAGATGAGAACAGCAACCAGAGTTTTCATTCAGAAGGTTCACTGCAAAAGGGCACTGAGCCCAGCCCTGGGGGAACTCCCCAGCCCAGCCGTCCTGGGTCACCGACTGGACCCCCAGAAGCCATTACAGAGGACACTCAGCCCCCACAACTGGGCCAAGAGAGAGGTAGGAACATGTGGCTCTCAGGAGCCCTCTCCTCTCCAAAGTTGAACCCACCATCTTGTCCTGGTACCTGTCATGTCCTGTCTCCCAGTCCTGCCGTCCACGGGGGGGGGGGGGGGGGGGGGGGGGGGGGGGGGGGGGGGGGGGGGGGACGACGGACACGGGGGGGGGGGGGGGGGGGGGGGGACGGGGGGACACGACACGGACTTCCCTCACCCTGGCAGAATTAACTTCCAGCTGCTGCCTCATTCTCCTCTGGCTTCTTAGACTTACGGGTAGCATATCACCATCTGAAATTTTCATGCAAATGTATTTCTTTGCTTGCTTATTAACTTTTCCTGCTGCATCTCAGTCAGCTGTGCTGACCCTGTCTATTCCTGGGACATCGGAATGCAGCCACAGCAGCTGTCCCGTACATACTAGTTCAGAGAGTTGATAACTCTGATAGGCATAGTGATTATTAGCAGTGGAGTGACGGCTGACAGAGCCCCTTCTCTGCCAGGCATTCTGAGCACTTCAGTTGTTTCTGTTTTCTCATTTAATCGTCACTGTCATTTAATGGGCACGATCATCCATTATGATCCTTGTTTATACACGAGGAGCTCAAGATCCAGAGAAAGATGGCCAAACTTACAGAGCCAGTGAGCCAGCACCTTGGGCCTGAGCCCTCTGCAGTTCCCCTGTCTTATATAGTCGGTCCCCTACCCGGTCAGTACTCCTTCCCTGGCGCGGCTGATTTCCGCGCCTCCGGCTCTGCCTTCTCGTTTCTCACTTGTACCTGCTCCTGCCTCCTCACCTGTCTCCAGTGGCCTCCACACAGCTGCAGAACAGCTTTCCCTAAAGCACAGATCCAAAATGGTTCTTTTCCTGCTTCATATCCTTCAGTGGCTCCCCATGGCTTTTGATTCCTTTGTTTGACCCTGGGTCCTTCACAAACTGTTTTTGGCTGAAACTGTTCTTTGCCAAGAACATCATGATATGGGCCTCGGGACCATGTCTGGATTGTTCCAAGTACCTTTGCTAATGTGAACTGATAGGATGGGGATACACCTCAGGGTTACAGTGCTTGTCTGACGCGCCCAAGGCCCTGAGCTCCATCTCTAGTACCACAAAAATGAATGAATGAATGAATGAATGAATGAAAATGCTAGCCAGCACTTACTGAGCACATACTATGTGCCAGACATTGTGCCGAGGGCCTTACCCATATTACCTCACTAGATTGCCACAGCAGTCTCTTGCGGTATGACTGTCACTGTTCCCACTCTGCAGATGATGTAATTGAAGCTCAGAGAAATAGTTTGCCTAATGTCAGGATTTGGATTTGGTACAACATAGAATCTGTGGTCACTAAGCATATATTTCCCTCTGCCTCGATTCTGCTCTACCCGTGTTTATCTCCTGGCTCATTCCCTACTAACAAGAGCCAGCTTAGTCTCCCTTCCTTCCTTGGCGTCTTGGTGTCTTCCTCTGCTCCTGCAGTGTTTTGTGTGTGACTGTGCCTGTCTGTTTCTTTCGATCCTGGTCTATCCTCCCGGCACAGAGTAGCTGCTCAGGAAGTATCTGTTCATTTGGCATTCCAGACCCAGGGGGCACACCTGCAGGTGGTACTGATGAACCCCCGAAGCTGACCAAGGAGGAGCCTGTTCCAGAGTTGCTGGAAGCCGAGGTGAGAGGCCAGAGACTGGACTCTGGCCTTGTGGGGGATGGGGGCTTTGGGGGAACAGGGAGACTGCATTCTGGGGGTCCAGGAGGCAGATGTGGACCTAGAACCCACTGAAAGGCTTAGTTAGAAGTTGGATTCTCGGGTAAAGGGGAGTGTTTTAGAGACACCATCCTGAGGGCTGGACCACGGCTGACTTAAGAGCATTGAAAGCATAATGTGATCTTGGTGCTCCTCTAACGATTTAAAAAAAAATATGTAGGCTCAGAGTGCACCTTGGTGGTACGTCACTTCCTAAGTGTGCACGAGAGCCTGAGTCCCCCCCATTGCACAGACACACATCCTGAGCTGCAGAGTTAGCTGGAGACATTGCCGTGCCTCCCCACAAGGACGGCCTTGACACGCTTCTCACAGAAATCTTAATTCTTCCTCCAACGTGTTGGTGCCCTAGTCTACATTATGGTCACTTGGTCCTGGGCCAGACTCTGGGTCCCCAGGGAGTAGAGCGGAAAAGGCAGAGGCTAGGAGGCTGTACTCCTGGTTAGAGTGGAGCTCACACCTGTCCGCCCTTCCTCTTCAGGCCCCTGAAGCTTACCCTGTCTTTGAGCCAGTGCCACCTGTCCCCGAGACAGCCCAGGGTGACACAGAGGACTCGGAGGGCGCCCCCCCACTCAAGCGCATCTGCCCAAATGCCCCTGACCCCTGAGAAGCTGCCTGCCTCCTGTCCTGTTGCTCCAGGGGCCCCTTTGGCTTTTTATAAATAAAGACCCTTTTGTAATTTTGTGTCATGTCATTTCCCTGTCAAGGCTGGGGAGGGTCTTTGGAGACCGTTTTGGCTCACGCTCTGTGCCTCAGATGGGGTCACCAAGGCTCTGACCTGTACTCACACCACGATTGGATGTGCAGCGAGGGCTTGAGCCAGGGCCTCGACTCCCGTGGACCCCACCTTGCCCTTCTTCACCGACTTTCACCCTCCCCAGGGCCCAGCAAGTATTGCAGCTCCCATTTCGCTCACAGGAACTCAGGCCCACAGGGGCAGAGAGGCCTGGAAGGACCCAGCCCCTTCCCTGCCCTCAGAAAGCTACAGCATCATGTCTCCAGTGAACTACTCCTTCCATGTGGAACCCTAGGTTCACTTCTTGTCTCTTGCATAATTGTCACCTCCTCCTAGAGACCCTCCCTGTCCTGGGCTCCATCGGCATCATCTCCTCTGAGCTCCCTAAGCTTCCTTCCCTCGGTCTCAGCATCTATCAGGCTGCTTGGGGACCGTGAGTCTGTGCTTCTGTCTTTTAGGCTGCAGGCATCTCAAGGACAGAACGAGGTTCCCAGCCGTACTTAGCTTAACACTGGGAACACAGTAAGCCTAGCATACGCTTCCTGAATGACTGAATCGATAAATAGGGCTGGGCATGGTGGCACGCGTCTGTAATCCCGGTACACAGGGGGCTGAGGCAGGAGGGCTGTGAGTTCCTTTCACTATCTGTGTGGCTCTAGGCAGATCGTTTCTACTCTCTGACTCTTAGTTTGTTCACTGGGCCAATAGGATAATAACTAGGCCTCACCCCACCCCACCCCACCCCAGCTCTGGCCAGTGCCTGGTGAGAAACTTCAACCGTACAAGAACTCCCGATCTGTACTTGTCAGAGAAGTAGAGTCAGGTGAGTTAGCCCTGTTTTAATTTTTTAAAAAAGAAGAGTCTGAGGTTTAGGGAAGAATCATTTAAAAATGTTGGTGTCTCCTGGAGTAGTGGTGGAGCCAGGGCTGGCTAGGGAGGCCAGAGCAGGGATGTGAGCGAATGCGTTCCTATTGCTGTAGATCTGGGCAGCTTAGTGCTACCCAGATTCATAATGTTATTACTCTGCAGGTCACAAGTCCATAATCAATGTCCCTGGGCTACAGTCAAGGTGCCTGCAGGGCTGGCTCCTGCAACAGGCTGGCAGGGAAAATCTGTGTTCTTGGCCTTTCCAGCTGCTAGAAGCTGCCTGCGTTCAGGAATGGATTCAGGCTTGTGGCTTCTTTGAAACCCACCGGGCAGCTTCTGATTGTTCTGCTTTCTGTTCATCATCGTATCTTTATCTGGCCCTCCTGCTGCTCGTGTGGCTCCCTGTGCTCACACTGGCTTGTCTGAGGTGTCAACCCTCCATCTTGAAATCCAGTCCATCTGAAAACCCCACTGCCGTGTAACGTAGCATGCTCACACCCTGGAGATCAGGACATGGTCATCTCCGGAGGGTCAGTAATGCGTATGGCACAAGCAGTAAGGTCCGTGATTTTCTGAGTGTGTGTCATCTTATTATTCCCCTCAGTGCCACTGTGAAGAAATGCAAGCCCGCCATAAATGTAAAGTGCCTTGTATGGTTTAGCAGCACATGTTAAGGCCCAGAGTTCAAGTTCTGGGTTTGAATTTCACCATCTGCATTCAGTTTCTTTATTCTAGTTTTATGTATGTGGGTGCTTGCAAGTATGCCTATACACCATGTATGTGCAGTGCCTGCGGCGACCAGAAGAGGGTGACAGATCCCCTGAAACCAGAGTTACAGTTTTTAGCTGCCATGTGGAGCTGGGAATGGAACTTGGGTCCTCTGGAAGAGCAACCAGTGCTCTTAACTACTGAGCCATCTCTCCATCCCCTCTTTTTAAAATTACTATTTTTAATTATGTGTAGAGGTGTGTGTATGTGCGTGTCTGCATATGGATGCGTACACATGAGTGCAGGTGCCCTCGGGCCAGAGGTGTCAAATATCCCGGAACTGGAGTTACAGACAGTTGTGAGCCACCGTGTGGGTGCTGGGAACCTGAGTCCTCTGGAAGAGCAGCAGATGTTCCTAACTACTGAGCCTTCTGCCTGGCCCCTGAAATCGTTCTCAATGTGACATATCTGTTCGTTCTCATCTGCCTTGTTTTATCATCTGTAAATGGGGGTAATAGTAATGTGAGCCTGGTAAAACCATTCTAAGAATTAAGTGAGGAATCACATGGAGAGAGAGAGAGAGAGAGAGCCCTTGATGGGGATGCACAGGAAGAGTTCTTTTCCTCATCCTCCCATATTACAGAGAAGGATAGACCAAGATATAGGGATGGTACCAGAGACCCGCTCAGTGAGGCTGGGAAGGTCCTGGCCCTGTGGCAGGCACCATTCTGAGTGGCACTGAAAGACTGGAGCTAGTCTTCCCACTTCTGTGCCTTTCCTGGTCACAGGCTTTGGCTACTGTTCCGAGCCAGCTCCTACTTTCTCTGTGGCCAGCGCCCCCAGCCTTGTCTTGGTCTGTGAGCCACTTTTCTGGCCACATATCTGATGCATAGCTGCTGTGCCTTCCTTCCCCCCTGCACTCTTCACTCCAGGCTCTCCTCCCCACCCTCCCCCTGCCCATGTCACCTGGGTGCTCACTGCCCTGCCCTAGCCTTTTCTTTACACTCTGCCTCTCTGCCTCACACGTATTCTCCAGTTAGTTCCCTTCCTCCAAATTATGCCCTTAGCCTCCAGACGCAAGTGGCCAAAAGGTGACTCAAGCCCTGAGGTGTCCCGGGTCTACGTTCATCTTCTCATCTGCATATCCTTTCCATTTCCTGTGCCCCTCCATGTCCCCAGCCCCAGCCCCATTCCTGAGCCAGCGTGTCCTGAGTCTCCATCCTATGGTTATGTAGCTCTACTAGGGTTCTCTGGAGGGACAGGACTGATTGAATGAATATATGCAGAGCGGCCTCTAAGCTGTGGTCCAGCTAGTCCAACGATGGCTGCCTCCCAACCGAAAGTCCAAGAATCCAGTAGTTGTTGAGTCCACGAGGCTGGATGTCTGAGCTGGTCTTTGGTATACGCAGAATCCCAGAGAAGTAGGCTCTAATGCCAGTGAAGGAATAGACTTGCCAGGGAGAGTGAGGGCAAGAAGGCAAAAACTTCCATGTCCTTTATTTAGGCTGCCACCAGGAGGTGTGGCCTAGATTTAGGGTGGGTCTTCCCATCTCAAAAGATCTAATTAGTAAAAATCCCTCACAGATATACCCAGCCATTGGGTTTTAGTTAATTCCAGATGTTGTCAAACTGAGAACCAAGAGCAGCCACAAGCCCACCCTTTGTCAGCTTGACACACACTCTTATCTCTTTATACCATGCTTAAATTGCAAATGGAAACAGGAACATGGTGACAATTACATGTAACGTGACATAACTATACATGTACAACCACAGATGCATCGTGTATTTTAAGTGGCAATGTCCCTTTATGTTATTATCTCATAACTTAGATATAATAGCCGCCGACATTATCTCAATTGATGTTACATTACATGATAAACTAAGGAAAGAAAACACAAATATCTGTACAAACACGTTCCTAACAAAATATTTTTCTGCACAAGCTAGAAAGAGTTAAGGGAGCTGTGGTGGTAGCTGTCACCCTTGCATCTTTCAAGTCCTTGGTGGTGACACTAATTCCTGCAGTTCCTCCTGGTATTTGATATTGTCTTTGGTTCACTATTTCTCCTGGTAGAGCCAACTCCAGTGGCTTCCATTTGGCCTTTCCAACCATAATAGCCCTCACTCTACAGGCCAGGGACCCAATGTGGAAATTCTGCCAGCTTCTAAGTATATCTATCCCAATTACACGTTCTGCAACTGGGGAAATTACAGGATGAGTTTGGGGACTCACTGGATGTACTGTGAGTCAGATATCAGCCGGAACTCCATTAATCCCCTGACTTCCATAAGCCCCTACTTTAGCTGGGGGTCCACAGTGTTTTAGGGGTGTCCCAGAGTCAGTATCAATTCAGAACCAGTCTCCAATTGAACCCGGGAAGTCTGAGTGTTTCCTTTCCCCCAGTGTACAGTTACCCTTGGAAAGGCTGTAGGTCCCTCTGGGGAAGGATTGAAAAAAGACTAACAGGTATTTTATCAAGATCTGTTGTTGGGTATTCACCAGAGAACACGGCTCGGACATGGGTTTAAGCCAATAGAAAGTTTTTATCTGCTGGCTGGCAACTACACTGGGTGCTCAGCATCCCCAGTGTAGCCCCAAGTCTTTCTCAGGGTGAGTTAAGCACAAAAACCATATTCTGAGTCGACATACTTCAGTTAACAAGAACAGTTAGCCAGAAGCGGAACTATAGAAGCTTAAAAGCAAGGTTAGTACATTTTACCAGAACTACATGGACTTCGATGGATTAGGCCTTTGTTTTAGTTTTAGCAGGTTGTCTACACGCTGAGTCTTACAGCCTGAATGGCACTTTCATTATGGAGTCAGTTGTGCTAAGGTCTCAGGTCCTACTGAGGTCTGTGGCCCTGTTACAGTTCCTTCCTCAGCAGAACCTGGCTGTCCTTTTATTCAAGGGGTTCTGGGTCTGCAAACTGGGTCAAGTCTGGAAATTGGTCCACAGGCTGAGGTTCCCTCTTGTCGCGATCCAGTGTAGCCTTTCTTTCATTTGTATTCATTCTTTCATTTGTTTGAGAATTTTTCTTCTCATATAGATAAAAAACAAAACAAAACATAGTAGGCTTCTTACATATTTCATGCCTGGAAACACCATAATTAATTAGCCAGTACCAAAGGTCCATACAGGTCATGCCGCCATAAAAATCACTGTGCCTGTGCTGCCCAGTACGGGTCAGGCCATTTATGGACATTGCTTTGTCTGTGCTGCCCAATCCGCTAACTATGATTACCTTGCTGCTGTCGAGTCAGTGCTGCTCCTGACCCCGCTACTCTGAGGCCCATTTGAAATTGCATTTAATTCATCCAACTGAGCAGCAGCATCTCCAGCCCTAAGACCTGACACGGAAAGGGGGACAACAGAGCTGTTCAAACGTGCTGGTTCCTCTCTTACCATTTTGTGTCTTACAGAGTCAGCGAAGGGCGTGCCTTCTGGGCATTCCTACTTTGGAGGACCAGGTTTACACAGCGTACCCACTCTGGCACTCAGTTTCCCTGAGCCTTAAAATCCCTTCATCAACACTAAGCCAAGGGATAGCAGGCAACTTCAACTCCTTTTCACAGGCCATCTTGTGACGTTCTACTGCCATGAAGAGACACATGACCATGATAACTCTTATATTTTTTTTAAAAACTCACTTAATTGGAGTCTTGTTTACAGTTTCAGAGAGTTAGTTTATCATCATCGTGGTGGGGAGCATGGTGACAGGCAGGCAGGCATGGTGCTGGAGAGGTAGCTGAGAACTGCTGCATGGTGATCCACAGGCAGGTGGGAGAGCATGGAAAAGGGCCCAGGTGATGACATGCTGGGCCTGACCAGGCCCACTCCCAGTGACACGCCCCCTCCAACAAGGCCACGCCTCTTAATCCTTCCCAGGCAGTTTACCAACTGGAGACTAAGCTGGCAAATATATGAGCCTCTGGGGGCCATTCTTATTTAAACTACCAAAATACCTTTGTTTCTTTCCTTTGTGTTGGTGTGAGACAGGGTTCCACTTTGAGGCTCTTTCTGTCCTGAAACTTACTATGTAGACCAGGCTGGCCGTGAATCTCAGAGATTCACTTGCCTCTGTCCTTCCAAGTCCTGGGATTAGAGATGTGCTGTCACACCTTTTGTAACTAAACCTACAATCTCCACTCAGTGGTCCCAGACCAATAAACTCAGTCTGTTTCAGTTTTTAAGTTTATTTTACGTGTATTGGTGTTTTGCCTGCATATATATCTGTACACCACATGTATGAGTTACAGTTTTAAGCTGCCATGTGGATTATAGGAATCAAACCTGGGTCCTCTGGAAGAGCAGTCAGTGCTCTTAACCCCTAAACTGTCTCTCCAGCACCCCCTAATCCAGTTTTATGTTCTTCCACTATTATCCTACACCCTCATAATCCATCCCCACACATATTCTCCAGACTTCACCGGATTAGGAGACACTTTCTATCTCCCTTCTGGGAGTCTGCGGAGCCTTAAGTCTGGTTATAGGTCTAGGCGGGCCTTGGGGGACATCAGTATTGTTTTGCCTGATGTTTCTCTCACTGCTGGTTTAGCACAATGAAATATTAATTTCCTCAGGCAAAGGTGGAAAGGCATATCTCAGGAAGTGGGGTGTGAGGGTGGAGAGACAACTTCCTCAGGTGAGACAAACCACTGAGAGTCTGAGGGCTCTGAGTTCTCAGCTTCCCTCCCGCACGTTCCCATCCCAGGTTACGGGGTCCCACTCCTTACCAATCCCGCCCTTACTTTAACTGCTGGCACCCTCTGAGGCTAGGACTTGAATTTTTGCTGTAATTCAGCCAACCTTAAAATGAGGGCTTCGGTTTAATTTTCCTCAACTTGAGCTCTGTGGCTGCTGGAGAGAGGATTCTCCTCCAGGGCACACTTAGAAACCTTTAAAGTGTCTGTGCGCATCTGGAGCCGGTCAGTCACATCAGTGAGTTCATTGGTGTCCTTCATGGTATTCTGAGGTTCTAGAAGTTGGTTAATTTTATCATGGAGCTTATTCTTTTCCTTTCTGTTTGTTCAGAGGTGCGAGGAGCAACTGACAAGCATTGTTCTCTTCTACAAATTGTTAGAAGTTTTATACAGAGAGTCAGGATTGTCATATGCATTTGTCTCGGTAAGTTTGTCAGATAGTTCATGAATGGGACCTTACTGCTCTCCATGCTTCGAGGAGAGGTTTCAGTAACTGTCAGCAAATTGGAAAGCCTGTTCCAATTAAATAATAACTCATCCTTATGTTGCTCTAGATCAGCAATGCTCAACCTGTGGGTCGTGACTCCTTTTGGGGTCGAACAACCCTTTCACGGGGGGTCTCCTAAGACCATCTGCATATCAGATATTTACATTATGATTCATAGCAGTAGCAAAACTACAGTTATATAATAGCAATGAAAATAATTTCATGGTTGGGGGTCACCACAATGAAAGGAACTGTATTAAAGGGTCACAGCATTAGAAGGTTGAGAACCAGTTCTCTAGAGCCAACCACTCCTGGCACCACAATCTGTATTAGTCAGTGTTCTCTAGGGGAACAGAACTTACAGAATGGAAATATATATATTAAGGGAATTTATGAGAATTCCAGGATGTGGTCCAGCTAGTCCAACAATGGCTGTCTCCTGCCAGAAAAGTCCAGAAACCTAGTAGTTGTTCAGTCCATGAGGTGAGTGTCTCCGCTGGTCCTCAGTCTACAGTGGAGTCCCAGAGAAGTAGGCTCTAATGCCAGTGGAGGAATGGACTTGCCAGGGAGATTGAGGGCAGGAAGCAAAAGCTTCCTTCTCCCATGTCCTTTATATAGGCTGCCACCAGAAGGTGCGACCCGGATTTAGGGTGGGTCTTCCTACTTCAAATTGTCTGATGAAGAAAACTGTCTAACAGGTGGGCCCTCTTGGGGTTTGTTAATTCCAATTATTGTCAAGGTAACAAAAATAGCCATCACAGGAGCCTAGGAAGTAGACAAATCTCAGGTTCTCCTGCCTCCATCTATCTCCCTAGGGCTTGGATAACACGCATGCACCAGGCTTGGTTTCATGCAGTTCTGAGGAGTGACTGAGTACGCGCTAAGCACGTACTCTACCAGCTGAGCCCCATTCCCAGCCTCACTCTGCTTTAAGTGCCAAGAAGACTGCTGCCACACTTCTGACAGTTTCTTGCTTCACTCCGCCCCACTCCCCAGCCTGAGCCCCTCTGCTCTGCGGTGGGCAGCCCTTCACACCCTGCCAAGCCTTCTTGTCTTGTGACTTACAAGCAGGGTGTGTCCTCCGCTGCTGCTGCACACTGCCAGCTACTTCCCCAGACGGTCTCATCTTGAGGCTTCACTTCTGCTGTCTGCTGTGCCACGACCTTTCCTCTCCCCTCACCCGTCGGGTTCCTCTTGTCTTTCAAACCTTGGCACTGTAGTAATGGTTATCATCTTGCCTCTTTGACTTTCGTGGTGGTTCCTGCCCCTGCTCTGAGGGCCTTGCAAGTGGTATGGTCATCCAAGCATCCACCTGGGTGCTCCACAAGGGCAGACGGACTCCCTGCATTGGTGACATGGAGTGACTGTTTA
The DNA here is from genome assembly GCA_026225945.1 of Cricetomys ansorgei. Lineage (NCBI taxonomy): Eukaryota > Metazoa > Chordata > Mammalia > Rodentia > Nesomyidae > Cricetomys > Cricetomys ansorgei. The sequence goes on along the minus strand of JAMJFZ010000597.1, from coordinate 20,226,703 downwards.
CTTGCTGTTTACTGGGCACTGTTCTAGGCCCTGGGGATTCGACACAAGCAACCAAGAAAAGAACCCCGCCCTCGGGGGTCTGCCCTGGGGATATCAGGGCCATGGTAGGAAGTCAGACAGATGCTCAGTCTCATAAGGATGAGGAGATAGATGTTCAAAGAAATGCAGCTCGGGCATGTTCGTAGTTGTGCAACCTTGTAGAGCGTGTGAACACAAACTGAGAAAACTGTAATGTCCCGGGTGATATAATCTGGTGGGAAACCGTCACGTCTGCTGCTTGTTGTTGACTGAGACATTGTTGTGTGCTCTTGAGTGTACTTTGGAAAAATTCTGCAGAAAAAGAGAGATGGGAGAAAGAACCGGTTACAGTTTTAAACACGGGGGTCAGGAGAGGCACCTCTGGGGCAGTGTTTAAGAAGAGCTTGAAAGAGGCCAGGCTGTGAAGCATGTGAGGGTCTGGGGAGAGCGCACAGAGCATTTCAGGCAGAGGGAACAGCCAGCACAGAAGCCCCGAGCTAGGACGTGCCTGGCAACAAGGTCAGCATGGCTGGAGCCGAAGGGAGGAGAAGCATCATGGGACGTGAGCTCATGTGGGAACAGCCTCACAGGCAAGCAAGCACAGGTCTACATCAGACTGGGAGCTTTAAAACGTTGCCATTACACTGAGCATTGAACCTTTCTTACATTTATTTACTGTGTGTGCGAGCTCACATACACACATGCTGGCTGCACCAGTGGAGCTCAGAGGAAAATGTGAAGGGATTGGTTTTCTCCTTCCCTGTGTGAGCACCCAGGACAGAATTCAGGTCGTCAGACTTGGTGGTAAGTCTGGTCACCTGTTGAGACATCTCACAAGCCTTACGTTTAATTGTGTTTGTGTGTGTGTGTAGGTCAGAGGACAATTCTTAGGGAATCATTCTCTCCTTCCTCTATGTAGATACTGGGGATCAAACTTAGATTGTCAGGCTTGGCGGAAGTGCCTTTACCCACTGAGCTTTCCCTCCAGCCCCCCGGCCCCCATTGGCTTTTTGAGATAGAGTCTTGGTATATAGTCCTGGCTGGCCTGGAACTCGCAAAGCAGCCTTGTTGGCCTGCCTTTGCTAACGGAGTGCTGGGATTAGCATGGACCACTGTTTATGAGTTTATGAGTTTATGTGTGCTGGGAATTGAAGCCTGGGTTTCATGCACACGTGCTCCACCAACACAGTACTTACTGTCAACATCTAGGTTGTTTTGTGGGTCATAATGTTTCTTTTTGTTGCTAAGTGGAGTTCCATGGTCCTGAGTCTGACCCAGGTAACCGGCTCTCTGGATACAGAACAGGTGGGCCCGAGTCCTCCCTCTCTCTCTGAGTCCTGCCTCTTATTGCTGCCTTAAACTTCTTAAGCCAGGGTCATCCTGGGTGAGTGCACCCACCCGGGGGGATGAGCACCCTTTTCCCAGGAGTATTCTAGAATGAACAGTTCATGGCATTCCCAGAAATCTGGGGACAAAACTATATCAGAGGAGCTAAGATAATTGAGTGTGTTGTTTGCCAAAGGGCTTTCTTAGCTTTAGCCCTATACGTAACATAATCCAGGAAACCCTGAGTCCCTAGCACACTGAGATGATTGGGCCACCCTAGTAGAATTCTGACATCGCTCTGGGGCTCCCTGTATGGTTTATACTTTTCTATTACTGTGATAAGACACCATGACCAGAGCAACTTATAAAGAGTTTAATTGGGTTAGAGTTTATGACGTCAGAACGGAGGCAGAGGTGGGTGGCTGGAGCACCAGCTGAGCGTGCACACCTCGACCCACCAGAAGCAGGAAGCAGAGAGAGCACAAGAAATGACACCAGTCTTTTTTTTTTTTTTTTTTTTTTTTAAAAGACAGGATTTCTCTGTGTAGCCCTGGCTGTCTTGGAACTCGATATATAGAGCAGGCTGGCCTCACACTCAGAGATTCCCATGTCTCTGCCTCCCGGAGTGCTGGGATTAAAAGTGTGTGTCACCATGCCAGGCTCCACACTTCCTCCAACAAGGCCACATATCCAGTTCCTTCCCAAACCATTCCACTGACTGGGGACCAAGTATTTAAACATAAGGGCCCATTGAGGGGGTATTCTTATTCAAACCAACACAAGGCCTCTTCTCACTCTAAATCAGTGATACTCAACCTGTGGGTCGTGACTCCTTTGGTGGTCGAACAACCCTTTCACAGGGGTTGCCTAAGACCATCTGCATATCAGATATTTACATTATGATTCACAGCAGTAGCAAAATTACAGATACGAAGTAGCAACAAAAGTAACAAATGGTTGTGGGTCACCACCGCATGAGGGACTGTGTTAAAGGGTCGTGGCGTCACGAAGTTGAGAACCACTGCTCTTAGATCAACCATGCTTCCCCCTATGGTTGACTTTTTCTTTTTGAAAAAAAATTATATTACTTACATTACTTTTTATTTATTTATTTATTTGTGTGTGCGTGTGTGTATGTGTGTGTGCGCGCGCGTGTGCTTTGAAACCTTCGTGGCTCCTATGTCTTGGATCCAAATTTTGAACTCTTCTCAGGCTATACTGAAGTGCTTCAACTTTTAGGCCTACGAACAGAGTTTGCTTGGTTTACGTAATCTTGACTGGGCTGGCAGCATTTAAAATCCCAATGATTTCATATGAGAATCTGGACTCCTGGCTGCCTTGAAAGTAGAAGTTCTGAAACATGGAGCATGCCTCCCAGAGTGCTTATCAGTAAGAGCTACAGAAAACTGGCCACTCCTGGGCAGGATGAAGCTAGGCTGTTACTTCTGCCTCCTCTAGTATTGGCTCCTTGCGTGGCCTCAGGCTGATGTCCCATCACCCCAGCCCCTCTCTTAGTTTTCATAATGGCTCAGTGTCCTCCAGTCATTTGGACACCATGCTGCCATTTCACACCTGTCTTCAGCTGTAGAACTCACCCAGTTCTTCAGCATGGCAGACAAGGTCTTGTCCATGTGGCTCCTGCCCACCTCTCTTGCCCCTCTTCCTGGAATTCCCTGCCTAACTTTTAACACTGAAGCTGAGCTGTAATCTCACTAGGAAGATCAGATGACCAGAGTTATGCTCAGCTCTACAGTGAATTTGAGGCCAGCATGGGCTGCATGAAACACCAACTCAAAAGAGAATAATCATAAAACAAAACATCGAAGCTGCTTATTTCACTTAGTTCTTGCTGTTACTCTGGCTGGAAAGCTCTTCCCACCCTCTCATGTCAACTGTTATAAGGTCCTAAGATCCAGTTACTACACGACACAACCCATTAATAAAGGAAATCTTTATTTGAGTTTAAATGAAGAAAAAGGAAAGGAAAGGAAAGGAAAGGAAAGGAAAGGAAAGGAAAGGAAAGGAAAGGAAAGGAAAGGAAAGGAAAGGGAGAAAATTGGCTAACCAAAGCAAAAGCAAGAGCTGGCCAGAGAAAGGGAACTAGCCAGAGGCACAGTCTCAGAACTAAGTTCAGGACTGTGCCACTGGGTTGGAATTTTAGGAGCTTTTAAAGCTAAAACTCACAACCTACCTGTGTCAACAAAAGCAGAAGTCGGTCATACTTTTGTCTATCGTTAACAAAGAATATCTTGAGCCCAGGGCATAAAGATAAACACAGTCTACCAATGTACAGAAAACATCCTGTATAAGAGTTATAAATGTACCATCTTGTCTGGTTTTTGGAGGAAGGCACACAATCAAGGAGGGGGAGGGGTCCCGGTTAGCTTGACCCTAGGGGAAAGATGATTATGTCCAGACTCAGTGTAGTCCCCGGGGGTTGGAATCTTCCCACCACATGTATGTCCCAGCCGCAGCTCCCCTGCCTGTAGTTGGCAGCCACACACAGGGCCGGAGGGGTGTGGTGGGGAGGACACAGCATGGCGGGGCGGCTGTGGGTTTATGGCATCCTGCCTTGTCCTTGGCAGACCTCTGGTGACTCGATGAGAGGACAGCCACTGGGGAACACGCTTCAGGGGGCGTCTCCACTTTACTTTGAGGTGTAGGGTACGCATAAGGCCACAAGCAGGAGAGGGTCTATGGTACCCAGGGTTAGGATCCATTGGTTAAGACAAGGAAATTGGAGTAGCCTTATTTGCATGTGGGGCTCAAGTCTAAGCGTCAAGGTCCTGCAAGGACACCTTCTGCATGAGGTGTGGTCTCACAGGAAAAAGAGGAAGGCATCTTATCAGTGAATGGACCCATCCCTAGGCTTCCAGCTACAGTGCAGATAAGCACCAATCAAGCCACATTCCCTTGCTTTTGTGAAGCAAGAAGTATTTAATATTTAGCTGGGTTCTGGCCAGGGCTAAGGTAGGAGCAGCCGAACGCCTGCCGTTCTCATCTCCTAGGATGACCCAGGTTCCAAGCCAGCTTCAGCCTACTCTTGCCTCTATGACAGTCCTACAACCCCATACCACACTGGTCCTGCCATCTCAAGGAATGCCCCCTCCCCCTTCCCCCTGCACCCCTCCTGGCTGCATAGTCCCTCTGTACTTTTGCTGGGCCTGCGTTTTCTTTTGGGCCATTTTGCAGCCCTTACTTTTCAGGACTTGGAGTCATTTCGCCGCCTACTGGAAGATTTCCAACTAAGTCATTTCCTGGGTATGTCACTATACTTCCCATTTTGCTAGATCTCTTATTTCCTGTTAGTAGAAGGCCATACTTGTCCTTCTAGGGCACAGTGTTGTGTGTGACAGCCACTTTTCATCACTGATAAACACGAATGACACACGCGTTAAGGATAAACAGACAAAACCAAGCACGTTTTCTTCACTGGTGAGGTCCTATTCTTTCTCACTGTATCAGGGCTGGAGCTGGTAAAATGTTTGCCTAGCACCCATGAAGTCCTGAGCTCAACCCCCCGGTCATGTAAACCAGGCAGGGTACCCATTCTTGGCCACATAGCAAGTTTTAGGCCCCAGATATGTTCCAGTCCCTCACTTCCAGTACAGGTGAGTCGGTCTCTCTACGCACGCTCAGGCATTTACTATTGTGCCTGCCTTTGCTGTCTCAGAGACTCTCTTTAGAGACCAGGGATTGCAGAGAGAGCGTTAGACCAGGCTATCTATCTCATGGGATCAGCGGTTCTTCCTGGTTACGTGGCCAGCTCAGAATGTGCACTTAAAACATGCGCTCTTCACCTGGCAGGAGCCCGTCCTCAGTGAGCAAGCTGTCTGCAAGGCTGTGAGAACAGAGGTGTTACTGGCTGGTGACCCCAGACCCCACAGAGCACAGCACAATGGCCTGTCCCGTCCTCCACATTTGGCTATGGATTTTCAGGCTGTAATGTCTTTGTGTGGTAGAGCACCTGTGAGTCGTATAGGGTAGACATGCAGGGCAGGGATGAGGGCAGTCCTAGATTCAAATCCCTCTGTGCTCGTTGTGATTTTGGAGACGTCACTATGCCTGACTAGATCTTAGTTACCCCAAAATAAAAAGGGGAGACAATAAGCCAGTAATCTTTTCCTCAAATTTGGGGTCACCGGCATGATCTTTGTCAGGAATACCATGAAGCAAGTTCGGGGCCTGAGGATCTGTGCTCCTCCTGCATTACCGTGTCACTGCTGTATTTGGATTTCTTGCGGTATTACACCTGCTCGCGGAGTTTAGGGAATGGCAGTGGCGAAGTTAAACATGTTGTAAAATTCTGTAATGAGCTTGGTTGAGGCTTTTTTGTTATTTAAGAACTTGGGAAGGAAGGGCGGAAAATGTGCATGGATTTATCAACTACCTCGGAGGGCCTGAGCCTGTAAAGGAGGGACTGGCTCCACCCCCTGCTCAGCATCTGTGGAGCCAGAGAACATAGGCCGGGGAGTAGGGGTGGGGAGGTGCACCCAGCTGCCCCAGCAGGGGGTGAGGCGCTCCTGCAGTGCACACACTCCAGACATCCCACCTCGGAGGTTCTGTGGTCTGGGTTTATGGCTGATGCAGAGCAGGGCAATGGTACCTGCTCCCCAAGCCTGGGGAGCGTCTGAGCCCCTCTTGGGCCTTCCAGGCTGTGATGGATGAGGACAGCTGGTGTTTTCAACTCACATCCTTCTGCAACCTAGGAAGGGGGGCTGAGAGAGGGCGAGTTTGGAATGTGGAATGGTTTCTTACCCCCTTGCCCAATGGGGTGAGTCAGAGTTCAGAGCGACAGCCATGGACTCTGGAGGCTGGGCTCAGCTCCTTCCCTCCTCGGCTTCCTTTCCTCCTACTTCCTTCTTTCCTTCCTTCTCACAGGATCTTTAGGCTGGCCTTGAACTTCTTATCTTCCTCCCTCCATCTTCCAAGTGCTGGAATTACAGGAGTATCTTACAACATCTGGTTTTATGTGGTGCTGGGGATCAAACCCAGGGCCAACTGATACAGCCCTAGCCCTAGCCCCGGCCCTGGCTCCGAGAGCCCCTGAGGATGGAACCCAGGACCTCACACATGCTAAGCTATCAAGCACTCTGCCTGTGAACTACATCCCCAATAGTAGCTACTGTTATCTGGTACTTCTCCCTCCCCCTCCCCCCCTTCACCCCCCACCTCTGTAAACCACAGGTCGATGTCAGATATCTTCCTCTTCATATCGCTCTCCGTGTTGTTTTTCTGTTGTTTTTGCCTCTCCTCTCCTCCAAGCACCGAGGCAGCACATCCTTCCTGTCATGCACAACTTTTACATGTGTGGCAAGATCACCAGTTTGGGCCTATCCTGGGCTATGTAAAGAGACCACATCTCAGAAAAACACAGAGGCTGGTGAAGATGGCTCCTTCCGTAAAAGCATTGTCACACAAGCCCAACAACCTGAGTTCTGTCCCTGGCTCCTACAGGGCCTGTCGTGATATGGATATTCTCTCTCCCTCTCCTCGCCGCCGCCGCACCCCACCATCACACTTTTAAAAAGTTTAAACCAAGAGCTAGTGATAGAGTTCAGCTGGTAGACTGTGCTAGATGCACAGGGCCCGGGCGTGATCCCTGCCTGGCACCACATAAAACTGGACATGGTGGTACATGCCTGCAGTCCTAGCAAGGACAGCCAGTTCTAGGCTACACAGTGTGTGTGTGGGCGCGGGGTGGGGCGGGGATATAGTTAGAACCTGAGCATTGCACGTGTATGCGGGAACTAGGTGCTGTCTGAGCACTGAGCCCTCGTCACAGCTGGTTTGAGCTCCGTGAGGGAAGCACCGTTGTTTCCACTTTGCAGGTGAGGAACAGAGGAGTGAACTCGCTTGCGCTTAGTGAGTCGTGGGGGCTGGCCGGAGATTGCGCATTCTTTAACAAAAGTTTGAAGGAGGGCAAGTTTTGGTTTTTTTTCATTTTTGGTGGCAGTATTTTAGGGTTCCTGTATACTGGGGTCTTCTGAGGCAGTCCATAGCTGCTGAAAGAAGAGTTAGAGCACCCCAAGACTTGACTCTGTCCCCCAGGATCTTTAGCCTCTGCATTCTGCCTCTCTAAGGATGAGTTACTGCTGCCTCGTCTGGAGCCACCGTCCAGTTTCTACATACCAGTCCTATGCTGGGCTGGTTTGCAGTTTCTTTTCTTTTTCTCTTTCCTTTTCTCCCTTTCTTTCTCTCCCTCTCTCTCTCTCTCTCTCTCTCTCTTTTCCTTCTTTCTGTCTCTCTCTCTCTTTCTCCCTGTCTGCCTGCCTGCCTCCCTTCTTTCCTCCTTCTTTCCTTCTTGAGATAGAGTCTCTGGAGCCCAGGCTAGCCTCAGATTCATTATGTAGCAGAGGATGACCTTGAATCTACGATTTTCCTGCTTCAACTTCCCTGTTTAATGCAGTACTGAGGGTCAAACCCAAGGTTTCGTGTACGCTGGGCACGCACTGGACCAATGGAGCTATATCCCCAACCCTCAGGTTTTCTCCTTCAGTTTCAAAATGTGAACTCTAGGGTCACTGTGACGAGGAGCTCTTACGACTGTGGGTCCTAAGGAGGGTGCAGAGGAGCACCCTTCCTCCAGCTCTAAAACAGCTGCCAGTCATGGGGTCTGGGGATAGAACTCGGGCACTTTGAGCAGGGAAAGTCAATGCACTCTGAACAACGGTTCCTACTTAGCGTGTCCTCCTCACGTAGGGTCCCGGGCTCCTCCAGAGATACTTTCACATGTGCATAAGCACACACACACACACACACACACACACACTGAGCAGCCATGCTTTCCTGCTTCCCTACTCTAACTCTCTGGGTTGCGGGAAGGGAGTCTTCCTAATCTCTGTTTATCCCTTCAGTAGCCCTGGCAGTTCTGTTCTGTGATAGGCCCACGCTGCACTCTTGAAAAGAATGGCAAACTCCAGTGCAAGGTGCTGTGGGAAGGGGTCTGTGGGTGACGAGTAGTTTCTCCCTTCTCTGGCCCCTTTTTCTGGCCACAGTGCTGTGTGGCAGGGATGGCCTCCGAGTCCTCATGGGCAATCCTCCCGCGTCAGCCTCCCTCGCCCTAGGACACAGGTGTGCACTGTGTCTGATAAAACACTTCTTTTAGCCTGGGTGGGCTACCTTCGACTCTATCTCAAAATCAATCAAACAAACAAACGAATCCCAGAATAGCAGCAGACTCAGAGGGAGAGCACCAGCCCACAGCAGGCTGGTTGAATTTGCAGCTACAGCTCAGCCCCCTTCAAGCTTAATGAACATCCCATTTACTGTCTCCCTGTGACTGTCAGCTGCCACAGCCAGTGAGAAGACTGTCAGGATTACAGGGTGAGATGCGACCTGCAGGTCTGGAGAGGTGGCTCCGTGGTTCAGAGCACTTGCTGTTCTTGGAGAGGACCTGGGTTCAGTTCCCAGCACCCACATGGAGGCTCACAACCATCTATTACTCAAGTTCCCAGGGGATCTGGCTTCTAAGGGTACCAGTCACACATGTGGTACACATGCATACTAGAAGGAAAAACACTCTTACATGTAAAATAAAATCTACAACATTTTTTTAAGTGAGAGTTGAGAAGAAAAAGAAAGTAAAACAGAGGTTATAAGAAAGAATACACTTTAAAATCTTTTTTCCAGTTACATTAGTTTTGTATTGGTGCAAGAAGTTGCCGTACATTTAGTGGCTCGAGACAACCCAGCTGCTGCAGGCGGCCTGGGCCTGTAATCACAGCTCTCACTTTGGATGGTGAGATAGGAGGTTCACAATTTCTTGTCTCAAAAAATAAAAACAGATTTATCATGTTCCAGTTCTACAGGTCAGATGTCTCTTTGGTGTGGTCAGGTCTGTGTATTTCCTGTCTGGAGGTCATAAGGGAAATCTGCGGCATTGCTCTCTCTCTGGCTTGTGTAGACACCCCCTCCCCACTCCCCTCCCCACCCCCCCATCCCTACCCCTGCATGCCCATGCCTTGACTCATGGCTCCTTCCGCCCCTTGAACCTGCCCTTCTGCAGTCATGTCCCCTGATCCCAACCAGAACTAATTCTCTGATTTCAGAGACCCAGGCTTTCATGGGGTCCACCTGGGCAGTCCAGGATAATCTTGCCAATGAAACATCCTTCATCCCTGAAAAATGCCTTTGCCTTAAAACACAACATTTCCCACAGGTTCCAGGGACTAAGAGCAGGGCTGTTACTTCTGCCTACCTCAACTGAAATGCTACTCTGCCTAAAGGTTTGCAAAAATACAGTTTAACATGGAATTGTAAAACAAAATACCCTTCTAAGAACCACCCAAGTTAATAAACATTTTCAGAATATCAGTGAGACCCCTGCTCCTCAATTATGTGTTTGGATTTCATTTACCTGAAATATTTTTTGGTATATAACATTCTTTATTAATTTTGCTATTTGATAATTTCATACCTGTATATAATGTATACTTTTTACGATTCTTTTTACATTCTCTGCCTGGAGTTTTGGGCCTTTTGTTTGTTTGTTTATTTGTATTGTTTAGACAGGGTCTCTCTGTGGCTGTCCTGGAACTTGCTATGTACCAGGCTGGCCTGGAACTCACAGGGATCCATCTGCCTTGCCTGGGATTAAAGGCGTGTGCTGCCTCAGTAGGCCAGGCTGTGTTTCTAAAGTCATGAGCCTGAGCTGGCTGGGGATGTAGTTCAGCTGACAGAGTGCTTGCCTATCCTGCACAAAGCGGTCTCCAAAACCACACACACTAGGCATGCTGTAATTCCAGTGCTTCAGTGGTGGAGGCAGGAGGATCAGAAGTTTAAGGTCATCCTCAATTGCATAGCAATTTCAGTTCCAGCCTGAGCTGAAACCCTGTTGTTTTATATATATTTTTGTTTATTTTTATATTATGTACATTGGTGTTTTGCCTGCATATATGTCTGTGTGAGGGTGTCGGATCCCCTGGAACAGGGGTTAAAGACAGCTGTGAGCTGCCTTGTGGATGCTGGGAGTTGAACCCAGGTCCTCTGGAAGAGCAGCCAGTGCTCTTAACCACTGAGCCGTCTCTCCAGCCCCAGACCCTGTTTTTGTTGTTGTTTTAAAGTAATTGAACGTGGCACGCTCTGACTTACAAAGGTCAGTTCATGCTGTCTGTGTTTACTGTGTTAACTGTGTACTTTAAATTTTTCTGACTTTGTTTTATTTTCTCCTCTTTGTTTCGTCTTCTAGAGCTGGGGTTAGACCCAGGGCCTTGTGCGTGTCCGGCGAGCTCTCTGTCACTGAGCTGTATCCCAGGGCCTCCATTTATTTTCTAATTTTCATTGATGTTTCTCTCTGTTTTCTAAAACCATCTCCACCTGTTCAAGTTTCTATTTACTCCCTTCTCCCTTTTTGGCTTACCGGTGTTCTTTCCTTAACTTATAATTATCCTAAAACTTCCAGGGCAGCGCATCCTAAGTATCCCCCACCACCCAGCCACACGTGTCCTCTTCCCCCTGCTTCAAGCTTCCCTGGAGGGGACAGCTCTAGGGCGTTACTCCCCCATTCCTCTTGTTTCACTGAGCAAGCTTACATGTTTTTGTTTTGTAATAGATTTTTCATTGATCAGTTCTGCAAAATCATTTCTACACAGTACTCACGGACACACCCCTACTCTGCCCTTTACCATGGCTTCTGCAAGCCTTTCTCTCCATCTAGTATCAGCCAAGGGCTTTCTGCTGCTGGGACTTTTGTGTTCTTTTTGTTTTGAAGATTTTGAGGCCCAAGCTGGCCTCAGGATCCCTCTGGCGAGCCTCCTGAGCACCAAGGACATTTGAAGTCTTAGCCACTGTGTGGGGGACTCTCTTGAGAGTCCTGTCACCTTCCCTAAGGTGGGGTGGGAGGGTGACAGACTCTGAGTCACTAGAACACGACTTCTCTCTGCCCTGGATGGGAAACAATGTGGCAACTGACTTTTTGGCTAGCATCTTGGCTAGCTGGTCCTCATGTCTGGTTCCTGCTCCTTTATTAGTCTTTCTTTCTGGAAGCTTCTAAGTTAGTTTGCTTTTCTCCTCCCCCTCCTCCTGCTCGTCTTCCTCCTCCTCCTCTTTATTTCAGAATTTCATCAGATGTGCACGTCACATGTCACACTGATGACATGCCTTTTTATTCTTTAGACAGGGTCTCAAACTCACTGTGTATCCCAAGCTTACCTTGGCTACTTAGCATTCCTCCCGAATCAGCCTCCTAGATGGCATTCATCATGCCCACTTCTGCATTTGTATATCTATGTATGATTGCCTCTACTGTCCTTTTGGGAGCAACTGTTTCAATTCCCAAGTCTGTGTACTTTGAGGAATCAAGTATTAGGAAAGAGTCTTAGGATAGGTCTGTGGCCACAGACTCCATCAAACCCTCTTCATTGGAAGCTACTACTCTGTCAGATCACTGTGGTATTTTGGGTTCCCATGAGTACGCATCAATTTGTAGCCAATGTTCAGTAATCCTTAAAGGGTCTACATATTTCATTTTCTCTAGTTCGCAGCTTTCCCAATAAAAGACAAACAGTGCCTTTGGAGAAGGCTTGGAGGGGCATTTATAGTGAGCTCTTGAGGTACTAGGTCTAGATCCTTCTTCAATGACACTTGACAGCTTCTTCAATCAAGGGCACCCGAATCAGTGGTAACATAGGCCTGGAGACTAGTGAGAGACTGGCTTTTCTCTCTCCCCTTCCATCTCGCCCTTCTTCATTTCCAACAGGGTCTCATATGGTCTAGGCTGCCCTTGAGCTTTCTATATAGCTAAGGACGATCTTGAACTGATCTTGTCTCTATCTCCTGAGTATTGGGATTCCAGGCACCCACACCATGCCTGACTGATGGGCAGCTGAGGATCAAACACAGGGATCCCTCCACGATAGGCAAGCAGTCTGCCGGCTAAGCTACATCCATGGCCTTGAGGCTGTGACTTTTCACCAAGGCAGCCTAAGTCAGGATTTTGACTATCAGCAAGAGCGGTTCCTCTAAGGGTATAGCCCAAGAAGACACTTTCCAAATACTAGAATCAGGACTCATTGATAGTCTACTTCTCCATGAAAGCAACGAGAACACTGGAGCAGGTAGCCAAGTTCACATTTTTAGAACCCTGAGCTTGAGAACAACAGCTGTATCTTAGTAAAAGACTCAGGTTTTCAGGCTTTGTTTTGTTGTTGTGGTGCTGAGGCTTGAACCCAAATGTTCTACCACACCTCTAATCTTTCTGTGGTCTTTAAGTTGTCCTGTTTCCATTTTCTCCTCCCTAGAGGTTCACAGTATCCTTGAAAGATGGAAATCTCACAACTAGCAGGAGAGACCCTACAGTCTAGCAGGTAACAGGGAAGGGAAGCCCCACTTCTGGAAAACTGTCTGTGACCTATCTCTCTTATGTGACCTGGTAACTTTCGAGGGAGATAACAGCCCAGAGCAGTTTTGAAACCAGTTAGTGACAATTTACAGCTGTTAAACATCACAGCTGTCTGAGTCGTCCATAACAGCTTGGGGTAACCAAGGGGCTGCCAAAAAAAAAACTGGGAAGGGGTACTCCACAGCATGAATCCAGTAGAGAGTTCTGAAAAATGGGCAGATTTCTGGTAATTCCTAGAAAATCATCAACATCATTTGCTGATCTCAACCCTAATTTAACAGAGGGGAACCGCATGTCAAAGAATACATAGTTAGTGACTAAGTCTAGGAGAGACTCCATGAAGAGCAGCTACTGTGAAGCCTGGGGTCTCCCCACGGGTTGCCCCTCAGACTGTCACATCGCCAATGCTTTTGCCGAGGTGAACCTGGGGCCTTGGGCATGTTAGGTAAACAGAGAACCAGAGCTACAGCCCAGGTCCCACATTTCACGTGCTCAGCCGACATAGATCACGAGTAACCCTGCAATGCACTCACTACAGGCTTGTTTACCCTCGAGGCTCCGCGGGTCACCAGGAGCGGACCCAATCCTAACAGTACCCTTTAGCAGCCATGATACAACCTCCACTAGTGCTCATCCCTCTGCACCAGTATAAAGTTGACTGAAAATCTCCTCAAACTGCTGTGTTCTTGGATTCAATTCATGGCAAGAACAGCCCAGAGAGGGAGGGAGGGACAGAGCTGCATGGGAGCAGAGTTTGTGCACTACTGAAACTAAATCGGCATGCTTGACACGAACTTCGCTCTTAGGGAACATTAAGAAAGTAAGACATCCCAGTGAAGGTTCTGCGCCAGTCCTGGTGACCTGAACCAGAGCCCTGAGACCCCGCAAGGTTTCCTGCACCCTCCGCTGGCAGCATAGCACACATGTCCTCCTGCCTCCTGCAAAAGAGGTAAACAGATGTGTTTTAAAAGACAATAACAGGGCTAGAAAGATGGCTCAGTGAGTAAGAGCACTTGCAGCTCTTCCAGAGGACCCAAGTTTGGTCCTAGCACCTGTCAGGTGACCTACAACTGCCTGTAACTCCAGCTTCAGGAGATCAATCTCCCTTTCTGCCCTCCAGGCACCTCTGCTGATGTGCACAGACACATGCGAGTACACACAACTGAAAACAAATCTTTAGGAAAAAAAACAAAAAACCACGGGCAGGTGAGAAGGCTCAGTGGGTAAAGCGCAAGCCTGACAATGTGGGCTTACCCCGGCCGTGTAAAGGGGAGAACCAAGTGCATGTGCACACTGTGGTAATCTGTGCTCTCCCCATGTGTGTGCACAGTGATAACAAATTTTAAAGACCGTACTTCTATACCTAACAAAAAGAAGAGAGAAAAACAAACACACAGAAGACCTCAAAAGAATAGGTTAAAAATCCAGGTGTGGTGGCACACACCCGTGATCCCAGCACTTAGGATGTAAAGGCAGGAAGTTAAGCAGTTCAAGTCCAGCCTCAGCTACGTAGAGAATTTGAAGTCACTCTGGGTTATATGAAATCCTATTCTGAAAAAAAAAAAATATGTGAAACGAAACAGCAAGGAAGTCACAATGAAATACTAGAGAATATTTAACACGGCTGGCAGCGATGGAGGAGCATCAGAAAACACACCTCTATGGCAAGCAAGCAGCTCGAGATGGAAATCACGTCTTGTTTAGAAGTTGGGTTAAACAAAGAACTACACGTTCCAGGCAGTCCTCCTCAGAAGATCCACTTACATCTCTTGCGAGTGCAGTTTTTCTTTATTTTTATTTTATATGCACGGATGTTTTGCCTACACCTATGACTGTGTACCACAGGAGAGCGATGACTTCAGAGGCCAGAAGAGGACATGGATCCCCTGGTTCTGGCAGATCCATAGAAGTGGATCCCTTGTTCTCTGGAAGAGCAGCCAGTGCTCTTACTTGCTGAGCAGCCTTGCAGCCCCTTATCAGTGCATTTTAAATAAGCCTGCCTGCTGTTTAAAAGAAGAGAGAGAACTACTTAGGCGTGGTGGTGCACACTTTAATCCCAGAATTTGGGAGGTAGAGGCAGCAGATTTCTGTGACCTCAAAGCCAGCCTGGTCTCCCATACCCTGCCCCCATCCCAAGGTTTTCCAAAGACAGTGCTCCCTTCAGGGTCTTGGCAGAGGAACTGTCTCTGAGCCTGTCACACCCCTTCTTTGGGTCACTGTTCCGTGTGATGCTAGGAAAACTGTAGCATCTCTCTTCACTAGCCACAGGCTACCATTAAGTTCAAATTTCAGTCAAACAGCCAAATAGTCTTTCAGACACAGTTTTAGGAAAATGAATACGTCAAGTCTGGAATCCTTAGTGAAAGAATCCACAACAAAAGCCAGGCATCGTGGCAGGCACCCTTCATCCCAGCGCTCAGGAGGCAGAAGCAGGCGGATCTCTGCGTTTGAGGTCAGCCTGGTCTACAGAGCGAGTTTCAGGACAGCCAAAGAAACCCTGTCTCAAAAAAGAAAGAAACAGAATCCATAGCCATAAATTCAACTCTAGTGTAAATATTCTCCTCTCTTTGGATAGATATTATCATCCAAAAACACGTCTTTTCATCTGAGGGTGGTTGGATAGCACAGCAAGACCCGGTCTCAAAACAAACAAAACAAAACCACAGCCAGAAATAGAGTTCCTTCTCTATCTACTCTATGCTCCTGTTAACATACCATCGATATGTTGCAATTCTTCCAGCCTGTAAGTTGTTCCTCTAGACCATAGTGTATACCTGTCCCTGCACATATGGTTCCTCAAAAGCTTAACGGCAACAGAGCAGTTGGGATGTTTCTGTTTGTTTTGTTTTAGACAATATCTTACAATGTAGTGCAAACTGCCTTCCAACTTACCATCCTCCTGCTGCAGCCTCTTGCTTCCTGAATGCTGGGATTATAGGTTTGCCCCACCATATCTGGCAGTTTGGGTGGATTGAGAGGGGTGAGTATCTACTTTCAGGGCATGTAATCAGGTGACATTGTTATCATCCTTGTTCCGTGCTTAATCTGGTAGACTGAAATTACACAAATAAAGTTTGTGTTTGACTTTTAGTAGTATCAACCCAGGGTCTAGGAACCTAAGACATCGTGTTAGGCCTGTTGCTGAAGCTCTGGTCCTTAGATTGTAAGTGACTGGGAGTTAACAGAGCCACGCCTCTTGTTTTCTCTCTGAAATCACTCACTGGAGAGAATCTGTCTTCCAGGTTAAGGGTAGTAATGACCAGGATCCCAAGGCCTGTGCTCCAACTGGGACTTCAAGGTCATGTAGGTCACAGCTTGATCGCCTGAGAGTCCTTGATATGTCATCACTTCATTTTCTACTGGCAAAGAGTTCAGCACGGTGTGCTCAAGTGTGACCAAACCAATGTCTGTTTCTTGCAGCCATTATAATAGTCAGAGTTCAATCAGGAAGCAGAACTTTAACAGGAAAGTTTAGCATACAGAATTATTTTGGGGTGTCATGGCACACATTTGTAATCTTGGTATTTGGAAGACTGAGGCAACAAAATCACAAGTTCAAGGCCAATGGGGCTATAATAGTGAAACCTTGTCTCAAACAAACAAAAGAATTGATAAATGATCTGAATGTAGGGGCTTGGCTGCAAAGCGCTAAAACAATTCTAGAGACGACAGAAGTCACAGATATCCGGTTTGGCCACTGTCCCTAGAGCTGAGTATTAAGGATCAGTCCTCTTACCATGGCTAAGATGCAGACTTCATTTGAGAGAACATGACAGGTAAGTCACTGATGTGTCTCAGCAATGGAATGCGCTAAGAGTCTGTTGTTGTGGAAGTTTATTTTTAGTTATGTATAAAATAATTGTGCACTGTTGGGAAAAGGGCTGCCTATGCCTTGGGGTTCTGTAGTGTTTGCAGGTATCCATTTCTGTGGGAGAGGTTTGATTGCTTATGATCTGCACCTGAGGAGTTCAGTATCAATAAAAACACCTGAGCTCAGACTCTCAGGGTTCCACTGTCAATGGAGTATGGCTCTGGCCAGGATGGTGGTTCCCTCTGCTGAGGTCTAGCAGGGCTTCCATGTATGAGAATGCCTCTTAGTCTCCTTGGTGAGCCCCCACAGCAGTGTATTACTACAAATGGCATACCAACGTGGGGCACAACATCATGGCAGCTAATCCAAAGTAGTGACAAGGAAGAAGAGAAAGAAACTCCAGACCTCACTGTTGTGGAAGTTTATTTTTAGTTGTGTTTAAAATAATTGTTTGTGTGCACTGTTGGGAAAAAGGATGCATAGGCCTTGGCATTTTGTATTGTCTGCAGGTGTTGGATTTCTGTGGGGGAGGTTTGATTGCTAATGATCTGCACCCGAGGAGTTCTGAATCAATAAAAACACCTGAGCTCAGATGCTCGAGGTTCCACTGTCAATCGAGTATGGTGCTGGCTAGGATGGTGGTTCCCTCTGCTGAAGTCTGGCAGAGTTTGCATGTATGAAAATGACTCCTTGTCTCCTTTGTGAGCCATAGCAGTGTACTACCACACCTCACAGAGTCCGGTAAAGTACGCTCAGGGAAGCTAACAAAGGATAGAGATTAGGTATTAATTAAAGGCTCCTGAAGGAAGAGGAGAGAGAGAGAAAGGGAAATAAGCCTCTATACAGAGAAAATTGTGAAAAATAAGTGGGGAAAAAAGCTCCGAGGTGAGAGCCACAGAATGGAGGCCTTAGAGATAAAGAATTCAGCTGGGAGCAGGAAAAAGCAAGGTTCTTACTGCTCTTCCTGATCATGGATCTGACGCTCCCTCCTGCTGCTGGTGGTGGCATGCTATTTGACAAACGGAGTTTTCTGATAGCTGTGTTGTATGTGGGTGAAGCTCAAGATGTTGTGTTTGAGATCTATGAAAGGGGTTGTAGGTTTCCCCTTAGAGGTATTGAGAAAGGACACCAAACTGCCAGAATGTTTCAACTGGAGATTCTTCCCACCGGCCCAGGACCCCCTGCTGTTGTGGAAGCTTGAGCTTAGAGCCAAAAAAGCCGCTTAGTTAACTAAACAGTTTATTTATTTATTTATTTATTTAATTAATTTTTTCTGCAAACCTGACTACAAGCGGTCCAGGCACTGGTGATGGTGATGACTCCACTCATGAGGGAACCCTTACTGCAGACCTGACCAGTTATTTTTCCAGCGAGTCAGACTCTATCTTAAAACCTGGGAAGTATTTCCCAAGGGTCAATACACAGAAACTGTCTTCCAGAACCAGTGAAGTTGTATCTCATGCTGGTAGCCGAACTTGGTACTGCAAGAGTCACCCATGTGGTGCTGGTTTTGAAGGCATGAAGGGGTCTTTGGAGAGCAGCTGAGGCTTGGCACTGAGAGGCCAGGAGAGGCCATTGGTGAAGGTGTAGCCTTGGTAGTAGTTGAAGGCCCAGATGAAGGGGTCATGCAGACAAGTTGAGGCTTGGCACCATGAAGAGACCCCAGGAGAGGCTATTGGTGAAAGTTCAGCCCAGTTGCAGCAAGGGACTCCAGCAGTTTTTGAGATGCCAGTGCCATGGGATGACCACCAAGAGCAGCAACAGCAGTGGAGTGAAGCCAGTCGGAGCCTGGAGGACAAACTGTGTGCTGCAGAGGGCAGAGCCAGAGAAGTGACCCAAATCCTTTGGAGGAGCCCAGATCCTGAGTGAATTCCAGATAATTGGACATTGATAATGTTTTTCTGCTGCCCAAAGACATTGTGAAAAGCTTGATAGATGTTTGGTTTCATTTGGTCCTGTGCATTAGCAACACTCATGATTGTTACTCTTGTAAATAGTTTTGCTAGTGTAGCGTTAAGCTGTGTTGTAAAGATAAAGCAATTTTTTTTTATACAGAAAAGAGGCAATGTTGTGGAAGTTTATTTTTAGTTATGTATAAAATAATTGTGCACTGTTGGGAAAAGGGCTGCCTACGCCTTGGGGTTCTGTAGTGTTTGCAGGTATCCATTTCTGTGGGGACGTTTGATTGCTTATGATCTGCACCTGAGGAGTTCAGTATCAATAAAAACACCTGAGCTCAGACTCTCAGGGTTCCACTGTCAATGGAGTATGGCTCTGGCCAGGATGGTGGTTCCCTCTGCTGAGGTCTGGCAGGGCTTCCATGAATGAGAATGCCTCCTAGTCTCCTTGGTGAGCCCCCAGCAGCTTGTTACTATAGTCTGTCGTCTGCAGTGTCAGAAGCTGCTGAGCAGTGACTCACCTGGATCCACAGGCAGGGGCCAGCACTGGGAGCTGTGCAGGGACCTAGCAAAACTAGACTGATATTCCCTATGTGATCTGTTTGGGGAATGCCTGCTGGAAGGGATGAAACACGTTCAAAAGACAAGTCAGTCCAGGACTCAAGCACTGGCCACACATACTCAGTGCAAGACTGGGAGAAGCCACAGCACACAGTGCTTCTAAGACAGTTGCTATAGAAACCAAGTGCTGTCAAAAGACTGCTGTTCCAGAGTTCAGCACTAGAGAAACCTGCATCAAGGTCAAGGCTTAGTGTATGTGCGGAGACACGCAAGCATCGGGAACCTGTGCGTGCAAATGCAGAACACTGCCTCGATTTTGGATGTTGGGAGAGGAGGCGTGGTAAGGGGGCTGTAAGCATCCCCAGGCTCTTATTCCAGACATCCATCTAAGGCAGAGGGCCACCAGGATGTTCCTACCTACTTGCCCAGCAAAGTTACAACCAAAGACAAGAGAGATGAAAGCTGAGCCAGACCAGGAGGCAGAACAATTACTTATCACACTGTCCCTCCAGCGCCCTCTGCTGACAAAGCTTACCATCACACTCAGTGAACCATCTAGTTGTGCCCATAATGCATCTTAAGGTACTGGAGCATGAACTTGGAAAAGCAATGAACTGAATCCCTGCAAATGCCCTGTGATCCACAGACTGAGGGCCAATATGGATTCAGTGAAAGGTTTGGGAACTTCTCTCTAGAAAGAGCCATGAAAGACCATGCTCCCAAGGAAAGCACAGAAATTAACGTCACTGCTGGCCATCTGAAAGACACAGGCACAGTGTCGTCTTCTACAAATCAGTCTGGCCTGGACAGAAGTTATTCAGATTCTGGAGAATGATTGAAGATATTATAAACTCTACAGGGATGACTCCGATTGCATCTGCCATATTGAGTACCTCTTTCTTGGAGCAAATCAATATGGCTCTTGCTTGGTATTTGGGATGAAGCCCTGACCTTTTCTTCACACAAACTATATCCACCAAAAGAAGAGTTCCAGGCTAGTCTTGGCTACAAGGGAAGAACCTTGTTCCCCCCAGCGGAGAGTTATGTAGATTCAGTGGTTTAAGATATGGGAAAAGTCAAGCTGCATCTCACATAGTGTACTCCCCATAGAAGAGACCGATGCTTGCAGTCCTGCTTTTCCATCAGAAGCAGCATACTGCATGTCACCAGTGGAGTTACCCACAGGGACCAGAGCACAACAAAGCTCCACAGCAAACTCAAGCTGCTGTCCATGCTATTCTATACTTGGCTCTTACCATCTGACCAATCGAGTGTCAGTGTCCAAGCAAATGATAACAAGCACCAATGGTGGGGCTCATCTCAGGCTCAGAGGATTTGTTGTTGTTGTTATTTGTTTGTTGGTGAGGCAGGGTCTCACTGTGTAGCCCTGGCTGGTCTGGAACTCATTATGTAGACCAGGCTGGACTTGGGAGGCTGCCTCTGCTTCCCAAATGCTGGAATTGAGTGTGTGTCACCATGCCTAATAATTTAGCAGAGTTTTAGAATTATAATTTAAGTTAAATGTGTGTGGGTAACTGTTTCACCTTCACATATGTCTGTGCGCCATGTTCATGCCTGGTGCCTATGGAGGCCTGAAGAGGGTGCCGGGTTCCCTGGAACTAGAGTTACAGATAGTTGTGAGTGATTGTTTGGGTGCTGAGACTGGAACCTGAGTCCTCTGGAAGAGCAGCCAGTGCTCTTAACTGCTGAGCCATCTCTCCAGCCCTCCTCCTTTAAAAAATACTCATGCATTTCATTTTATGTGTATGAGTTTTTTGTCTTTGTGTGTATACCTGGTGCCTTTGGAGAAGAGGGCTGTGGGTCCCTTGTAACTGGAGTTCCAGGCAGCTGTGATCGATTATATGGGTGCTGGAAACAGAACCAGGTCCTCTGGAAGAGCAGTAAGTGCTCTTAACCATTGAGCCATTGCTCCAGCCCCCACTCCTGCCCCTTGACCTCAGTTGGAGCCATTCCCGAGACTGGCTTGTTCTTTGTGCTACTTTCCTTACTGCTCTCTGAGCAGAAGCTCAGCAGAAGCCACAGAAGGTGACATCCAGGCTCACAGTTTCAGTGCAGCTGCTGGGGAGTGTGACAAAGTTGATGGTAGCAGAAGCATGCAGCGAAGGCCTTTTACAGCTCAGTAGATCAAGAAAGCAGAGCTAGGCTGGAACTCAGGGCAGATATCCTAGAAGTCCCATCTTTGGAGGCCTGTGTTAGCCTGCCAGACCTCACCTCCCAGAGTTCCATAGCCTCCCAGAGCAATGTCACAGGCTGGAGAGCAAGTGCTCCATCCACGAGCTGCGAGGGGCGTTCTATACCCAAACCACAGCTTTATCGTTTACAAATGAAGTCCAGGCCCCTGTGTTCAAGCCGTGCCGGGACTTGGTGGCTCTAGTTTGGAAAATGGTAGAAACTTAGGAAGTGGGGTCCAGCTGGAGGACTGGGCCACTGAGACTGGACCTTCAGGGGCATCTTTTCTCTGATTCCTGCCCACTACGGGCCAGCAGCTCTGTTCCTCTACACCCTTCCATGTCATTCTCCTTTACAAGTCCAGAGACAAGAGTGACAGGTGCTTGTGGACTGGAACATCTGTGACTGTGAGCCAGAATAAACCTTTCTTCTGTCTTGCTGTTTCTCTCAGGAATTTGTCACAGCAACAGACACCAGCCACCACAATCTGTTAATTTTTCTTTTTTAAAAATTACAATATGTGTGTGTATTGTGAACGTGTGTGTGTTGTGTGTATATGTGTGTATGTGTGTGTTGTATGTGTATTGTGAATGTGTGTGTATTTGTGTGTATGTATGTGTATGCATGTGTGTGTATTGTGTGTATGTGTGTGTATGTACATGTGTGTGTTGTGTGTGTACATGTGTGTATTGTGAATGTGTGTGTATGTGTGTGTGTGTGGTTTTCCACCCTGTT
This sequence comes from Cricetomys ansorgei, assembly GCA_026225945.1. Lineage (NCBI taxonomy): Eukaryota > Metazoa > Chordata > Mammalia > Rodentia > Nesomyidae > Cricetomys > Cricetomys ansorgei. The sequence goes on along the minus strand of JAMJFZ010000597.1, from coordinate 20,204,823 downwards.
GTATGAAGGTCAGAGGACAACTTATGGGAGGTGGTTCTCTCACCCAGTGTGTGGGTCCCAGTGGTCCCACTCAGGTCCTCAGGCTTGGTGGCAAACACCTTTACCCACAGCCATTCTCTGCCCCTGACTTTTTTTTCCCTTCATTTTATTGCTTTTTGGTAGTCAGATTAGGAGATGAGGTTTTCTCTCAACACAGGCAACCAGTTCAGGACAACTATGCACTTCCAGTGGGTTTACATAACTCTGCTACACCTGTTCAGACAAAGTTCCACAGTTAGAGACTTATACAGTAGAAACTTATTTTTGTTGTTGTTTATAAGACAAAAATATTAATGAAAATTGGTCAGTGGGTGTACATAATTCATGTGCTAACCAGTCTTGATGAGACTATCACAGAAACATGAAACAGAGTAGCAGCTGTTGAAAATGTTACATACTGTCATCACCTCCCTCATCTTCTGTCAAAGATTCCTCAGCACATTTCTCTGCCTCCTTCCTCATACCTTTAAGAACAAATTATGTCTTCCTGTAGTTAATTCAGCAGCCCAGCTAAGCTCTAGATCAAGAGCTTTAACCTTAACCCCACCATGTATGATGTAAATTATCCTTGCAACTGTAGCAAATAGCTACTGTGTGAGGTCAGCAAGAAAGACAAGGAGACACTTTTATAGATGCAAACCTTCCAGACTCAGCAGAGGCAACCGTCTGTCATGGCAAATGCCATACTGAACAGTGGAACCCCGATCGTCTGATCTCAGGTGTTTTTATTGATACAGAAGCTCTTCAAGTGTTTTACTGATACAAAAACTGCCCCCTCATCCAAAGGCCTGTTTCCATAATGAAGGAAACCTGTAGCTTAGTCTCATCCCATAATGCTTTAGAAGCCAAGATATGCCACCTTTACGGTGGGGGAACTAAAGGCCTAAGGGAAGTGTTCTCTCCTTGTTGCCTGAGACTTTGAGAGAGGGACTACAAAAATTCCTCTACAGCAACTTTACTCTCCCACCTGGCTCTGCCAGAGAGCAGTGAGCAGGTGAAGATCATGGAGAAGCAGACATCTTTTATATAAAGCCAACACCTGCGGATAATACAAACTGCCAAGGTTTAGGCAGCCCTTCCCCTAACAATATACAAAACAATTATTTTAAAGTTACATAAACTTCCCCAACATGCAACTTCTTTAAGTATATCACGGCAGGTTATTTCTTTTATCTGAAGCTTTTCTATTCTGTCTTTGCAGCTTGCCTGGCTGTGCCAGTGGCACAGCCCCAATAACCATATGAAACACCAGATAGGTCAGTCACACAGAGCTCTTCATCATCATTTACACTGTAATACCCCAACATGAAATTTGCCCAAAGGTCTAAGAACACTGTAGTGTGTACAAGCATGCATGTGCATGGTGTTCTGTTGTTCTTAGTCATTCATGGGTTTGATCAGAACAGAAAGCCACTTCAGGATGCAAATTTTGAACTTACAAAAGCAGAGGGAACAGTTTCAATGAACTGAACCCAGAGCTCACTCCATTCGAGTCCTTTATTGTTGTAAGGGAAAGTTAATTGACCTTCCCCATTGATAACAAAGGCTTTTTTTGCAGTAATAAATAGAACAATACAGCCTGCAGTCTCGGCCTACTAACCTGGTACCTCGACAGTCTCCCAGGCAGTCTGAGGTCCCCGGGTTTCCCTTGAAATTTCTCATTGCTGACGGCTGTGGAATCATAAGATCTCTCCATTAACAATATTATAAACAAACGCCTTTAGTTTGAAAGAAATTAGGAGCAGGATACTTTGTGTGTGTGTTTTGTTTTTTTGAGATAGGGTTTCTCTGTTGTAACTCTGGCTGTCCTGGAACTCACTCTGTAGACCAGGCTGGCCTTGAACTCACAGAGATCCACCTGCCTCTGCCTCCTGAGTGCTGGGATTAAAGGTGTGCACCACCACCTCCCAGCAGGGGCAGGGTACTTTTTAACAACAATTGCCTCATCCAGGGCTTACATCAGGTACCAGTTACATCTCAGGAAGCAATCATTAGCAGTTACCCGTCATTTACAGGATTTTCCCCAAAATACGAAAACACATTCCAGAAGCAGTCTCCCACACATTCTAGAAAGCATCCCCCCCTCCAGTGTCTTACCCCATAATTAACAATTGCCTCAAAGTCTCAGGAAGCACACATTAAATAATCACAGAATATTCACAAAAAGTTTCCTCAAAGTTTAAGTGTGACTGATCATTAAACCACATTACTACATTGTTCTGTTCACGAGATGTTCTAGAGGATTGTCACAGCCAAAGTTAGATCTAAAGTTGGAAGCGTCTCCTGTCTACTAACGAATGAACATCTGCCAACAGACCTATATTATCTATCATTCCAACATGTTTTTATCAACATTAAGAAGTTGTTTATTGGAGTCTTCCTCATCTAGTTTAGAAAGGAATAGCTTTTCCACCCCAAGACAGCACTCTGCTCACATCTCCCCCTGATACCGTACTGTTTCTCACTGCCTTCACGGCATATCAACTTGAAAACCCTGACAATCAGGAGAGAGTGTAGAAGCTGACAGGCTGTACCTGGTACCCTCGGAGCTCTCGATGCCCACCCAAGGCCTTGGAGGCTTCTAGATCTTTAGTGCCCCTTTCCTATTAGAAACTCATTTTATCATGGATCAGAGGACTATGTGCCTAAGACTTGGTCTCAGCAGGATTGGCTTCTTCTGAGGCCTCTCCTTGGCTTAGCTTTTCCCCAGTGTCTACATGTGTGCGGTCTTTCTTGGTATGCACTATATCCAAATTCCCCCAGCAATCTTGTGGGATTAGATCTCACTCTGACTTAATTTTTAATTCAGTTATCAACTATTAAAGACCCTGTATCCAAATGTAGCCATTTTATGAAATATTAGGAGTTAGAACTTCAACAAACAAGTCTGAGGGGAACGCTCCATTCAGTCCCCGACAGCCAGGAAGAACAGATTCTCAGACACTATCCTTCTGCTGCCGGACCAAGAACAGCCTCTCCCATAGGGCATGTAGGGGCAAGGAGCACTTTCTGTGAGTCGGCCTGCATGTGCAGCTCCCTTCCATGGCCTGGAAATTGAGCAGACTAGCTAGCTTCCCGGATGGGGTTGTTTGTGGTAAGAGAGTCCCAAGTTTGCTTGTTGTTTGGGGGGAAGGGTAAAGGAATCCATTAGTCACCCTCCTCCTGAGCTCTTGACCCTGTCACAGAGCTAGTTGCTTAACCATCTGTTTCTCAGACGCCACACCTGTCTCCCCTAGCAAAACTGAAACTTGGGAAAATAGGGCAGAATCTAAAATCAGGTATGTGGGTGCATCATTTCTCCCTCCTAACCAACACCATTGTTTCTCAGGAAAAGGCCAGGAGTGTGCTACACTTTTGGACTTCCCTCTGCACAAAAGGGAATCTTAGGACTTCAGCAACTGTATTCTCTCCAGCTGAGCGCTTGTACGAAACAAAGTACATTTGTTTTCTCTTGCTGTTTATCAACTGGCCACAAGCTAGGCTTGGTAGTGCCCACCTTTAATCCCAGCGCTCCAGAGGCAGGTGGATCTCTGTCTCAAAAAGCAAAAAACAAACAAACAAAAAGCAAGAACAACAAAACAACAACAAAAACCCAAACACAAAAAACACAGAACTGCGACAAGAACCTGACACCAGTTCAGTTAATAGGACACATTATATTTCACAGTCTCTTAGGTCAGAGCACACGGACTTGACTGGGTCGTGAGTTCCGGGCCTCGGGAGGGAGTGCTGAGGTGCAGGCTGAGTTGAGCTCTTATCTAGTGGCCCTGGGGAAGAATATACTTCTGACTCCAGTTAGGATGTTGGTCAAATTCTGTATTTCACAAGTTCGGTCACACCTTTCTCAGCTAGGAGTTCTCTGGTTCTCCGTTGTTACTGGATGGCTCCTTCCCTCATTAACAAGCAGTGGATTTCATGTCTTCAGTGCTTGGAAGCTCTATTTTCTCTTCTACCAACTGGAGAAAACTGTGTACATATGTGTGTTTGTTGGTTGGTTAATATTTGTGTGTTTTTACAGATTTCTGTGTACATATGCATGTGTGTACAAAAGTGTGCGCGGATTGTCTGTGTGTAGGCACAGAAGGAAGCCTACCACTGCCTGCCCATCTTTGAGGCCAAGTGTCTCCCTTGTGTTTTCTTGGCTGGCTGGAAGCTGAGTAATACTCCCTTCCTCCTGCCTGCTCAAGCTGGGATTACAGGGGCGCTGGGATCTGAACTCCTGTCTTCAGGCTTGTGCAGCGCATGCTCACATCCCCTGAGCTCATATCTCTCTAGCCCAGGTTGGTTGGTTTGGAGACAGGGTCTTGTTATGTTGCTTAAGCTGGCATCTAAGTCCCAGCTCAAGGACCTGCCTGTTTCCCCTGCAGATGCACAATGTATATCAATCGTACACACCCACCACCATGGCCTCCAGCTCTTCCTACTGCCCCTCCTACCGCCTTCCCAACCTCTCATCCTCATTTTGTTAGTAACCCTGAGTCCAAGTGTGCGGCACATGAACACATGGGTGAGTGTCCATCCGCTGAGGCAGCCATGTCCCCAGAGGAGAGGCGGGCCCTCTCCCTTAACAGCCATAAACTGTCCATAGCTCGTCCAGCAGGGTGGGGCCTGTGGACCTCTCCCAGCACTGCTGGGACTTGGCTGGCTTCATCTTGTGTGGGTCTTACAACGGTGACCCCAGCTGCTGTGAGTTCAGGTGTGCATCAGCCGTGCCATGTCCAGGAGTCTGCATTTCATGTATATATATGCTCTCTGGTGGAAGAGGGCACTGAAATTTCATACATATATGAAATATATATGTATATATATATGTTTTTTTTTCTTTTTGCCCCTTTTCCCAGAATGTTTCTTGAGCTTTGGATGAAAACGGATATGATTTATTCTCAGCTGAGCACTCTGACCAGTTACGAGTGTCTGCATTAACCACTACGCACTACTACGAAAAGAAGTTTCTATGACCACGGTTGAGAACAGCAGAAATATACGAGTGAAAACATAAATATTTACAATGCAGTTTGTATGCTACAATGGCACGTCCATTTAACAAAACAACCACAGGGGCCCCAGCCCTCAGGGCCTGTGACCTCCCCGGTGATGATGGACTTTTGACCAGGTTTATAGTACCAGTATGAAATCCATCCTGTGGAGCAGGCCTAATATCTAATCAGAAATGGTTAGTTACCGCTGTAGTCATGCCACGATGGCGACAGTGGGCACATGTGGCTACACAGGTTGGTCCTGTAGCGAGCAGTGTTCAGTGCAGATGAGACACCCCTCAGCAGCCTATACAACCCTGTTTGGCCAATGTGAGCTAGCCAGCCAACAGGGAGAGGAAACTGCACTTCAGTGTCATCTGAAGTAGAAATTTGATGCCAAGATTTAAAATGGGACTTTAGTTACATTTAGGTAGTGGCTCTGTCTCAGACAGAAATCTTTGGGTGGGGACACATCTGCACAATTCTGCTTTTTGTTTTTGCTTTTGTGTTTGCTTATTTATTTATTTATTTATTTTGTTTTTTCGAGACAGGGTTTCTCTGTTGTAACCCTGGCTGTCCTGGGACTCTCTCTGTAGACCAGGCTGGCCTCAAACTCACAGAGATCCACCTGCCTCTGCCTCCCAAGTGCTGGGATTAAAGGCGTGTGCCACCATCTCTGGGCTGGAAGCTTTCTTTTTTAAGGTTACCAAACGCACAGCTTTCTGGTTCTGTTATTTCCTCCCGGCACAGAAGGCAGTAGTCCATGTTTATTTCTGAGAGGAAAAGCTAAAAGAAACCAAGTGTACACGTGTTGACCGCCTTCCTCTTTCCTTAGCCAGGAACTCACGGTCCTCCTGCCTCAGCATCTGCATGCTGAGGTTGCAGATACGTATCACCATGCCGGCTAAAACGCTACAGCTTATTGCTCTCTTTTCTTTTTTTAGTACAACTACTTTCTTGAAGATTTTTACATAAATTTCTACTTTTGAGCAGTAGTACGGTGAATTCAGTTTTTCCTAAACATTTCACTGAAGCATAGCGGTTATTCTAGGGTCCTCACGTTGTTGCAGCTTGGATGGACAGTGGCTGCCATTTGATGATCATCGTTACCCTTGCACCACTGCCCCTACATCCTTGACATACTCCTCATATCAGCAGGGTGCCGCGGACACATCCGTTTATTTTTCTGCCTCAAGGAACTGAAATCAGCTACCCTCTAAAGACTCCTGTCCACTTAAATAAGAGACAGTGTTGGTTAGCGGAGGGTAGAAGGCAGGACTTCCAGTGCTGACAGAGGCAGAGACCGTTTTAAGGTAAATGTGCTCTGCCTTCCTGAAGGTTTGTGGACTTGCCTCCAGGCTGCTGCCACCGCCTCTGTCCCTCCAACTTCCAGCTGAACAAACTGAGTCTGCAGGAACTGTGTGGTTGCCCAGGGTTACCGTGGAAGGGAGTGACTCAAGCCCAGAGTGTGGGCAGAAACAGCTTCTTCAGCTCCAACCAGGCTATGCTTCAACTTCTGTCTTCCCTCAGAATACAGACTTTAGGCTTAGTTGGTAAAGTGCTTGCCTGGCGCGTTTGACAGCTCACATGAATGCCTTGGAAGGGAGGGTATGTTCCCAAGGTGGCTGAGTCGGTTAGGTGCCTGCCACCAAACCTGACAGTTTGAGTTCCATCCCTGGGAGCTGTGAGGTAGGAGGAGAGAACCATTATCTCATTGTCCCCTGATTTCCACACACACGTTCCCACTCTCCTCCACACACACAAAACAAATAAATGTGCTCTTTTTGTTATTTTGTTTTGCTTTATTTTTTGAGACAGGATCTCTCTATGTAGCTTTACCTGTCTTGGAACTTAGGATGTAGACTAGGCTGGCCTTGAACTCACAGAGATGTACCTGTCTCTGCCTCCTAAGTGCTGGGGTTATAGGTGTGCATGAACATGCCTGGCCTTTCTTTTTCTTAAAAAAAAAAAAAAAAAAAAGCTGGTACAAGTTTGTAATATCGGTGCTGGGGAGGTGGAGACAGATGGCATCCTGGGACTTACTGAACGGCCAGCCTAGCCCAGTCTGTGAGCCCCAGGTTCAGTGAGAGAGCCTGTCTCAAGAAATAAGGTGAAGGGTGCTTGAGGAAGACACCCAAGGGTCTCCTTTGGCCTCCTGTGCACACGCACAAACACAGAATCTAGCTCTTTGCCATCTTCCCTCCAAGGGTTAGGACTCCCTAACCCTTCCAGTCTCGTAAGGAGGAGAGCAACTCTCCAGGTTTTCTTTTCTCCCTGCAGGATTCCGGAGTGAGAGTGACGCGGAGAGCCCTCCAAGAGAAAAGCCTGAAAACAGAGCCCCTCAGGAGGCTTCTTCCCAGGAGAGGCCTCCGGACAAATGCCCGGCCTACGTCGGCTGCACCAGATACCAGAGCTCTGGGAGGTGGGAGCAAGGCCCAGAGGGCACCCAGGACGGTACCACAAGGGAAGGGGAGGTGAGCGGGCCCATCCCGCAAGTTGGGGCCCTTAGGTCTTCCTCAGCTGCCCCTGAGATCCAGCCATCTGCCCACACCACCCAAGGGTGGAGGGAGCTTTGGCGCTGCTGTGCATACTTTGAGGTAGGCAGCCAGCCCTCCTCTTGTCCCCAACCCCTAAGTCAGGGTCCTAAGTGGATCCAACTTGGTTGCCATGGGTCCACAACTGTGGGGCTTGGGGCAGGTCACAGACAAGAAGCCTCTGAGGATGCATCTCGGTGAGGCCTAGAAGCAACTCCAATACACAAAAATGTGGTTGCTGTGCTGATTTGGCCACCTCCTCACACATCAGGGCAGCCATCTACCAAAGGGCCAGGCATGGTCCCTGGTGTGGCACCTTTGACCTTCGGAACCACTGGATCTACGCTGGTAAGGGGCCCTCCCAGCAAGAGGTGGGCAGCGAGCACCACCTGAAGCATCTGGCAATGGTTGCTAGGTGATAATCATGGCTCGAGTCTGAGAATGGTGTCAAAATTGTGTGGGAGTATGCCCATGTGTAGAGACACCACTCTGACAAGTGACAAGACTCTGGCAGCCTCCCACCCCCGACAGGCCTATGGACTCTAGTCCTGCCAGTTAACCTTTGGCTCCAGAAGATGTGTGCCAATCAGGGTGCCAACCTTGCCAGTCAAGGGAGGGCCACACCTGGTTTATCAACCTTTCAGACCAGACCACTGCCTCCTGCGGTAGGAACTCACATTCAGGAATGAATGGATGGGGGCTTGTGCTCCAGCTCCAAGCCTACCAAACCTACCTGAAACCCATGGCAAACAAGCCATTTGAGTGGTTCCAAGGGCTTTCACCAACCTCCTGCCTCCTGACTTAACAACCTAGTGGGCCTGCCATGCCAGGAAATAATGTCTCCATTTATTGAGGGCTTACTCTACTACATATTGCAATTTGTGGGAATTATTTAATACAATGTTCCTGTGTCACAGATCCTGTTACTTTTTACATTTTATAGATACAGAAACTACACAGCTAAGTGGTTAAAGAGCTTGCCCTAAGTCACACACCCTGCCTGTGGCAGAACCAGCATCTGGACCAGCCTGCCTGCCTGACTCCACAGTCCCTGCCAGTGTACTGCTTCTTGTGCTGGGCTTGCAGGAGGGACTGAAGTTTGTTAAGTGATTCACTTAAGGAGCATCCATTTCTACCAGTGGCAAATTATACAGGACTTTTAGTTTTTTCCTTCCTTTCCTCCTTCCTTCCTTCCTTCCTTCCTTCCTTCCTTCCTTCCTTCCTTCCCTCCTTCCTTCCTTCCCTCCCTCCTTTCTTTCTCTCTCTCTCCCTCCCTCCTTCCTTCCTTCCCTCCCTCCTTTCTCTCTCTCCCTCCCTCCCTCCCTCCCTCCCTCCCTCCCTCCCTCCCTCTCTCTCTCTCTCTCTCTCTCTCTCTCTCTCTCTCTCTTTCTTTCTTTCTTTCTTTCTTTCTTTCTTTCTTTCTTTCTTTCTGTTTCACTATGCAGCCTTTGCTGGCCTGGAGCTTACTAGACCAGGCTGGCCTTGAACTCACAGAGATCTGATTGCCTCTGTCTCTTGAGTGCTGGGATTAAAGGTGAGCAACACCATGCCCAACTCAGGACTTTTATCATTATTACTTTTTAATAATAAAATGAGCAGATGCCCTGTGGAAGGAGAGTGACCTTTGTGCCCATAACTGAGATGACATAGAAGTTTGATGCTGAGGCCAGTGACTCCAGCTCAGCCCCTGGGTCCCTGGATGACCTCCCTAGAGTGCTGTTGGTAAAGGAGCAGCTCCTGTGTGGAGGCTTCCCAGAAGCCAAGGGAGGTAGCCTGTGCTATCCTGCTGAGAAACGGGGGAACCACTAGTAACCAAGGTTTTTTAATTAGGACTTCTGAATTACCAATGGGGAAGAAATTCTCAATTTTCCAAATGATACTAATTTTCAGGATTTGATAAATAGGAGTTCTGGGGAGATCCAGAAAATCATACTTTGTATTTTTCATAACTCTCTGTACTTTAAAAACTAAGAAATTCACAGTTAATGGTAGTTTAAAAGAGTTGTACTCCTTAAATATTCAAAAGGTCGAAACTGCCAGTGTGTATTACTGGGTAATATTTGAATAACAAAATGTTTATGGATCCAATTAGATCATAGTACTCCACACTCATGAGTTGAAATTGCTGATATAAAGACTGATTTCCAAATACATCATTTCTCAGAACACCCTAGGGTTTGTATAAAACATGCTATGCGTGTGAACACATTCATGTTTATCTTTTTTGTCAGCATCCCTCAATGGGAGGAGGGGCGCTGCTGCATTTTTCATGTCAGGGGCTACAGAAGACTGGGGGTACTGTGACAACTCCCCTCCAGTTCTTAACTTCATGTGTCAGCGTTTCCTGTTCCTACTCTTTGGCCTGACACAGTGGCTCCTTCCAGCCAGGACGCCTCTGCGGTTGAGCAGTGGTTATAAGAAGATGTAGTTATAGTATGTTTCCTGTTTCCCCCATTTATTTTTTATTTATTTTGAGATTCAAAACAAAAACAAAACAAAACAAAAAACCCCCCAGGTTTCCCACTGTCAGCAAGGAATTCTGAACAGAAACACCCGTGGGCTGAGCAGGGGTGTGGGCGAGCGTCCTAGTGTCACCAAAGCGTTGGAGTCAGACCCTCCAGTTCTGCCAGTCCCTGGCTGGGAGGCCTTGGCCGGATCACTTACCTCTTTGAGCTTCAATTTAGTGGATAAAAATCATACCTAGGAAGTAATAGTTTTGCTTCATAAGGCAATATTGTAGAACGGTTATCAGCACGGCTTTGGAGTCAGACAGTCTGGGGTTCGAATCCCAGCTTCATGGCTTTCCTACCTCTTTGATTCGGGGCAAGTTCTAACCACTGGACTTTTCTGTAAAATGGAGACACAGAATCTATTTCATAGGGCTGTGGTAAGTTTCAGTGAGATCACATGTGAGCTGCTTAACTCAGAGAGGGTACACTGTAAATGCTTGACCCGAGCGGGCCAGCGCGGCTCCTTACCCACTGTATCTACCTCACAGGGCAGTTGTGAGGACGGAGGGGTGGAGGCGTATGCTGGGAGTCCTTTCTAAACTGTGAAGTGGTATTTACTTGCCTCTCTTTCCTCTGGAGATGGGGAGATAGGGAGTTATTCAGACATTAGTAGAATGCCCAAGGACAGGGCTTGGTATGCTCCTATCCATACCATGGGGCCGGGCTGAACGGAGGTGCCAAGGTAGGTATCAGGGAACAAGGTGCAGTGTGCCCTGGGCAGGGGAGGGGCTACTGCAGTCAAGTCCGGAAATTCAGTGCATACCACTTCCACCCTTGGGGATGGGGAGAAAGCAGGTTCAGTTTTAAGAAGGATGCTAGCTGGAGGGCTAACTTCCTAGAGTGTTTTCCTAGCACGATCAGGGGCAAACAAAACCCTCCTCTTGTTTAAAGGTTTTGGATAAAGAACAGTGTTCAGTGGATGTGTCCACAGTATTTTTAAATAGAATTCAAGTCCCAGGAAGGCCCGTGTGAAAAGCCTGTTGAGAGGTGACTGGAGTGCACATTTAGGAAATGTTGCCATTGGCTGGGAGCCATGTGTCTCCCACTGGCAGCACAGGCCGCACACATTACAGTCTGCAGACCAGCTGCACTTCGGAGGACTCTCCAAAGATGACTTCAGTCCCACAAAATAAACCCTACCACTGTTTGCAGATCAGAGATTGGGGTCCGGAAAAGTTAAATCCAAGGTCAAGGTCACTCGGGTTCTATCAGGACAGAATTCAAGCCTTTCCCCTGACTTCCTCTGCCCTCCAGAGTCAGATCGCTGATCTTGAACAGGGATGGGGTGCAAAAGAACAAGGTGCCACCCCTAAGTGCCCTCCTCTTTTGACCTCAGCAACAATTCTTGCTCTTGATATCGCTCCTCCCTCTCCAGGCATCGCTTCCTTGCTTATCCCTTAAGCCACAAGCTCCGGGTGCCACCTTACACTCTTTCTTTAACCCAAATGAGGGAGCTCTTTCTAATCAGACTGCCTCTCTGAACATCACCCTGCTCAGCTACCTGCCTTCTTGATGTCCTCTTGGAGGACCTGAAGTCTAGGTTCCCAGCTAACTCAGCAGCATTCCCCCCAGCACATCTCTCATGAGTTCCGGCTCCTTACCAGGGCCCTTGGGTTTCAAACTTATGTGGCAAGTGGGCAATCTAGGAACCCTTCAAAGTCAACGGCTGGCTCTTGATTAAATTCTAGAGACTAAAGGCCAACAGCAGGGAGATGAACGTAGAGAATGGGATTCACTTTCTCGTCAATCAGCTGGTTACCAGGTGCCCAATATTGTGCCACATTCAGTATCTGGTGCAGGAAATTGATGAATAAAACAGACTCGTGCCCTGGCTTCAGGAAGCCTCGGGCAGCTAGGGAAGATAGATATAACCAGTCTCCCTGAATACAATCTCTTAGCCTGTAATGCCAGCCCTTGGGAGATGGAGGTCAGAGGATCAGGGGTTCAAGATAGAGGCCAACCTGGGCTACATAAGACCCTGTCTCAGAAACAAAATACAGACTATAAACTGTGACAAATGTGAAGAAAAAGTTCAGAGTGCTGTGAAATAACGTAATAAACAGACGTGTTAAGAAAATGACAATACGTGCCCATAGTGTGGAGAAGAGAGTTCTATGTGCAGGCAATAATAGGCCGTCAAAGGGGAGAAAGCGCCTACTGTGTTGGGAGAGGCGGTGCGGTCTGTGCAGCTGGCCGAGCCAGCGGGATGCTGCCTGGCGGGTGGCGCCCGGACCTTGCAGACCACAGTAAGGAACTTGTACTTCGGTGTTTAATTTCTTGTTTGGAAATCATTTCACAATTCCAGAGACGTTATGAGAGTAGTACAAAACACGTCCTCACGCTTAGACTGCAACGCCCCTGTTGTAAGCGTTCTGTCCACTTGGTGTCCTCGCCTGCGTCTACCTGTCACCTGTACTCAGACCTTGTGGTCTTCAAACTCTGAGAAGTTACAAACGTCCGTGTCTGCTCACACCTACAGCGCTGCCTCGCCCGCTTCCCCGAGCTCATCTCTGATCAGACAAGGTGGCTCCTGACCCTCGAGTTTGCCCGTCGTATCTCTAACCACCTGTATTAGCTCTTCCCTTTAGGACAAGTCAAGTCTACGAATGATGTGGGGCGTAAGCTGTGGTTTCTTGCTTGTATCTTTTAGTGTGGCTTAGACTTTATTTCCTCGTTGTTCGAATAGACTATTCCTCCTTTTGGGTCTGTCTGCTGTTTCTTTGTTACCTTGTCTCCGCTGCGCATTCATGGCTGGAAGATTGTGTAAGCGGCCCTGCCTCCTCAGTGTCACAGTGGAGGCACACAATGTCTATCTGTTCCTCTGGTTGTTAAAAAAAAAAGAAGAAGAAGAAAAGAAAAAGGGAAAAAAATTGAGACAGGGTCTCTCTGTGTAGCCCTGGGTATCCTTGAACTTGCTCTATAGACCAGGCTAGCCTCAAACAAACCTCTGCCTCCTAAGTGCTGGGATATAAAGGTGTGCAAGATAATTTTTTAAAATTTATTTTTAGGGCTGGAGAGTTGGCTTGGTGCTTAAGAGCCATTGAGTTCTCTTCAAAGGACCCAAGTCAATTCCCAGAACTTACATGACGGCAGGCTCACAAACACCTCTCACTCCAGTTCCAGGAGATCTGATGACCTCTTCTGGACTCCACGGGTACTGCATCCACTGCACAAACATACCTGCATGCCGAATACCCACGCACATCAAACCAAACCAAACCAAACCAAAACAAAAAAACCCTAGATGAATTTCAACCCAATTTCAATGAAGCGGCATGATTCAATTTGTGTATCCTGAATGCTATGTAAAAATGAGCTGTAGTCGAGGAAATAAGTATTCAGGAGGGCCCTGGAATAGCAGGCCACTGACGTGTTCTCGGCTGGCCACTGGGTGGCAGGGAGATCTGAGCCAGCCCAGAAGGACGATTTGGAAAGCCGAGGTGCTACGTGGGTCTTTCTAAAGCAGCTGTTAGTCTGCCACCACTGAGGACTTCTCAGAGGGTCCCCAAGCCCATCTGAGTGTGCACTGGTAATCAGGACACCTGCCTCAAGTGTTCTTCCAGCCCAAGCCCAGACAATGTCCCTGCCTCATTTGGACCAGAGCCACGCCGCTTGCTTCTGGACCTTTCCCCAAAGACACAGGTCACTACACTATAAATGCTGTTATGCACAGACTGTTTCCTGTTTCCTGAGTTTGACTGGAGCATTTGGGGACTGTGATCCTTTTTATGCTATACTGTGGGTTCATTGCAGTCTGTTTTCTAACAGTATCTATTCATTTAGCCTATATATTGTCACAGTTACCTCCCAACCCCTCTTGCACTGTGGGAGATGAGTCCAAGTCCTCTTCGGGGCTGGTGTGTGCAGGAAAGCCACAGTCTTGCCTGCCAGTGGTCATAGCAATGCAGGAACTTTAAGAGTCCAAAGAAAGCCAGATGCTGTGAAAACTCAGGACAGGCAAGGCAAGGTTGCTTCTAGCGGGAGAAATCCAGATAGGTCTTCAGATAAGGTGACACTGAACTGAGCCTCGGGTGCAGAGAACACTATTTTCCATTTTACAAAAGAAATATTTAATCATTCCGTAAATGAGAGGAAATTTTTGAAAAGCGAAGCCCGTATCTTCATATGTGATTGACATTTTCAGCGTGACTGCTGTTGATTTCATAATATTCCCGTTGCTGGAATAATTCATTCTAGGCTGCACGACACTGCTGGGGACCTGTGTCTGGGCACGAGGACAGAAACAACTCTGGGTATCAAACACAACTTAAGAATCAGAGCTCGGGAGCTGGAGAGATGGCTCGGCAGTTAAGAGCACTGGCTGCCTCTCTGAGGGACCCAGGGTCAGCGTCTGCAACTCCAGTTCACACAGACATCCATGCAGGCAAAACACCAATACACATAAAATGAATAAAAACCCGAGATTATTAAAGCAGCAAATATTAATTTATTTTAATGACATATTAAATTAAAAATAACGCTTCTATGGAAATGTTGAATAACACCTACTTTATTAACAGTTAAAAGATTAAAATTTCAATATCAAAATATTTAAGAATGCTGAGCCTGAGTTCCCACTCCGGTCATCAAGTTCTAGGGAGAACAGGACATACACCAGACCCGGGGTATGATGGGTACGGGGACACTGCCCTGTCCTGTGAGTCTAGTGGGACTCAGAGCATCATGTAGACCGTCACAGAGGCCACCAGAGGACCAGCCCCGCGTGCTCATGGCTAAATGTGTCTCTTTCCAGAAGCAGAAGGCACAGCCCATCTGCTTTTAGGCGTGGGGTTATTTCAGGGTTTCATTTATTTCTATCTTAATATTCCCTTTCTCTCATTTTTGGGGAACTATTGGTATATTCCAAAATCTCAATTTGACATTCTTACTTAATTCCTTTATTTTTCTTTTAGATTTGTTTTTGGGTGGTGGTGGCACACGCCTGTGCTCCCAGCTCTCAGGAGGCAGACGCAGGCGGATCTCTGTGAGTTCCAGGACAGCCAGAGCTATACGGGGAAACGCTGACTAGGAAATAAACAAGGGATGTGGAGCTGGAGAAGCAGCTCATTTGGTAAAGTGCTTGCTGTACAAGCATAAAGGCCTGAGGTTAATCTCTACCGTCCACATAAGTGGATGGTATGCGCTTGTACCCCGGTAGGGAAGGCAGAGACAGGCAGATCCATGGGGCTTGTTGGTTGGCCAGCCTCGCCTAATTGGCAAGCTACAGGCCTCAGTGAAGTTCCTGTCTCAAAATGCAAGGTGATGGATGGCCCTTGGGAATGACACCCAAGAGTGATCCCTGCCTCTACATGCGCACACATAGACACACACACACAAAGGGGCACATTTATGATATTTTACAGTTACGTGTATGCATATATGTCTGTGTGGGTGTCCTGGAGACCAAAAGCAGTTGGATCCCCTAGAGCGGGAATTATAGACAGTTGTGAGCTGCCTGATACGCGGGTGCTGAGAACCAAGCTTCATTCTCTGAAACTGTTGTAGGTTCCTGGCAATTACTGCACGACACACAACTCATTGATAAAGAAAATTTTACTTGAGTTAAAAATGGAGAAAAAGACTGGCTAGAGAGAGAGACAGCCAGGGACACAGTCCCCGAACTAAGTTCCGGACTACAACGCTGGGTTGGAACCACCTTCTCAGAGAAGGACACGCAATAAAGGAGGGTAGGAGTCCCGGTTAGCATGACCCTAGGGTCTGAGCTCCCACAAACACCTGTGGGAATCTGGCCTTAGCTTGACCCTAGATTTTCTTTTGGGTCCATTTCAAAACAATTGTCTGTGAAGCTTTAACAAAAAACACTTAGCGTGTATGTGTGGCGAATGCTAGCGAGTGCTGGGAGCCAGAGACTGTGTCAAATTTCCTGGAGGTGGAATTTGAGCCACTGCATGGGTTCTGGGAAGCAAAAGAGTTCTCCGGAAGAACAACAAGGATTCTTAACCACTAAGCTGTCCAGCTCTCCAATCCCTTAAAATTTTTGCACTATACACATACACAATTGTTGGGGTATATTTGAACTCAGCCTGAACCACTGACAGAAGGCCACCTTCCTTAGCTATTGGAACCAGCTTGTTTGGAGTAGACTGGAATGCAGAAAGCACACTAGTTTGGAGCACCCAGCAATTATCTTTCTAATGTTGACCCTGCCCCTCTGCGATAATTATGTTAAATGCATCTGATAGTGTTAATGCTAATGGAAGAACTTTACTGGGATTCTTCCCTAGCCTAAGCACCGTGAGGGAAGACCTTACCTGGGGACGTGATTGGCCAGTAAAATGGCATCCTGTCAGCCAGCTGAGGTTGGGGATTGGTGCACTATAAAAGTTGTATTCATTATGCGTTAAGGCCTGTGTAATGGTGGGTGGTGCGTCCTTTCAGTAAAATACTTAGAGGTCATGTTCTGGGGGTCGGTGCCAGGAGAAGAGGTCAAAGAGGTGAGACCTTTTGCCTTGGCCATCCCGGTTTTCCATCTGAAGAAGTTGTCATGGTTCATTGAAACCCGCCAGAGTTAATTCATAATAATACTTTAACACACAATAAATAGATAAATGTTTAAAACACATTAAAATAATAATGATAAAATAAAATAAGAGACAAAAGATCCAATCAAAATTTCTTAAGCACAATAGGCTACATGAAATTAATACCAGATGATACTTTATAGAAAAAAATAAAAATGCTTTAAGACATGGCAATGAAAATCATTCAAAAATTTTTTAAAAAAGGAATTAAAAAATATAAAGATGTGGTGACACATGTCTGAAAGCCCGGCATTTATGAGACAGAGGCAGAAGCACTAAGAATTCATGGCCAGTTTAGACTACAATAGAGACAGCCACTGAGGAGACAGAGGCAGGCAGAGCTCTATGAGTTGAGGGCTAGCCTGGTCTATAAAGCAAGTTCCAGGCTAGCCAAAATTATATAGTGAGACTGTCTCAGAAACCCTAAAAACCTGGGCATGGGGCCTGACTATGTCTCAGCACTATGGAGCCTGAGGCAGAAAGCTTATTGCAAATTCAGACCCAGCCTGGACTACACAGACAATTCCAGGCCAGCTAGGCTGTGGTAGAAGGAGAGAGAAGCTTGGGAAGGGTTATGCTTGTTACATTAGGGACTGGAGCTCAGTGGTTAAGAGCACTCCATGCTCTTGGAAATGACCAGAGTTTAGCTCCCAGCACCCGGGTCAGATGGCTCACAACTACCTGTAACTCCAACTCCAGGGAACCCAGTGCTCTCTTCTTGCCTCTGAGGGCACACACACACACACACACACACACACACTGGACCAGTGCTACCTACACCTCATCTGACTGACTTTTAAAACAGGGGTCTCTCTATTATGTAGCCCTAGCTGTCCCGGAACTTGCTGTGTAGACCAAGCCAACCTGGAGCGCCCCCTGCCTCACACTCTGGAGTACTGGGATTAAAGACGTGTGCTCCCTGCAATTCTGCCTTCTTGACAACTGACTCAGGTCCCTGCTTGCTTCTGCTGGTTAAATGAAGGCAGTCAGTCCCAAAGTCTTCTTGTTAATGGTCCTCTCTGCTGTTGAATGCTCTTTCAGCCTCTTTCCATTTTTGTTTTGTGTTGTTGTTGTAGCTGCTTTTGCCTTTGCTTGTTTTCTGTTTTGTTTTACTTGTTTTAGGACTGAGTGTTCTATAGTCTAAGCCATCCTTGAATTTGCTAAATAGCCCAAGCAGGCTTTGAACTCACAATCCTGTCTCCATCATAGGGGATTACAGGACCACCCTGTGATCTCTGTGGTGTGCCACAAGAGGTGGGTTGCTGCCTAATTGCCCGGGAAGGCATGCCCAAACTGGAGCCACCCAGAGATTAGAGAGGAAGGGGCCACCCGCCCCTACTTAATATGAGTGGCCTGTAGCTGGCTAAGCTGCCTTAAAACCACACCTCTAAACTAAACTCGGCGTCCCAGGGGCACAGAAGCGATGGCTCTGTGTTCCACCCTGTGACCAGCTTCTGGGCTGGTCCAGGCTGAGTCTGAAGGGCAAAGCCTGGAACCTGGGCCAGCAAATTGCAAGAAACTACTATCTCCCCTGATCCTGGTAATAGAGGGATTGGACCCCCTGGGTGATGTTGAAGGAGCCTGCCCTATGACAGGCCTTGTTCTTCATGGAAGTCTCTAGACCCAGGCCCAAGTGCTTAGATTCCCAGAAAAGTAACGAATAAGCAGGTACAGGGAAGCAGGGAAGTGTTCGGTGGCCCTGAGCAAAACACGTTCTATTTCTTCATCTTAACTGGTGGGATTTGTCTAGATGCCCGCTATGGCCCTTTGTTGTTCTTCCTTGTTTTGACGCAGCCTCAGTAAGATGTGTTCTTTGTAAATGTCTGGCAAATACAAACCCTTAGCAATGCACACTCATTGCTAGTACCCGGAAGTTGTAGGGAAGGAGGGAAAAGCCTAGTTTGGTAACTAAAAATACAGGGAGTGTCAGCACACACCTGAAAGACTGCCTGCAGCCCAGGAGAGCCAGTGAGGACTGTTAAAGTATTATTAATAACTCCAGTGGGTTTCAATAATGAGCCAAGACAACTTTCTGAGATGGCAAACCCTGTGGGCGGCCAAGGCAGAGAGTCTCACTTCACATGGTCGTTTACAGGCTTCAGCTTCCTCTGCCTCTGCCCTGCTTCCTCTGCCTCTGCCCTGCTTCTCCTGGTGCAGACCCCCAGCACGTGGCCTTTAGGTATTTTATTGAAAGGAAACACCTCCCACTATTACACAGGCCCCAGTACATAATGAATAGAACTTCTACAGTGCACCAACCCCCAACTTCAGCTGGCTGACGTGATGCCATTTTACCAGCCATTTACCAGGACTCCCTACACAGTCCTTAGGCTGAGGGAGGACCCTATAAAGTCCCTCCATTAGCATTAATACAATCTGATGCTTTCTCAGTGGGCAGATAACACTAGAATGACAATTGTTCCAATCAAAGGCCACAGAGTAGACAATTGCTGGGGCTCCAAATTAGCATGCTTTCTGTATTCCAGAGTCCACTCCTAAGAAGCTGGTTCCAGTGACGTTTGAGAACAAGTTCAAATATACCCCAACAGAGGACAGTGGCGGGGCTGAGGTATTTCACCCCTTCTACATCGGAGAAGAAACTTGAAGTAGCTAAGTCAAAATGCAAAGGAGTTTTCTGACTTGGCAGTCAGCTTCTTCCCTAGCATCAGCAGATAGACGGCACATGCGTGAAAACAGGGAATGAAAACTGGTCCACAGCAAGTGGAAGCAAACACTTTGCAGTCCCACATTTACTTGGGATTCCCACCCTGCCCACATGTAGGGAGACTGACAGAGAAAACAGAATAAAATGCAACAGAGCCAGTATGGTGGCGTGCTCACTTTTTGTGCTTCAAATTGACCTTGCAAACCATTTCCTTGGTCACCATTTGCCTTTTGAAACCAAAGAACCAGGCCCTGGAAGCAGCTTTGCCCCAGTGCCCATGTAGCTTCTGGCAGACAACCCTCCCAGCTTTGCCTTCATCCCATCACCAACGATGTCCCAGTGGCTGTCATTGAAATGGCTGCTGGTTTGCAGCAACCTGGAGTATGGATTCATAGTGTCCTCAACCTGTGCCAGCAGTAAAACCAAAGTGGTGACTCTGGAAAGGAATCTGTTACCCTGGAATTCAAAGGACAGGACTTGGGGTCAGCATGACCCTCCTGTGAGTGCTGGTACAGGCTGCGAAACTCAGTCTCTGAGAAGCAGGTCCCGAGCATTAACATGACCAGGCTGGGTTTCAGCATACATTCTTGAATGGGCTATTAAAAGGTGTTTGTATAGGACCAGAAATGTGGCTTCTGAGAGTGTAGGACTGTTGGCGGAGGGAGTGATGCTTAGAAGCAGGAATCAATTTCATGGTCTACCAACCAAGTCCCGGAAGCCAGCCTCAGCCCATAACATGCCATGACAGAAGGTATGTGGTGCTGTAGGAGCCTTGGAGAACCCAGGAGTGGAATAGTATTAATTGCTTTGAAATGTAAATATAAAATGATAGCCATCAAATGGAAGCATCTAGGAGGCTGGAGAGAGGGCTCAGTGGTTAAGAGAGCGCACTGCTCTTGTTATAGGACCCAGGTTCAGTTCCCAGGACTCATGGCAGCTTACAACAGTTCCAGGGAATCCCAAAACCCTCCCCGGCTGCCAAAGGCACCAGGCATGCACAGGGTACACAGACATACATGGAGACAACACATACATTAAATAAAAATACGCCAGGTGGTGGTGGCACACACCTTTAATCCCAGCACTCTGGAGGCAGAGGCAGAAACCTGGTCTACAGTAAGTTCCAGGGCAGCCAAGGCTACAAAGAGAAATCTTGTCTCCAATAAATAAATACATAATACACACATACATATTATGAATGCTTTTTTAGTAAGTGGTGAGGTGCCGGAAAGGTGGCTCAGTGGTTAAGAGCACTTGTTGCTCTTCTGGAAGACCCCAGTTCAGCTCCCAGTGCCCACATCAGGAGGCTAGAGGACGGACAAGCAGAAACATTCATTTCGAGACAGAAATGTTCTGAAACGGATCATGGTGCATAACTCATTTAACTTTTAAGCAGATGACATATATGAGACAAGATAGAAAATGTAGGTGACAGAAAAAGGGAGAGGAGTCCTCACCCCAGAATCTAGCTGAGGCCTCTCACCAGCAGAGAAGGAGAATTTAATGCAACACCTGGAAAGTGGCCCTCCCCTCCTGACAGGAGCCTGTGGTTTCCTAGGCCTCTCCTAGGGACTCATCCGGCAAAAGATGTGTGCAGCAATGTATACAGCCCTCATGGCTTCTGGTTTATTCCATCAGACTCTCGTGCCACCTACGGATCTCCAGAACTGCTCTCTAATCTTGCTCATTAAACCTGATACACGGCTGAGGTGGGAGTCAACTGGCGCTCAGCCTCCAGGAGTCCGGATGGTACTTGTTATATTCCTCCTGCTCCCAGAGCCACATCAGAGCTCTTGCATTTGCTCCTTCTTTCTGAGTACCCTTTCTCCTTAATCATAATGATTAACCCGACTAAGACATCTTTAATAAAACGTCCACCTGTGTCAAACCAGCCAGGCCCGAAATTCTTTCCTAAGTCAAAGCTGCAAATCTCGATTTTCTTTGATTCAACGTCCAGAAAAGGTCTAGGGAATTCCTCAGTTTACTGAAGAGAGACCCTGTGGAGCTGTCCCTGGCCCCTTGCTCTGGATCTGCCTGACTCTTGGTGGCCTCGGGCCAGATACCAGGAACCTCATGGCGGTGTCGACACACTGGCA
This sequence comes from Cricetomys ansorgei, assembly GCA_026225945.1. NCBI lineage: Eukaryota > Metazoa > Chordata > Mammalia > Rodentia > Nesomyidae > Cricetomys > Cricetomys ansorgei. The sequence goes on along the minus strand of JAMJFZ010000597.1, from coordinate 20,183,461 downwards.
AGGGCTTGAGTAGAGCAGTAATGTTAACTCTTGCCATTCTAGAGTTTGGAGTTCAGAATCAGAATTGGGCTGGGATTTGCTCATTAGGTCTCATAGATACAGCTGAGTCCGGTGCAGAGCCTCTGGGCTGATGGCCGTGAAGTGCTCTGGCTTTCAAGAGTGAGTAAGGCTTCTAGATCTGTTTTCTGGTTCTTAAGCACCTCTGAACTGCTAAGGCTTCATGGGGTCCAGACATCTGTGACTTGCCTGGGGTACCTCACACAATCCCTCAGTATATAGTCTCTCTACATAGCCTTGGCTGTCCTGGAACTCCTATGTAGAACCAGGCTGTCCTTGAACTGACAGACATATTCTCCTATTTTAATTATGTGTGTGCATGTGTGTCTGGGGTGGAGGTGGGAGGAGGGAGTCAGAAGAGGGCACTGGACTCTGTGGAGCCCCAAGGGAGTGCTAGGAACCAAACCTCAGTCCTTTGGAAGAGCAGAAAGTGCTATTAACTGCCTAAAAATCTTTCTAGTCCCTATATTGGGCTTCTGAGATACAGCCTCACTATGTAGCCCAGGCTAGCCTTAAGCTCATGATTCACTTGCATCTGTTCCCAGAAGTGCACATCACAGAAGTGAACCCTGTGTCTTGTTTATACTTATTTGTAAGACTGTGACTCAGGAACAGGCACATAAATCTAGAGGAAACGAAGGTGATGGCGGCTTTGTTATACTAACTTAGTACAGCTCGCCATCTTCCAGCTCCAACTGCCTCTCCAAGTCCCAGCAGTTTATTCTTATCTTAAAGGCCTCTCCTTGCTCTCTCTTAAAAGCCTATTTGTGTGATCAAAGCGATACAATGGTTTTACTCATCCCAAACCTTTGGCTGTCGGGGCATGTCCATGCTTACAGTGAGGTAACTACAGGAAGATTAGGAGAGGCCAGGCCACGCCCTTTGCTGCCTCTGGTCTGGTGGACCAAATGACCTCTTTATCAGCGACTCTTTACATTGAGCTAAGAGAGAGAACCTTTCTTTACATTGGAAAGCAGGCTGTTTCAGTTACGGAAACATCCTGCCAGGTTTCAGGCAGCCACTGCAACGTTTATCTCGGTGAATATAGTGTCTGGAGATATGTTCAGCTACACTGCAACGCCCCGTGTTGATGGCAGTTCACCGTCAGGAAAGTCTCTGCAGTTAGAAGGAGCCTCGGACTTGCTGAATAAAATCGGCTGTTCCGGAAAGATGGTGCAATGGTGTAGTCATATAGTTCTTAGGTTCATTAGATGCTGTGAGGCACTTAATCTAGACGTAAGTGAAGGTTCCCTAGGCTCTGGGTGGCCAATGAATGAAATAAAGAGATCAGGGCACATCTTCTCAATTGTCTTTATATACATAGACCTCTTGATCTGCCTTCCAGATGTGCACTTTCAATAACAACAACAGTTCCAGAAAAACATTATATGGAATCCTAGGGCTGGATATGGTGCATGCCTATAATCCAGAGAGCCACAAGTTCAAAGCCAGATGAAACTATAATACATAGTCGGTGGAGGGCCCACCTATACTATGTATGGAGACTTTGTCAAAAAAAAAAAAAAAAAGCACACTTGTAGTAGTTGGCCACTGTGTAGGCTCAGCAAGGAAGAGACAGAGGCATTTTCATAGGTGAAAACCCTGCTGGACTTCAGCAGAGAGCACCATCATCATGCAAATGCCCGTACTGGACAGTGGAACCCTGAGCATCTGAGCTCAGGTGTTTTTATTGATTCAGAACTCATGTGTTCCATTGGTAGCATGTGCAGAACATTAGCAATCAAACATCCCCCACATAAATCCAACACCTGCAGACAATACAAAACACCAGGACATAGGCAGCCCCTCACCCAGCAATGCACAAAACAATTATTTCATACATAACTAAAAATAAACTTCCACAACACACACCTGTCACTCAGGTTAGGAGACCAAGAAGTACTTAGGAGTGGTGGGTGCTGTGGCCAACAGACGAAGGTGTGTCTAAAGTAGGGAGCCACCCTCAGTTGCTGAATACACCAACCTGAGGCCACTGTGCTTATAGCACTGATGTCTCAAAGGAAACTGAAAATTGGGTGCTTTAATTTTGTAATTAAATCTTTCAATTTTAAACTAAGTATCAATTCAAGTTTTAAAAAGTGGCAGGGCACAACATCAACACAAAGCCAGTACCAACAACAGACATGCTGACTGAATTGTATTTTCAATTACCTCAGTCAGACAGGGCAACATGACTTAAAGGCGCCAGGGAAGACTTTTTATGTTTTTTAGGCTTCTTGGTATGTATCTATTTGCCTAGGTCATAATTTCTTGTCCTTATCTATTGGCTGTTACTGGTTTAGAAGGCTATCTTCCTTTTTAAATCCTGGGAATGTTTACTTCTCAGTTTGTGTAGGCTTGCTATATCCTTATTAACAAAGGGGCAAACACTCTTAAGAGCCAACTATCTGTTTTCCCAGGTATGCTAACTCTCTAACCAGGTTCTTTTAGCTTCTATCTATTAAAGGCTTTATCTCTTCCTGGGAAGATCAGCATTTACTCTAGGAATAATTTTTAAGATGTGTTAGCAGTGAGCATGAGTAGCTCTCATACATGCCAGGACTTGAAAGTCTGCAAGGTTATTATAATTACTTTTCAGCTGGGATGGCAGTGTTTCTTTCCCAATCAGCAATAGCCAGTCCAGGGATTAATTTGGATTTTTTTACTAATAGGCCAAGCAGGCATTATATTGCTGAGAGACTTTTTTTTGCACTTGAACAGTAAGGAAAGGGGCAAAGCAGCCAGGGAGCCACACTCCTCTGGCTAACAGAAAACCCGAACCTTGTCTAAATGGTCAGCATCTGTTGCCAGGATATCATAATCCTCAACATTCGGGTAAATACCAAGAAACGTTGTAGCTGGGTCATATAGCAGATCCAGTTTCAGTTCTTTGAGGAAATGCTATACTGACTTTCCTAGAAGCTGAACTAGCTTATACCCTCCAGCAGCGTAAGTTCCGTTGGTTAGAAACAATCTTGGTGTTGCACAAAGGGACAAACACACGAGCAAGGTGTAAGTAGCTTGGCAAGGCAATTCTTTTCATAAGACCCAGGCTAGCAGCACAGGAAGCCGACATGGCTCCTGTCTTTTATCTTTGTAGGTGGTGACCGGGTCTCATCCCATTGGTGGGGACTCAAATTCACAATCTGACGTGGTTGACTAACTGTGCAAAGGAGAAGGGGAGGGATCAGAAAACATGAGCACTTGCTAGGTGAACTACCTTTGATTAAAATTTTTTTCCTGCCTTTTGGTCCGTTTCCTCAACAGCATTTGTTACTTGTTTTCTGATTGGTGGATAGAATTCTGACCTGGGTGATGTGGAATCTCAGTGTAGTGTCTTTAGGGTTGTTGTTTTGTTCTGTTGAGATAGGATCTCACTATGTAGCTCTGGCTGACCTGAAATTTGCTATGTAGACCAGACTGATCTCAAACTCACAGAGATCCTCCTGCCTCTGCATCCAGAGTGCTGGGTAAGGTGTGTGACGCTACATCTGGCTCATTACAGTTTTAATTCATGTTTCTCTGATGGATGAACATGCTTTCTTATGTTTAGAGTCCGTTTGTATTTCCCCTTTTGAAAACTATATTCATTTTGATAGCCCAGTTATTGATTGAGGTTGTTTTCTTTAAAAAAAAAAAAAAATTTCACCAGGCAGCGGTGATACACGCCTTTAATCTAGTACTCGGGAGGCAGAGGCAGTTGGATTTCTGTGAGTTTGAGGCCAGCCTGGTCTACAGAGTGAGTTCCAGGACAGCAGAGTTACAACAGAGGAACTCTGTCTCGAAAAACCAAAATAGTAATAATAACAATAACTTATTTTTATTTTATGTGTGTGAGTGCTTTGTCTGGATATATGTGGGGATGCTATGTGTTTTCTGGGTACTGCAGGAGCCACAGGAGGCATCGGATTCCCTAGAACTTGAGTTACTAATGTTAGGAGCCACCATGTGGATGTTGGGAACCAAACCCAGGTCCTCTGCAAAAGCAGCCAGTGCTCTTTAAATGCCGAGCCATCTCTCCAGCCCTTTGTTTTCTTGTTGCTCAGTTGTTTTGAACTCTTTGTATACTCTAAATAGCAATCCTTAGTCAAATGCATAGCTAACAAAAATTCTTTCCAATTTTAAAAACTGTCTCCTCAATTAACTGCTTCCTTTGCTATATAGAAGAAGCCTTTTAATAGCATGAGTCTGTGCTACTTAGAGTTTTTAAAAGATTTTATTTTATTTGTAGAGGGTTTTTTTTGCCTGCATATATTCCTGTGCACCATGCGCATGCAGTGCCCATGAAGGCCAGAAGAGGGCGTTGGATCTCCCGGAATGGAGTTGTAGACTATTGTGAGCTGCCATGTGGGTGCTGGGAATAGAACCCAGGTCCTCTGGAAGAGAAACAGTGCTCTTAGCTGCTGGCCATCTGTCCAGCCCTAATGCTAGTTAGTTCTTGTCAACTTGTCACGGCCAAGAGTTACCTGGGAAGAGTAACTCAATTGAGGAACTTCCCAGGTTGGACTGCCCTGAGGGCACATCTGTGGGGGTTGTCTTGACTTGATTTGGGAGGAGCCACTGAACTGTGGGTGGTGCCACTCCTTGGAAGGTGGTCCTGGGCTAGATGAGAAAGCCAAACAGGAGAGACCAGGAGAGCAAGGCAGCAAGCAGCCTCCCTCTGAGGTTCCTGCTTAGTTTCTGCTTGAGCTCCTGCCCTGACTCCCCTTGATGATGACTGTGATCTACCTGAAAGTATAAATTTGAATAAACCCTTTTCTCCCAAGTTGCTTTCGGTCATCACATCTGTCATAGCAGCAGAAAGCAGACCATCAGGGTCTACCGGGTGATCACTGGCATTTCCCCTGGGCACTGGAGTCCTTTTCAGAGTCTTCTCCATGTCCAGATCTTGAGATGTCTTTCCTGATTTTTCTTGTAATAGCTTCAGAGTGTCTTATCTTCTGTTAAGGTCTTTGATCCGATTGGGGCTAACTTTTGTATGGGGTGAGAGATAAGATATGGTCTCGGGTACGTGCAGATGCCAAATTTTCCAGCATCTTTTGTTAAAGAGGCTGCATTTCCCCAGCGTTTATTGTTGGCATCATTGTCAAAAATTAGGTGACTGTGGTTATGTGGCTTTTCCTCAATCCTTGTATTCTGTCCCCTTGTATTCTGTCTCTGTGTTTGTGCTCCCATCATGCTGTTAGTCACCATGATTCTGTCCTTCCAAGTCATAAGCATCTGGGGAGGCATTTTTATATCCTAGTGTCGTCTTAAATTTGCGGGCGTTGGGAACCAAACCCCGGTCCTCAAATGCGGTAAGTGTTCTCTAACTGCTGAGCCCCCTCCTCTCTGTCCCTGACCCCCTCCTCAGCATGTCTGTTGTTGGTACTGGCTTTGTGTTGATGCTGTGCCCTGCCACTTTGCTGAAAGTGCTTACCAGTTCTAAGAGTTTTCTGAGAGAGTCTGTAGAGTCTAATATGTAGGATCATATTAGTCGCCAACAGAGATAATTCTTTCCTATTTCTCTTTCATTTGCTTTTCTTGTCTTATTGATTTAATTAAAACTTATAGCTCTATATTGAATGGAGAGGAGAAATAGGCAAGCCCTGTCTTGTTCCTGTTGTCAGCAGAAATGCTCTGTTTTTACCTATTTAGTATAATATTGGCCACACATTTGTTTTGAGACAGGGTCTCACTACGTTGCCCTGGCTGGCCTGGAACTGTCTACATAGCTCTGGTTGGCCTTGAGCCTGCCTCTGCCTCTGAGCTCTGGGAATAAAGGTCTGAGCTACCACTCCTGACCTAAAGTTTGTTGCAAATCACTGTTATGTTGTTATGTTGAGATACGTTCCTTCTATTCCCAGTCCTTTGGGGCTTTCATCAGGAAGGGGCATTAGATGTTGTCAAAGGTTTCTTCTGCATCTGTTGAGATGATCGTGTGATTCTGTCCTTGAGTCAGTTGTATGATACGTTACATTTATAGACTTGTTTATGTTGGACCACCCCTGCTTCTCTGTAATAAAGTGAATGAATTTTAATCATGGCAAATAAATTTTTAAAGATTTTTTCTTTTCTTTAAATATTTGTTTTTATCGTATGTACATTGGTGTTTTGCTTGCATGTATGTCTGTGTAAGGGTATTAGATCCCCTGGAACAGGAGTTATAAAGTTACATATAGTTGTAAACTGCCACCTGGGTGCTGGGAATTGAACCCAGGTCCTCTGGAAGAACAGCCCGTGATCTTAACCACTGAGCCATCTGTCTAGCAGCCCTCCCCCAACTTTGGTTTTTCAGGACAGTGTTTCTCTATGTAGCCCTGGCTATCCTGGAACTCACTCTGCAGACCAGACTGGGCTCAAACGCACAGAGATCCACTTACCTTTTCCTCCCAAGTTCTGGGATTAAAGTCATGTGCTTGTAAGATTTTTACTTTTGTTTGCATGTATGTGTGCATCCTTGTGAGTATATGCCACGTGTGTAGGGGTATCCACAGAGGCACGAGGGAGAGAGATCCCTTGAAACTAGAGACACAGGCAGTCGGAACCCTCCTGACATGGGCTCTAAAAAACAAATTCTGGAAGAACAGCAAGCACTCATAACTGCTAAGCTATCCCTCCAGCTTCAAGAGTAGCTCTGTAGACCAGGCTAGCCTCAAAGTCGTGGAGATCCACTTGCCTCTGCCTACCCAGTGCTGGGAATGAAGGTGTGCACCACTACTGCCTGCTCAAGAATGATTTTTTAAAAAAATGTGTTCTTGAATTTGGTTTGCAAATATTTTATTAAGACTTTTTATATCAATGTTCATCAGGGAGATTGATCTATGATTTTTGTTGTGTTTTTATCTGGCGTTGGTATGAGGAAATACCAACTTTATAAAGAGTTTGGTAGGTGGGCTGGAGAGAGAGATAGCTCAGCGTTGAGAGCACTGGCTGCTTTTCACTTCCCAGCAGACACATGGTGGTTTACAACATTTGTGACTCCGGTTCCAGGGGATCCAACACTCTCACTCTCTCTCTCAAATTTGGTAGGTAGTTGTCCTTTCTCTCCTATTGCTGTTCATGCTTCTTTAAAGGCCTTGTGAAATTCAACAATGAATCTACTTGGGCCTGGACATTTTTTTTATTTGGGATTTTCTATTGCTGCTTTAGTCTCATTGCTTGTTATAGATCTGTGTAAATTGTTTGTCTCGAGGACTGGGGAGATGGCTCAGCAGTTAGGAACATTTGCTGCACAATCATGGTGACTAGAATTCAGGTCCCAGCACCTGCACACGAATCTGGCATCCAGCATACATCTGTAACCCCAGCTGTGGGCTTTCTAGTTTCCAGCTTATCTGGGAAAATGCAAGCCCTGTGTTGAGGGAGAGCTCCACCTCAAAAGAATAGCTGGAGAGTGAGGAAGGCAGACACCCCACACCCTCTTTTGGACTCTAAATACACTTACACATAAATGAACATACACTTACACAGACACATAAAAACACACACATCTTGCTCATATGCACACAGACACAAACATATGTAAATATGTAAATACTCTCATATAGACAGATACATACACACACATCTAAGTAAAATAGTTAATATTCTTACTTTTTTTGTTTTCTAGACAGGGTTTTTCTTTGTAGTTCTGGCTGTCCTGAAACTCACTCGGTAAACCAGGCTGGCCTCTAACTCAGATCCACCTGCCTCTGCCTCCTGAGTGCTGGGATTAAAGGTGTGTACCACCCATCTAGTAGCCTTAATTTTAATATTAAATTATATTTATTTGTGTGTGGGGGGGTACATGCATGTTGGAACCTGCAGATAGAGGTCAGATGACAACTTGAGGGAACTGATTCTATCATACGGGTCTTGTGGACCCAATTTAGGTCATTAGGCTTGACAGCAAGTGGTTTTGCCTGATAGACAAATATTGTTACATTTAAAAAATATTTATTTGCTTATTTTATGTGTATGTGTGTGTGCCTGGATGTATATATGTGTACCACATGTGTACAGAAGCCTAAGGAGGTCAGAAGAGGGCATTGGATCCTTTGAAACTGGAGTTACAGGTGGTTTGTGAGTCACCACGTGGGTTCTAAGAACTGAACCCCGGTCCTCTGCAAGATCAATAATTGCTCTTAACCACCACACCATCTCTCTAGCTCCACAAATAAGAATTTTTTTAAGAGTTTATCTTTCTTTAGTTTTGATAGGTTATGTGCACTTAGACATTTTTCTATTACCTTTGGACTTCCCAAGTTAGTGGGAAGTAAGTTTTTTAGGTATGTCATAATAATTAGCCATAAGCTAATTCCTGCAAGCAGTCCCAGCGCCGGACACCTGGGCCAAATCCGTATCAAACGGGTCAAAACTTCCTGTGTCATTGCTGAGTGCTGTACTGAGTCCTTTTACGCCTCACGTTTTATGAATTCGGGTCTCTCCTTTTTCGTTAATTTGGCTAAGGGCTTCTCAACCATATTTAATTTTTCTAAGAAGCAACTCTATCTTTTTTTTTTTAAATCTCCATATCATTCATTTCTGCCCTGATCTTAATTATTTCTTTCCATCTACTGATTCTAGGTTTGGCTTGTTTTCCAAGGCCCTAAGGTATAGATCACTATTTGTTTGAGTTATCTCTTAATCCCTTAATGTAGACAACTATCACCATAAATATCCCTCTTACTACTGCATTCGCTGTAGCTCATAGTTTGAGTTTATTGTATTTTCATTTTCATTCATTTCTAGGGATTTCTCGAGTTCCCTCTTGACTCTTCTCAGTAGCGTGCTGTGTAAACCATGAGCCTTGTGCTCTGGGTCTCTTGTTGGTTTGAGGTTCATGATATCGGACAGATCATGCAAGCAATTACTTCAATTTCTCCTCCTTGTAAGCTTGCTTGTACCCTAACAATAATCTATTTCAGATTCCATTTCAAAGGCTGCTGAGGAGAATGTAGACTTTCCAGTATTCGGCTGGAATGTTCTGTAAATGTTAGTCAGATCACTATTTCGGTTGTTTGTTCTTTGTTGAGACTCCGTCCCTCTATGACTGCCCTGAGGTGAAATCCATTTCTGAGTGGCACTGACCAGCCCGTGGCTGGAACCACATTTCAAACTGCCTTGAATGCCAAGCTGAAGGGTTTGGGTCTGAATTCAGACTGTGATTACTGGTCACAACGCTTTGTGGCCGAGTAGAAGAGTGTCTGGAGAGTCCTGTAGTGGGCGGCATATAAACTAAAGGCAGAAACAGCCAAAGCTGCAAGTGACACACACTGGTTGGTGACACGGGATCAAGAGGCGATGAAGCAGGAGGCCTGGAAAGTTGGATGATGAAGATGAAGGTATGGTCGGAACCCAGGCAGTGGCTGGTGGGAAGAGAGCTAAAGTTCGGGTGTGAATGAGCATGAATGAGCCCCGCAGTAGCACAGTCTGCAAACCCAGCACCTGGGGGAGTCTGTGGTCCGAGCCTGGCAACATAGTAATGCCTACCTCCAAACAAAAAAGCTATCTCACTGGGAAGAAGGGCCACCAGCCTCCTTAGAAAAAGTGACCACACTAACTCCCCGCCATACGGAGAAGTAATGACAGTCTGGGCACGGGCTTGGCTCCTTAGCTTTCCAAACGTGCGAACTTAGCTAAGCCAAGAATCGAATTTTGTAGCCACTAGTCAGGGAGCACCTCCATCTCTAGCTGGCCCAGGAAAAGCCCCAGGGAGCAGTTCCCAAGGCTCAGGGGTGGCAACCAGGGTGGGCAGAGGACCGCAGCGCTCCCTCCGGAGCCGGCCGGAGGCCTCCCGCGAACCTCCCGCTGCGAGCTTCCCCACCGCCTCGGAACCGAGATCCCGCCCCGGGAAGCCGCTCCGCCCTCCCGCCCGGCCGCTCTAGGAGCCAGCCGCGTCTCAGTGGGAATAACCCCTTCTGCTCCGCAGCCCGGCGCTCTCCGGAAAACTTCTCACTTTATTCAAGAAGAGAGGAGAGATCTTCTTGAGGACTCTGGGTCTTATGTCCCAGAATGGTTCCTCGGGCAAATTAATGAAACTCTGAGACTATTATCGTTTCCCCTTGTTTTTGAGAGAGGGTCTCATGTACCCCAGGCCAGCCTGGAACTGAACTTCTGATCATTCTGTCTCCACTGCCTGTGCCTGTGGTTCATGCAGTGTTGAGGATCGAACCCCCATCCTAGGCAAGCATCTCACCAACTGAGCTACATCCTGGGCCCTGCGCCTCTGCTTTCGGTAATCACATCTACCTCTAGGACTATTGTTAGGATTTGACTAATTAGACCACATGCTGGAAGAGCATCTGGCATGTTGTAGGGTGCTTAAAACATGCCAGAGCGCGGTGGGGGACACCTGTGAGTCAGCTGCAGGTGACATCAAGTTCATGATACTTTTCATCGTTTTTATTACTTCAAAAGGACCGTTATGGAGAGCCAACTTTGTGATGAGTTGTTTGCTGACAGCTTCGTGTGGGCGAAGTTCCTTACATACGTGAGATCTGTGAACTCTAGGGGCTCTGAAGTATTGTTATTACTCCTGTCTCATGAAGAAGAATCTAGGGTCAGTAGCCCATAGCGTTTCTCTCTGTATGTCTGCCGTTGCACGCTAAAGCATCTATCCTGCAAGGTGGGCACACATGGATATCTGTCTAGCCAGAGAAAAGGAAGCCAGAATCACCTTATTTCTACAACAGAATAAAAATCTACTGGTGTGTATGTGTGTGTGTGTCTGTATGTGACGCCTGGCAAGATGGCCCAGAGCTCAGCACAGGCTTCTCTTCCAAAAGACCAAGGTTCAATTCCCAGCCCCCACACAATGACTTGGAACTCCCTTCTAACGTTTGAGGCAGCAGGTGTATGTATGGTGTACACATACATAAAGGCAAAACACTCATATGCAGAAAATAAATGTAAAAGAAGTTTTTTAAAAAAAAAATCTATTGGAAAACTGAGTATGCTGTCCCATACCATAATCCCAGGATTGGAGAGCTTAAGGTAAGTAGGAGGATCACAAGTTCCAGGCCAGCCTGAACTGCATAACAAGGCCCAGTCTGCAAGATGGCTCAGTGGATCTGCTGCTAAACTGAATGACATGAATTTGATCCCTGGTAGAAGGGTAGAAGGAGAAAACCAACTCCCTCGGGTTGTTCTCTGACCTATACAAATGTGTGTGTGTGTGATTAATATGCATAATTTTGTCAAAAACTCAGGTGCTAAGCTGGGTGTGGTGGCACACACCTTTAGTTCGTTCCGGCGCTAAGAAGGCAAAGCCAGGTGAATCTCTAATTTCGAGGCCCCACAATCACAAAGACTAGAATATGGATCCCAGCACCCATGTGACAAGCCAGACTTGTCACTCCTGCTCTGAGAAAGGATCGCTGAGACTGTCTTCCTAGCCCCAGAAGCAGGAAGAGCCCTGCCTTGAAGAACTGGCAGAGGGTGATAGAGGTGCACAGCCACCGCCATCCTCCTGGCCTCTGAGCACACATAGGCACGTACATGCACCTGCACACACGGACACAGACACACACGTATAAATAAATACATATTTTTAAAATAAATAAAAATCAGCAGGAAATGGTGCCTGCTCCAGAACATCGCCAACCCTGGGATTCTGTGACTCCCATGAAAGATGTTTTCAGAATGCAATAAAGCGTGCTTCTGTTTCGCTCACCGTTTCTTCTGAGACAAGTCGTGTAGCCACGGCCAGTCTGGAACTTGGTTCGTAGACACACTAGCTTCAAACTAGTGGCGATCCTTCCTTTGCCTCCAGCCAGGCGTCCTGACTCGTGGTCCACATGTTCACCGTGGAGTGTTCAGCCGTGTCTCAAGAATCTAGAAATGACACTGTGCTCAAAGTCTTTGACCTCTTTAGAGTCTGGTCAGTGTTACCACATTTTCTTCCAAGGAAGCCACGCTGAGAAACTCTTAACTTGTGTTTGAGGGTGTCTGTTCTTACCTGCTAATATAATAATGTTACTAATGTTTGGGCATCTCATGGTCATTCTTAAATTTTTATTTTTTTATTGTACGAGTGTTTGCCTACGTGTACAGGTGTGCACTGTGTGTGTGCTTGGTGCCCAAGAAAGTCAGAAGATGGTATTAGAGCCCCTGAAACTGGAGTTATGGATGGCTGTAAGCTGTCACGTGGATGCTGAGAACTAAACCCCAGTCCAAAAGTGCTCCTAACCCCTCAGTCGTGTATCCAGCCCTTCCTGGTTATTTTTAATTCCCATGATGAAGTTTTATAGTATATATATACATATATATATATGTATATATATATACACACACACACACACACACACATGCAGAATTGGAACCTAACACAGGAGACACTGAACTCTGAAGAAGGAATTGCAATTCTTTGAGGTAATCAATGTCTCCTGGGCTGATCCGGATGAGGAATGAGGAAAATGTGGCAGCAAGTACTCCTTGTCACCTCACCCATCAGGAAGAGAGATAACTCAACTGGAATTCCTCAACAGACCACTGAACAGATGATTTGAGTGGCATAGTATGGTACAGTGCCGAGCAAGGCGTGAGCCTGGCAGGACTGAATTAAATCACGGCTCAGCAAAGCAGGCGTCCTCGGCCGAGTGCTTACTGCATCTCTGAACTCCAGTTCTTTGTTTTGTTTGGTTTTAATGTTTTGTTTTATTTGAGACAGGGTCTCTCTATGTAGCCTTGGCTGGCCTGGAACTCCAGAGATCCACCTGCCTCTACTTCCTGAGTGCTGGGATTACAGGTGTGGGCCACCACACCTGGCTAAGTTTGGTGATCTTTTTTGCTTTTGTTTTGTCTTGAAACAGGGTTTCTCTGTGTAGCCTGGGCTGTCCTGGAATTTGATATGTAGACCAGGCTGACCTCAGGTTCACAGATATCGGCCTGCCTTCTGCCTCTGCATCTAGAATGCTGGGATTAAAGGCGTGCACTACCATACCTTGCAAAACTTCAATTTCTGTACCATAAAATAGGGGCAGTAATAGCCACTGGTTAGGGGCTAGGGCTGTAGCTAATTAGTAGAGTATTTTTCTAACATGAGCTAAAAACTCTCGAGTTCCAGCACCACAAAACAAGCGTGTGTCGTTAGGGGGTGAGGTAGGCTTGAATTCAGGAGGTTGAGGTAGGAGAATGACAACTTCAAAGAAAAATGGGCTTCATAGAGACTTTGAGACCAGCATGTTCAATATACTATAAAAAACAAAACCAGAAAAGGAATGGAAATGACTGGAAAGGGACCAGGCAAGGCTGGCTTCCTCCAAGCCTGGTGGAAGGTCTCCAGGCTCCTTACTTACAAGAGCCAAAATGATTTTCTTCCCAATTGGATAATTCTAGGGCCAACTTGTTTCATTCTTTGTGAAGTAGCCCTTGGAAGAGGGCAAGGAGGGTAGACTGAGTATTTATTTAGTAATTCCAAAGGCCAAAAAGTTACTTACTATAGTTGGTCTTTCCTTAGAGTTTCTGTTGGAATTATTTAAGATTGGTGTCTTGGTCACTGTTCTGTTGCTGTGAAGAGACGCCTTGACCAACACAGTTCTTTGTTTGCTTTCTTTCCTCTTTTTTTTTCTAGACAGAGTTTCTCTGTAGTAACTCTCACTGTCCTGGAACTCATTCTGTAGACCAGGCTGGCCTCGAACTCACAGATCCACCTGCCTCTGCCTCCTGAATGTTGGGACCAGTGGTGTGCGCCACTACTGCTTGGCATGGCAGTGCATATTTTTAAGAGCATTTAATTGGGTTCTTTCTTAGAGTTTAAAGGGTCAGTCCATTTTCATCATGGCAGAGAGCAAGGCAGCGAGCATGGTGCTGGAACAGTAGCTGAGAGCTACACCCTAATCTGTAAGCAGAGAGAGAGAGAAAGAGAGAAGCAGAGAGAGACTGGGCCTGGCATAGGCTTTTGAAACTTCAAAGCCCACCCCAATGACACACTTCCTACAAAAAGGTCACACCTCCTAATCCTTCTAATCGTCTCAAACAGCGCTACTCCCTGGTGACCAAGCCTGCAAACACGTGAGCCTATGGAGGCCATTCTTACTCAAACCGCCACAGTCGGGATGAGTCATCTGTCATGGTGGCTTAAAGCCCTGACTTCCAAACTCACAGCAGCTATGCTCCATATCACACTTCACTGAGCTTCACGGGGGCCATCTGTCTCTGCTGGGCTTGTTCTAGAACAAGGGCATGGGATCGGGACATGGCTTTCTGCATCACAAAACACAGGGCTGGGCATGGTGGCACACACCTGTAATGCTAGCACTCATGAGTTCCAGGCAGCAGAGCTGTGGGTCACAGGTCAGCTTGAGCTATATAGTGAGACTCTCTCACAAAGTGCACGCACACACGCACACACATGTGCGTGCACACACACAATGGATATGAGAACCCAGCATAAATCATGTAACTGACGTTCTCCTGGGACTCTAGAATGCTCTATAGATCCATAGAGCAGTTTTAGCAATTGTATAAACAGACTGTGAAGTCTGAAACAAGAACTCAAACAAGGCAGGAACCTGGGGACAGGACACCATAGAGGAGGTGCTGATGCAGACACCGTAGAGGAGGGCTGCTTGCTGGCTTGCTCCACATGGCTTGCTCAGCCTGCTTTCTTATAGAACCCAGGGATGGTACCACCCACAGTGCACTGGGCCCTCCCCCATCAATCGCTAATTAAGAAAATGCCTTCAGCTGGATCTTATGGAGACATGCTTTCAATTGAGATCCCTTCCTCTCAGATGACTCTAGCTTGCCTTGTAAATTAGAAAAAGAAACTCCACCTCAGGCGTTACAGTAACATTTCTCTTGTGTCCTTTTTAAAAACATCTCATTTTTTAAACATTATGTATATGTGAGTATGCACACACAAGTGCAGGTGTCCATAGAAAACAGGGAGGGGCTCAGATCACCCAGAGCTGAAGGCACAGACAGCTGTGAGCCACCCACCATGGGTTCTTGTAACTGAGCTTGGATCCTCTGTGAAAGCAGCCAGCACTGTCCACCGCCCAGCCATCTCTCCCGCCAGTTTTCTACATTCTTCGTATTGTCCATCTATTGTGGCTGCTCACCAAGGAAGACAAGGAGCCATTTACCTAGATGTAAACCCTGCCAGACCTCAGCAAAGG
The DNA here is from genome assembly GCA_026225945.1 of Cricetomys ansorgei. Taxonomy (NCBI): domain Eukaryota; kingdom Metazoa; phylum Chordata; class Mammalia; order Rodentia; family Nesomyidae; genus Cricetomys; species Cricetomys ansorgei. The sequence continues at coordinate 20,168,321 of JAMJFZ010000597.1, read as the reverse complement.
GAACCACCTGCCACGGCCAATGCCATACTGGACAGTGGAACCATGAACCATCTCAGGATTTTTTATTGATAACTAAGATCCTCAGGTGTTCTATTGATAGTATGTGCAGATCATGAAGAATCAAGCATTTTTTATATAAAGCCAACACCTGCAGACAACACAAAAGGCCAAGGCCTAGGCAGCCCTTTCCCAATACAATGCACAAAACAACTATTTTAAACATAACAGAAATAAATTTCTGTATCACCGAAGTCTCCATATGTGCTTGAAGAGAAACAGTCTCTGTTACGGAATTATTAATATGTGCGACGGTCTCAATAAAGAGCACGGCTGACTCTCAGGGACGCAATTCCTGGTGGCCTAGGCAGAGGTCTCGCCTTACCACCTCTCACATGGCTCCCTCTCTGTTTCTGCACCTAGGTCCTTTATTCATCCAAAACTCCCTCTTCCTTCCACACAGGCCTTAATTATACATGAATTACACAAATGAACAGAACCTAACACCCCAGAGGGTCTTCCGGTAGACTTGGCCTATCCCGAGGGTGTCCAAGCTGGGGGAGACCAGTCTTCTCTGGTCTCCTGGCTGCATAACCTGTGAGGGCTCTAAGAGTCCTTGGTCTACATCAGCATAAACCAGTGGCCGTTTATGTGGCGATCTGGGGGCTGCTCCACTGTTTTTACCATAGAGGTGAGAACAGATGCAGGAAGCAAGTCTTTTACAAGCTGCAAGGCAGCAGGAAGCGCTCTCCCCACACAGCACAGAAAGCACATCCAAGGAGCATGATCCATAAAGACAGTGTGTAACTACAAAACAGCTATTCAAACATCCACTACAAACCTCTAACACTAAACAAAAATCTCTTTGCAGTCAGAAGCCAGTAGTTTGGGACAGTAGTTTACAACACTCCACCTCCAATATGGGACATGATGACCAGTAGAAATGCACAAAGGGTCAAATGTCCAAGCTAATTCTGTAGGTGAAGAGCTAGGCTACCAAGCGCATTATTGGAAGAAGAGGGCAAGGTGTGTAGGTCCAAACCAAGTGGAATCCCACACTAAACCATTCCTACGCTTGACCCCAACTGGCCAACATTTGTCTAATTATAGTTCTAGCAATTCTCTATTTATCACACTAGTATTATGGTTTTTTTTCTCAGATTTGTGTCCCTTCCCTCTTTCCTTCCTTTTTTTTTTTTTTTTTTTTTTTTTTAAAAATAAGGTCTTAGTGTGTGTGGTCCGGGATGGCTCCTGAGTGTCAGGATTAGCGGCTTTGTCATTTTGCAGCTAGAGAAACCAAAGCTCAGAATGGTGATTTGAACTATTTCAGATCATACCTTAACACTTGATTGCAAAATAATACACACAAGTTTTATTTAGCTTATATTTATTTTAGTTAATACTATGTTTACATTTATTTCATTTGATCAATATGGTTTTTCTATAGCTCAAGATCATTTTGACTTTTAAAATGTGCTGGTTAGAACGGCTCACATCTGTAATCCCAACATTGAGAAGCTGGGGGGCAAGTCCATCAGTTCAAGGTCATTTTGGCCAGCTGAGCAATATGTGACCCTGTCTCAAACAAACAAACAAAATAAAAGTAGCCAGAAGTGATGGTCTCACCCTTAATCCCAGCACTTGGGAGGCAGAGGCAGACAGGTCCCTGTGAGTCTGAGGGCGATCTGATCCACATAGTGAGTTCCAGGACACTCAGGGCTCTGTAGTGAGGCCTTGTCCTCAAAATAAATAAAAAATTATTCAGACCCCTCCCCCCAATTTCCCTGTTGATAACGATGGAACATGACGGTATCCTGAGGGTCTACGGCGGCCTGGGGCAAGGAATGGAAGAGGGGTACAGACTCATCAAGGAAGCCACAGGCTGAGGAGCACAGATGGAGGTGCCCCAGGCCTGGGGCAGCAGGATGAATGGGTTTGGTTTAGGGAAATAGAGCTGATGATTCTGAAATGCATTGCCAGTGGGAAAAAAAGAACAAATTTGGGAGATGGGAGTTGATACTGATTTTGGAACTGAATACATTAAACTGGAGGTTTCTGAGGCAGGGTTCAGAAGAGAAAGCCGGGGTGTGAACCTCAGGGGATGTAGGTATGTGTATCCAGGCCAGGAGCCGCTGTAGGCTTCTTTTGAGGCATGTCTTCCTTTATAGCCCTGGCTGACCAGGCGCTCACTACATAGACCAGGCTAAACTCAGACCTGCCAGGGTCATCCTGCCTCTGCCTCCAGAGTTGGGATCAAAGATAGGAGCCGTTATACCCAGCTCCACTGTAGGCTCCTGGGAGCCCTGTCTCAGGCATGGATGGTCCCTTATTGGAGCATCATATCCTGAAAAGAAGCCTCCAGCATACTTCACAGATCACACACATCTCCTGGAAGGAGGCTCTGTTCTTCCCCAATGGTAACCCCAGGAAAACCACTTGCCTTGCAAAGAGGCAGCAATATTGGGCAAACAGCACCTGTTCCCTTCAGCTTGAATACTTGGCCCTTACATCCTCTCTGGTGCCTACTTCTGTGAAGCAGAAGGCTTGAGTGTATGATTGTAGGTCCTTCAGACATGTTTTCAAGGCTCCCTGCTGTACTGCCTATAGGCCAAGTTTTGTGTAACACTGATGACCTCTTCTGAGAAAGAAAACTAGTTCTTGCACATGCTCAGATTAGTGCTGTCTCACTGACTGCTCACTCCTTGGCTACTAAGGCTCATCCTCCCAAGAACAGGCAGCAGAATCTGTGACTTCTCAGTGAAGACCATGGACCAGGTTCACAGGTCACCGCAGTACCTCAGTACTCTCACGGCAACCTTGAGAACATGGGGCACAGTACTGAGGGCTCCTGCGGCAGGATGGTGTTGCTTTGGTATTGCTCAGCTATAAAGACACGGAGGCATTTCCATAGGTGCAAACTCTGCTAGGCCTCAGCAGAGGCCACCACCTGTCATAGCAAGCACCATGCTGCACAGTGGAACCCTGAACATCTGATCTCAGGGGTTTTATTGACACAGAAGCTCCTCAGGTGCTCTATTGATAGCACGTGCAGATATGAGGAATCAAACATCTTTTACGAAAAGCCAACACCTGCAGATAATGCAAAAAGCCAAGCCCTAGGTAGCCCTTCCCCCAACAATGCACAAGACAACCATTTTAAACATAACTGAAAATAGACTTCTGAAACATTTACCCCTTTTTGTATAAGCCAATAAAAAATGGGTTAATTTCTACAACATAATTTAACACTACGCTAGTAAAACTATTTACAAGAGGAACGATCATGAGGCTTGCTAAGATGTACAGGACCAAATGAAACCAAACATCTATCAAACCAACATCATTGTATCTGGCAATTTCTTTTTCTTCCTTTCTTCCTTTCTTCCTTTCTTCTTTTCCTTTCTTCCTTTCTTCTTTCTTCCTTTCTTCTTTCTTTCTTTCTTTCTTTCTTTCTTTCTTTCTTTCTTTCTTTCTTCCTTTCTTTCCCTCTCTCTCTCTTCCTTTTTTTTTTTCTGAGACAGGGTTTCTCTGTTGTAACTCTGGCTTTTCTAGAACTCACTCTGTAAACCAGGCTGGCCTCAAATTCACAGAGATCTGCCTGCCTCTGCCTCCTAAGTGCTGTAGCAATTTCTAAAGAAATATGTTTGTGTTCACAGCTCTGCAGAACGTTCTTCATAATGCAGTAACTGATAGTCCTGATTCTTTTAGTGTTTTCTCAGCATCATCGCAGGCGATCCTTATCTAGGAAGGGTTCCGTGATGTGGTGAGTTCTCATCACCATAGCAGATGCGTCTTGACAGGACCACCTCATCAGTGCATGGACCACTTATAGTCAGGTTTGCAGAAAAAACAAACAAAAAACCAAAAAAAAAACAAAACCCCAAATTAAAAAAACCAAAACTGTTCAGTTTAAATCAGTGGCTTCTGGGCTCCAAGCTGAGACTTCCACAGCAGGGGGTCCTGGGCGTGGGAAGAATCTATGGTTAAAAAACAGGTCGGTTTGGCTTTCTTTTTTACCACTGGGAAACATACAACAGGGAAACATACAAGCTTCTTCATAGATCTCAAACCCAAAACTCTGAGCTTCACACACACTCAAAAAAGCTATCAGCAAACTTAGTTTGTAGAAAAGTCTGCATTGGTTCCTGTTTCTGGTGACCTGGCTTCAGTCAGCGGCGGGAGGTAGCGTGGCTGGAGTCCATGCCACAAGTAGCTACTCAGTTTCCCTGCCCTGGGGTTGGCTCCCTAATCAGGAAAAGCAGTTGAAACTTTGCTTCTTCCCTGCTCCCAGCCAAATTCTGTTATTACCATGAAAATTTATCCAAAACATTTGTTCAAAACATGGCTTTCACCTTGGAGCTTTCTTTCTCACAACTCTCTTACAGAGCTTTCCTTTTATTCTGGCTCCCTCTGCGGAGTCTCTTCTCTGTTATCTATTTATTAATTGTCAATGCCTTTTCTCTTCATAGATGCTTATTTACTTTCCACTCTCTTCCTTCTGGAGACTTCTATTCATTTTTTGCATATATATCCTTTTACGTTTTATTTTTTTCAAGACAGGGTATATATCTTTTTATTCATACCTTAATCTCTGTCCTTTGAGAACTGCTTTGAGTGTACTTTATCAGATGCTGTGAGATCTGGAGTTTCTTTTCTTTTCTTTTCTCTGTTGTAACTCTGGCTGTCCTGGAACTCACTCTGTAGACCAGGCTGACCTTGAACTCACAGAGATCCACCTGCCTCTGCCTCTCAAGGGCTGGGATTAAAGGCGTGTGCCATCACCGCCCTGTTGGAGTGTCTCGTTCTTCCTTGTCTCCACGCTGGATGTAGCTGGCAGGACGTGTCCCACACTGGTGCATCACTTATATCAGATAGCTACTGGGTAGCTCAACAATAAAGACACGGAGGCATTTTCATAGATGCAAACTCTGCCAGACCTCAGCAGTCATGGCAAGCGCCATCCTGGACAGTGGAACTCCGATCATCTGATCTCAGGGGTTTTTATTGACACAGAAGCTCCTCTATTGATAGGTGTTCTATTGACAGCACATTGAGATAATAAGGAATCAAACTTCTTTTATATAAAGTCAACACCTGCAGACAGTACAAAAAACCAAGGCCTAGGCAGCCCTTTCTCCAACAATACACATAACAACCATTTAAAACATAACTGGAAATAAACTTCTTCAACAATGGTAAATCACTTCTGAAACACAGCCAGTGGTTTGGTCATAAAAGGCATGGGAAAGGGTCACCTTCAGCCTTCCCACATTTCCCCTGCCAGGGTCACTTTCATGGATAGCATGTCAGCTGTCCACAGGCAGGAAGACACCACCACAGTTTTGCATACAATCAGTGCATCCTCTGTCTCCCTAGGAGCTGGAGTATCCTTCTCCCACCTCGACAGAGAAAGGTTTGGCCTGATGGAGATTTCCTGCTCTCTCCAGTGCCTTGCTCTGACTTCTGGATCAAAAGTAGGAGATAGTGGAGGGACCAGGAGGCCTCTGGGTTAGTCCAGACACACTTGGACCCATCCAAGGATAATGGTTAATAATGGCAACTGGGTTTCAGTCTGACTCTGTCACTGTAAGCTGTGTGCCAGTGGCTTTCTCATCAGCATGATAAGAAGGTTTGCAGGGAACCATGGAGTTGGCCTGGCCTAGCTGCCTTAGGAGGCATGTATCATAGGTCTTTCAGGTTAGAGTCTGTGGCTCCTGGGCACTGTGTGCCTTTCAGTTCCCTAGAAACCGAGGCACTCACACCCTCAGGCAGTGAAGCACTCAGACCGCTTTGTATTTCTCTGTATGCTCCCTTAGAAATCAAGGAAGCACAGAAGCTTGACAGGATAACTGGTCTTAGACATTAATCTTGTGTTCCCTGTATAGCTTGCAAACATTAGTGTATCCTGGCAATCGCCATTATATTCTATTTCTGATAAAATGCCACATCCTTAGTCTTGTTGCAGACTCTCCAACCTACGCCCAGTTTAATTCCTCAACTGGCCCTATCAGGTAACCTTGGCCTGGTAAGCAAGCGCAGGAGCTACTGCAGGCACTTATAAAGGTTGGTGTTATATGCAGCTGGGGAGGTCCAAGAAGCCACTGTGAAAACATTGGAAAGCGTGCCAACACACAGTAAGTACTCAACAAATATAACCGTGGTTGGGCACAATAGCACACGCCTTTAATTCTAGCATCTGAGGCAGAGGAAGGTGGGTCTCTGTGATTTTTGAAGCCAGTATGGTCTACACAGTTCAAGGCCAGTCAGAGTTACAACATGAGATCCTATTTTAAAAACCTAAATAAACAAAACATAACCATGTCGGAAGACACCAGCCTGACATCCCCTACATTTCTTACTCAGATCCTGGGGGACACAGATGAAAGATGAAAGAATCCATCCATAATGAAGGGCACTTACGAGTGAAACCATCTCTCAGTTTCAGGGCTGGAACCCTGTGGCTACAGTTTGTGAAAAGCAATCACATTGGATATATTGTTACTGTCAGGTTCCAGGACAGACGGCTGAGGTGCCACTAGCGCACCAAAGCCCACACTGGCCGCCAGGCTCACTCAGTATCTGTGGCTCCTCTCCACCCTTCTCACCCTGCCCCTACCCTAACCCTCTCCAGCCCCCGGTTCCCTTTCCCCTCCCCAGCTTCTCTTTCCTATATAGTCCTGCCATTTTGGCCACGTGCTCTCTTTATCTTCTTGGTAGTCTACTACTTTCTCTCTCCCCGCTCTGGACTCTTCCAGACGCCTCTGGGTGTGCTCTCCCTCATGTCAACAACAAAACCCTTCTCCTCAACCATACCTTGGAATCGGCATGTCCTCATTGGACACACATCGGCATGTGTCCAAAGACACACCTTTGGATCTTCCAGAGGAGCAGGGAATTCAGACATGACTCTTTTGAGGTTCTCACTATGGTGCCAAGACTAGTCTCAAACTTTACACTCAAGTGACCACCCTGCCTCAGTTTCCTGATTTTGCTGAGATTACGGGTACAGACACTACACCTGGCTCTTATGTACTGACTGTTAAATGTAGCAATTAACTCAGTTAAAACAGAAGACAAAATCTCTGCCGGCCTAATTAACCTCTTCTCTGAACCCCAGCCAGCAGCTCTCCTGCTTCTCCCTGCCCCAGGCTGGGCCCAGCTTCTGCAGTCTGTTCAACAAATTGAGCAAGTGCTACAGTCATTGTTGTGGGCCCTGGGAGCACAGAAGTGAACACAAGAGACAAAGCCCTGCCCAAGCAAAGCTGACATTAGCATGTATGTATAGAGACATCAGGAAGAGAAAGCAAAGTTTAAGTCCCTGTCATAGGATATGAGGGACAGAGCAGGTAGGGGATCCTGAGGGGAGCAAAGGCCTGACTGTGTGGGAGGAGTTAAGGGAACTACTAGAGCCAGGGACAAGCTAGAGGTGCTCCTGGAGGGGAAATGGGCTCAGGAAGCTGGTGCTGGGAAGCCCAAGGCACACTCCAAACTCCATATGCCAAGAGAACTGTATCCCTTTGCAACTTCTGACACTTAGTCGTTGGATGCTTAGCAATCCCATCATGTGCCTGGTCAGATGGTCCTTTCCACATTCTCTTATGATTCCTTTGTATGTGGTGTGTGTGTGTGTGTGTGTGTGTGTGTGTGTATGTGTGTGTGTGCGCGCGCCTGGGGTCCTTCAAAATTTTTTTAAAAAACAAATAAGAAGCTTTATTAAAAATTACTGACCAGGATCACACCAGAGACTCGGAATTCTCTGCATATGGCCCCAGCTATGGTTAGTACAGGATTTATAAAAGAAAAAACAAAAAACCCCAAAAACCCCACAAAGTTAGGCTTTGGGAGGTCAGGGCTAGGGAATAGCTCACATCCTGCCTTTGTGCCTAACTTTTACAAAAGACATCTCCCAGATGCCTCAGTTATCACCAACAATCAAGCAGTTTTTTTTAAAAATTATTATTTTTTAATCAAAATTAACCAGGCAGTAGTAGCACACCTTTAATCCCAGCACTCTGGAGGCAGAGGCAGGTGGATCTCTGTGAGCTCTCGGCCAGCCTGGTCTGCAGAGTGAGTTCCAGGACAGCCAGAGTTACAACAGAGAAACCCTGTCTTGCAAAACCAAAAACCAAAAAAAGAAAAAGAAAAAAAAAAAAAAAGCAAAACTAGTGGTTAGTTCCCAGTACCCATTGTCTTGCAAGACCAATAGAGGCAGTAAAATTTAACAAAGATTAGCAGTTTCTTAAGATTAGCTCAACTACTCTGGGGAAGTCATCTCTCTTGGGCAAGTGTGCTGACAATGGTACATTTCACAAACTAGCAGCTTACAAGCTGAAACAATTTTCATGGATTCTTTAAATACACCAGTCTTTAAAATGTGAGTATGCTATTTGCTATCACAAGACAGTATTTATTTGTGTTTTTTTGTTTGTTTTGTTTTTTCAAGACAGGGTTTCTCTGTTGTAACTCTGGCTGTCCTGGAACTCACTCTGTAGACAAGGCTCGCCTTGAACTCACAGAGATCCACTTGCCTCTGTCTCCTCAATGTTGGGATTAAAGGTGTGCATCAACACTGCCTGGCTATTTACTGGTGTTTTAACACATGGGTCTCACTGTGTACCCTAGGTTGGCCTTAAATTCATGGTCATTCTCCTGTCTCAGCCTTCAGAGTGCTAGCTAGCTGTGCACTCCCACACAGGGCCTGGAACTTTTTGTTTTTAATCTATCATCTATGTATCTATCTATCATCTATCTATCTATCTATCTATCTATCTATCATCTATCTATCATCTATCTATTTATGGTTTGAGACAGGTCCTATTGTGCAGCCCAAGCTAACTTGAATGCCAACTCTTGATTCTCCTGCCTCGGCCTACTTATGGCTGAGATGGGCCACCAAGCCTGGCTACTAGTAAACTTTTTGAGGGTAGAAACTTGTTTAACTTGTTTAACTCTGGCCTCCTCACACCTGGATCCACTTAAAAATGTGGCCTTACACACTTTACCTCACATCTCATGTATTGATTGCTTTGCAAAATGGGGATGGTTCAGAGTCCTCCCTCGGAATTGTCACGAGGAAAAAAGAGGATACAAACTGGAAAAATTTGGTAGCCCAGTTACCTGGGTCCTGGGAAGCACTGTGTTCCTTGTTTGGAGACAGTCTCACTATGTAGCCCTGGCTGGCCCGGAACTATGTGGAACCAGGCCGACTTTAAACTTGCTGATCCCCCAGCCTCTGCCTCCCAAGCAATGGACTGCAGGCATCCACCACCACTGGCTTCCTAGATTTGGGGACTGCCCTGCTGTGAATTGGGTACTTACCCTGAGGTGCTGGGAATAAGCCTGGCCTGCTTTAGCCAGGGACCGTACACTTGCTTTTATGCCGCCACTCATGACCTCAGTTTCCTTCTCTAAGGGAACCTGAGGGGGCGGTGTGTGTGTGTGTGTGTGTGTGTGTGTGTGTGTGTGTGTGTGTGTGTGTAGGGGGGGTACATAGCACAGGCTAGCCTTGCCTGGCCCATCAGCTTCTGCTCTTCCTGCGGGACCCTTTTGGCCCACCCAACCTTTGCTCCCACCTCCTACACCAACCCAAGCATACCAGCCCCATCCCAGGGTGAGTCCAAACAAAGGCTGGTCTCGGGGGACCCGCCGCGACCGAATCTGAGATCAGCTTAACTGGGCGGCTGGCAGAGCCTTTAGAGAGAGCGCGCGGCTAGAATCCAGAGATCCTCGCCGGCCTGAGCTCCTCCAAAAGCTGTTCTTGAGCGATCCCACTAAACACACAGAGAGGGGCATCATCAGCTACCTCCTTGCTTCCGTACTCCCCCCCCTCCCCAATTCTTTTCCCAGGCTGCGGGAGGCAAAGGGTTAAATCCCATAGAGCTGATGTTCTGACTCCAGGCTAGAGGGGCCCGGGAAGCTGGGGTCACTTCCTGCTCCGTCCCAGTCACCCTGAACTGGTCCCCGGGTCCTCAGCCTGGAATCACCCCTTGAGAAGGACCCTAGAGTTCTCGGCATCCAGCCCGTCCCCCGAGGCAGGGCACTTAAGGGGTTAAGTCCCCCGGGGCTGGACTCTGCCTTCCGGCTTTCCCTAGACCCCAGAGCCGTGAGTTGGGGCCGCCTGGGTTCCCGGGGTGGCCTGGAGGCCCGGGACAGCCGCCGGGGAACAATAGGGCCAGGGAGGCGGCGACGGGCGCGGGGCGCAGGCCGGGCCCGGGGCGGCGGGGGTGGCGGCCGGGGGATTGTGGGAACCGCGCGAGGGCCGCCGTGGGGGAGGGGAGGCGTGCGCGCCGGGAGAGCGAGTCCGGCCGGGGGCGGCGAGGCGGCCGCAGCTCTCCGGAGCCGGGCCGTCGGGCCGTCCGCGGTGGGGAGGGGGCGCCGGCGGCTCTGCTGGGCCCTGGGACCCCGGAACAGGGTCGGCGCTCCGGGCCAGAGGCGCTCAAGCCCGGGTCGGGGGGCGGCGTCGAGGGCGGTCCCGGTGCCTCCTTGTCAGGGTCACCCTGGGCCGCGCGCACCTCCCGGGAAGGCGGCCGCCCGAGCGTCCCTCCCGCCTCGGTCCTCAGGGGCCGTCCCGGGCCAGGGGCTGGCGCTCTTGGGCCTGGGCCGGTTCCCGGTAGTTCTCGCCCCTGGTCTTTGCTACTTCTTGCATGTGGCCTTGTCATTAACTCTTTCCCTTCTACTGTAGGCCCCCGAGTTTAAGTTTCTCAGTCAGTCCAAGTATGTAATCTCTGTCCTTGGTCAGCTGGGCATGGTACCCTTTCTCCCCTCGGGGAGGCACTTCCAGTGGCCTCCATCTCCACTAAAGACACTTACAGACTAGGGGAGGCTATGGAGATGAAATCCATTCCTTCTTTACTCCAACTTATGCGTCTGCTGCTTCTCATCAGCAGTGGTGAGCTCTCCATCGCTTCAACTGTTTCATATCCCAGCTGCCTCCTGGTGAGCTTTGTCTTTGTCCCTGCACACAAAGTACCTATCCACACTGTGTCACCCCAAAGTCTAGGCCATGCCAGAGATTCGGTTAAACATGTAAATGTGAGTGCGCTACTGCAGTTTGCTCCTGTGGCCCTGTTACCCTTCCCTGGGATCATCCCACTCTTTTGAGAGTGACTGATGATTCCTTTCCCTAGGGGCTCACTCTGAACTTTTGTTCCTTTTCTGACATCCCTTTGGAAACTGATCTTTAAAGGCTCTGAACCAAGTAAGTTTTCCAGGAGCAAGGGGTGTCTAGATCATTCAGTCATCCAACAAAGTTCTCACTGGGCACCTGACCTTGGCTGGTGATAAAGCATCTACTAAAAGAACAAAGCAGAGAATGGGTCCCCAGGTGGGTCTGGTAATGGATGGCTTAGGGGGACAGCATTACCTAGAGATCAAAGACACAGCTTGTCAGACCTGTCACTGGGTCCAATTCTACCTTTTACAGAAATTGTCCCAGAAATTTCCCTAGCTCATTCTTAACAGTCTTCAGCAGTGTCTGAGCTCCCCTCCTCACACTCTTCTGCCCACAAGTGTGAGTCTCATGTGACTGTCAAGGTCACCCCAGGCTTTCCCAGGCATAGGGGCAAACAGGGAACACTGCCTATGTGGTCTTAGCTCTGCTACTTCCCAGCTTGGACACATCTCCCCCAGTGTTGATTTACTAGTCTGTAGCTGGACGAATGATTCCTGAGTCTCCCAGGCAGAAAGGAATAATGACACACGGTAGTCACAGTGTCCTCCCAGGGGTTCCTCCCCTCCTTCTTCCTTCCCCTCCTTCTTCCTTCATTTTGTCTGAGACAAGATCTCAGGTAGCTGAGACTGACCTTGAACTCCTGACCCTCCTGTTTTATCTCCCAATTAAGCCACCAAGCCAAACATCTCTTTTCCTTTGTCTTTCCCCTCTCTGAGTCTTCTATAGGAACCCCTGACTTTAGACCTGCCCTTCTCACCCCTAGCTTGACCCTCTTTCTCTGTTTGGATAATGGCAAAGTGCCCAGTCCTTGTGAATCTCTGTCTCTTCAGGAAAACTTTGTATTTTTAATTTTTTTTAACCCTTTAAAAAGTGTCAGTCTCAGTTCTCTCTGGGGCTCATAAGGGAAAAGTTTATTGGTCTCAATTAGCAGCCCCATAAAGGAAGAAAATTGGAGTCTTAATGAGCTTCCTCTGATTTGCAAAATAACACGTTTCCAGGCCTCTGGGCATCAGATGTGTGGGGTGAAAGCCTGCCTCCCCTGTGAATGTTGGATAGCACTCCAGCCCTCAGTCTAGGTACAAAGGGTTATGACTGATGAGTTTTTAATTGACTCTTTACATTCACCGAGTTGCTTCATTGTGATCTTAAGATCTGCAGTGTTCAGAACCAGACTTCTGTAGCCAAGGGGCTCAGTGAGAGTTGGTGCTAGAAAAACGAGCGGCAGGACCCTGAGAGTCTCATAGCTGGGAGCGCAGAGAAAAGCACAAACCAGGTCGCATTAAGTGCCCATCTCTCCCCACCAGAGTCCCTGGAACCTTCGCAGTCCGGAGCTCTGGGATGGAGCCTGAGACAGTGCTGTGGGGCCCAGATCTGCAGGGTCCTGAAGAGAGCCGGGACAGTGTTCACAGAGGTGAGGGGCACAAGGGACTGTGGCCCTGACGAGACAGTGGCCCTGGCTCAGGGAGGGGCCCAAACTCTGGGCAATCATAGGGGAGGGAAGAGAGGCCAGACCCCATGTTCTGAAAGAAGATGGGGGCTGGAGACTCCCTTTCTGTCTGTAGGTGCTGAAAGTGGGAATGAAGAGGAGAGCCCTCAGCAGGAAAGTTCTGGGGAGGAGATCATCTTGGGAGATCCAGCTCAGAGTCCAGAATCCAAGGACCCACCAGAGATGCCCCTGGAGAGCCCCTCCCAGGATGCCTCAGTCCCTCAGGATCCCCCAACCCCATTGTGTTCTTCCAACCCCTTAGACCACCAGACCCCTATGGACCCATCAGCCCCTGAGGTAGTCCCTTCCCCATCCGAGTGGACCAAGGCATGTGAGACCAATTGGCAGTGGGGAACCCTCACCACCTGGAACAGCACCCCTGTAGTCACTACCAGTGAACCCAGCCTGCGGGAGCTGGTACAGGGCCGCCCATCTGGGGCTGAGAAGCCATACATCTGCAATGAGTGCGGCAAGAGCTTTAGCCAGTGGTCTAAACTGCTACGGCACCAGCGCATCCACACGGGCGAGCGGCCCAACACGTGCTCAGAGTGCGGCAAGAGCTTCACGCAGAGCTCACATCTGGTGCAGCACCAGCGCACGCACACGGGCGAGAAGCCCTACAAGTGCCCCGACTGTGGTAAGTGCTTCAGCTGGAGCTCCAATCTGGTGCAGCACCAGCGCACGCACACGGGCGAGAAGCCCTACAAGTGCACCGAGTGCGAGAAAGCCTTCACGCAAAGCACCAACCTCATCAAGCACCAGCGGTCCCACACCGGCGAGAAGCCCTACAAGTGTGGCGAGTGCCGGCGTGCTTTCTACCGCAGCTCGGACCTCATCCAGCACCAGGCCACGCACACAGGCGAAAAGCCCTACAAGTGCCCCGAGTGCGGCAAGCGCTTCGGCCAGAACCACAACCTGCTCAAGCACCAGAAGATCCACGCGGGGGAGAAGCCATACCGCTGCACCGAGTGCGGCAAGAGCTTCATCCAGAGCTCGGAGCTGACTCAGCACCAGCGCACACACACTGGGGAGAAGCCTTACGAATGCCTGGAGTGTGGCAAGAGCTTTGGCCACAGCTCCACGCTCATCAAGCACCAGCGGACGCACCTACGCGAGGACCCCTTCAAGTGCCCCGTCTGCGGCAAGACCTTCACGCTGAGTGCCACGCTGCTGCGTCATCAGCGCACGCACACGGGCGAGCGGCCCTACAAGTGCCCGGAATGTGGCAAGAGCTTCAGCGTCAGCTCCAACCTCATCAACCACCAGCGCATCCACCGCGGGGAGCGGCCGTACATCTGCGCCGACTGTGGCAAGAGCTTCATCATGAGTTCCACTCTCATCCGCCACCAGCGGATCCACACCGGCGAGAAGCCCTACAAGTGCTCTGACTGTGGCAAGAGCTTCATTCGCAGCTCGCACCTCATCCAGCACCGCCGCACGCACACGGGCGAGAAGCCCTACAAGTGTCCCGAGTGCGGCAAGAGCTTCAGCCAGAGCTCCAACCTCATCACGCACGTCCGCACACACATGGACGAGAACCTCTTCGTGTGCTCTGACTGCGGCAAAGCCTTCCTGGAGGCTCAGGAGCTGGAGCAGCACCGTGTGATCCACGAGAGAGGCAAGACACCTGCCCGGAGAGCTCAGAACGACAGCTTGCTAGGGCTGGGGGATCCTGCCCTGCTGACCCCGCCACCGGGAGCCAAACCCCACAAGTGTCTGGTCTGTGGAAAGGGCTTCAACGACGAGGGCATCTTCATGCAGCACCAGCGGATTCATATTGGAGAAAACCCCTACAAAAATGCAGACGGTCTCATAGCACACCCGGCCCCCAAGCCTCCGCAGTTCCGCTCCCCCAGGCTCCCCTTTGCAGGCAATTCACACCCAGGTGCTTCGGAGAGCAGAGCTGACCCCTCAGGACAGTCCTTGAGAGTGCCAGAGGGCCAGGAGGGCTTCAGCCAAAGGCTAGGCCAACTCTCCTCCAAGTGCTACGTTTGTTCCCACTGTGGAGAAAGCTTCCTTGACAGGGCTGTGCTCCTGCAACATCAGCTCACCCATGGCAATGAAAAGCCCTTTCTCTTTCCTGAGTGTAGGATTGGCCTCGGGGAAGGGGCAGGCCCAGCCCCTTCCTAAGCAGAAAGCCCTTTAAATGCCCTGAATGCAAAAAAAGCTTTGGCCTCAGCTCTGAGCTGCTGCAGCACCAGAAAGTCCATGCAGGTGGAAAATCCCAGAAGAATATGGAGCTGGGGAAGAGCTCCTCTGTCCTGTTGGAGCATCTCAGGGGCCCTCTGGGGGCCAGACCCTACAGCTGCTCTGATTGTGGGGCCTCCTTCCTCGATCGGCTAGCTCTTACCCGACACCAGGAAACCCACACTCAAGAAAGGGCCCCCACTCCTGAGGACCCCCCTTCAGAGCCAGCCACCTTGTCCACAAACCAGGAAGATGAGGGAGAGGCCTCTATCCCCCCAAAGAGCAGCAGCCGCAGGGAAGGGGAAAGTCCCAAAACTCTATCGGAGGAAAAGCCTTATCTGTGCCCTGAATGTGGAGACCGCTTCACAGAAGTTGCATCGCTCCTCCTCCATAGGAGCTGTCACCCAGGCGTCTCCCTGTGAAGCAGGTCTGGAGACCAGGGACCGACCTCTCCTCAGAAATTGTGGGGAAATGAGGTCAACCCCATTAGATCATAGAGAAATGGAGGGTCAGGAACCCTGGGAAGAAACAATGTGTTTGCAACTGTGATGAGAAGCCTGTCAGACTGGGTGGGAACCATGTATAAGCCGTAGAGAGCTGCTGCGCTAGAAGCCCTATAAATACGTAGGAAAAAAAGCCCTTTAAGGCTGTAGCAGAGAAATCCTATAAACCATAGTGGGTAAAAGCCCTATTAATTGTAGGAAGAGGTTCTAACATGTCTCTAGACAAACCCATAAAACTGTATCAAAATCTTTATCAGAATCCTCTAGGGTGGGGGAGGTGTAGGGAATCAGCTTGGCACTGACTTGTGAGGTGACCCCCGGACGATGGAGGAAACACCTGAACTCGCAGCCGTGGGCAGAGGAGGGGCTCAGTGGGGAGCTGTGCAGGAATGCTGTAGAACTAGAAAAGAAAGGCAGGACGGGTGTGGCCAAGTGCTTCCGAACCCTCAGCGAACCCTCAGCCGTCTCCTGTACTGGGGGTTCTTTGGGGGATGTTAAGCCTATCTTAGGTGAATTGTATGTACTAAGGGGAGGAAGACTGTGGGTCCCTTATCAATAAGAGCCCTCAAGTCGGGGGAAAAATGACAAGCCATTTTAGAGGCTGAGTTGGGGTGTATAAAAAACCCTGAGTGTAAGAATATTGAGAAAATGTTGAGAAATCACCTCAGACATTAGGGGAAAGTTCTGTTTGTTGGAAGGTGGAGAAGCTGCAGATGGAAGCCAGCCAGTTTCTTCTCTTTCCCAGGAGCTTGTTAAACTTCAAGTGCAAGCAGATCCCAGGTCAGGCCATTAGGGTTCTCCTCAGACAGGCAGGACCAGCCTTTCCCCAGCCCAGTTGGAGATGTCTACTCCAAGAGGCCTCTGGGGTTGCAAGGGGCCTCTGCCACATTCTCAGGTCTCACAGGTTCTACCTGAAAGCTAACTGCCACAAGTCTTACTGCAGTGGCAACCCAGTTCCTCGAATCCTGTCCTCAGTGGAGAGAGCCACTCGCTGCTAGTCAACTTCCAAAGAATAAATCCCTTCCGAGATACAAGGCTTGTATGTGCTTGTCCTCCCTAGACCTCTACAGTCCTCGAGAGCCGCTTGTGGGCTCTCTGTGGTGACGAGGGATGGCAAGACAACAGAACAGACAGCTCTGATCTACCGGCAACGTGACTTAAACCTCAGCCTTTTTGTGCACCTAATGTAAGGCTGCCTGCAGGATAAGCCAGGCTGCACATGGTGGATGTCCTGACATGGCACAGACTGGACCAGAGTCCCCGAAGAGGCAATGGAAACATAACCGCCTTCTTCATCCCCAGTACATGGATGCCCCTGGGATGGGATGGCCAAGTTTGATCTTGGCTTGGGGAAGGGACAGATTCCACCCAGTCCCTTTGGCTTCTCTCTCCTTAGCCAGAAGCCGCTGGAGAGAAATGAGAAAGAAATGCTCCCCTGCAGGCCCATCTCCTCCTCAGACACCACAGGCTAGACACTTCATTAATCCAGCCAAACCTGCTCACTTGACTGGAGCTGTGGCGGAACAGAGACAGTTGCCCTATAGAGTTGAAGAAAAACATCTGTAACAAAGACCCTTAAAGATGGGAGGACTCTCCCCGGTGTTTGGGTTGCAAAGGGAATGTCCTCACCCGGTGCTGGCATTAGTGACACACTGTCCAGAGCAGGAGAATGGAGATACCAACTGATGATGGCTCTTTAGGAGTCCTGTGCCCAGAAGGTGACCTGGATTCCTACAAAGCTGTGGAAGAAACCTCTAATTCCATTACCTAAAAATTCAAAAGGCAGACCTATCACTCTTCATCTATACTGCCCCCCAAAGGGATGACCCTCAAAATTTAAAGGACCAAAATCTAGAATACTGGGAGAAAATGCCAGGCCTCCTGTGGAGAGAGAAAAGGCAGGCCTCATATAGTTATGGAGAGAGCCTTGCTAGAGGACCAGGTACCAGGTAGGGGAGCACCATGGAGACTGGGAGGAGCCTGTCTGTATGTTGACAGAAATGTTGATAAAGGGGTATTCCTATAAAATGGAATAGAGCCTCCTAAGTATAAGCCACTTTGTCCCCTTCTAAGATGATAGCAGAAACTAGAGAGAAATCCTTTGTAAAACTAGGAGCAGATTCCCTCAGACATAGGTCTGAAAGTCTGTCATCAGAAGAGTGCTGGGGGAGTGGTCAGTGTAGTCATGTCTGACTGAGATGTAGCATATACAATAGGGTGCTCGCATGTTCTGGAGACAAGTCATGGCTGTGGTCTTGACTCCAGCACTTAATGGACCATGTGGATAGGTGATGGGCTGGACTTCCTAGTAGGAAGAGCAGAGACCTCATGGTGAGACCTGTTCTCTTGGCTACTTCTTAGATCCAGCTACACCCCGGGGGGACTCTGAATTAAGTCTGGAATGCATAATAGAGCCAACTGTACACTGGGTCCAGAGCCCTCAGAAGTGCCCCTAGGGAAGAGCCCAGCGACCATGGGCAAAGGAGTGTAAGCGCAGGAGGGGTGGGGCTGATCTGCACTTAAGGTGAAACTTGGAACTGATGTTGAATACGGAGGTCAGATAGGAACTCATAAAGGAACTGGGTATGAATCATGAATCGTGGGAGAGGACTTGAAACCGTCATCACCCCCCCTCCCTCCAGTCTGAAGCGAGTGGCTCCCAGAATCCTTTACCTCCATAAAGGAAGCCCTGCTCACCTCACGTGTCCCCATGGAGTCAAGGGAAAGTCCTATTTTTGAGTGTTGTGCGTCAGTAACAGTGTTGTGTCACCAGTGGTCATGTTGAATAGTTGAGAATAAAGGGAGTAAGATTTCCCAGGTGTTTTTTTTTTTTTTTTTTTAATCTACAACCAGCAGCGAGCCCAGAAGAACTTGTCCTCTGCCATACCTAGGGCCCATGAGGACCCCAAAGGCTCAGTGTTGTCCAAATCTTGCCCCTGTCGCAGGGGCCCTATGCTTCCTGTCCAGTGTTTGCTTGTGGTTGGTTGACAGGTTTATAGAACCTTAAAAACCCATATCCTTGTGAAAGAGAGAAAATTTTGATAAGCTGGGGGGCTACCTGGTGGCTCTGGTACTGGTTATCTTGGGCCCAGCTTTGTAGCCTCCATGGCATCATCCCTGGCTATACACCCATAGTCTCCCGAATACCACTGGGGAAAGCTCCCAGGACCTAGTCCTTGGAGTGGCCAGCTACCTTTCTGGGTTCCCTTGAGTCCTGGTACAAGCCCTGCCCCTTCTGTGATCTGTCCTCAGGAGAGGTGAGTGGTGCCTGGGCTTGTGGTCCCATCCCCGGGGTAGCCTGTAGGTTCTCACCCTGGGAGAGGCTAAGGTGTAGGAAGTGCAGCCACATACCCAAGATCCATGAGTAAGTCATGGTGGGAAGTTAGAGTGGCCTGGAGGTTTGCAGGCCACCTCCACAGCAGCTGTGTCCTTTCTCCTGTGGCTGGGCCTGCTGAGAACTAGGTTCTGTCGAAGGTAGTTGGGACTACTACAAGGAAGTCCTCAATGCCAGGCTGGCTTTAGCACTGTCTTCTGAGTCTGGTCATGGCCCCTAAGTGGTTGTCTGTGATCAATACTAGCCATAGCTGTCTCTGCCCCTATCTGCCAAGGACTCTAGGTGAAGGCAGAAAAGTGTATTCCTAACCTTTTTTTTTTTAATTTAAAAAAATTTTTTAACCTGTATGGGTGCTTTATTTGCATGTGTCTGGGCATCATGTGGGCAAAATGTACATGCAGTGCCTGCAGAGGCCAGAAGAGGGTACCATTTCCTGGAACTGGAGTTATGGATGGTTGTGAGCCACCACGTGGGAGCTGGGATTTGAACCTTGGTCCTCTGGAAGAGCAGCCAGGGTTCTCACCCTGAGACATTTCTCCAGCCCTCCCTTGAGCATTATTGTGCCTCTAGCCCAGATCCCAGAATAAGCCGTCCCCTTTCTGTTCCTGGAATAGGCAGGGGCGGGGGATGTTGCCTTTTTAAGTCCTTGGTAACACTAAGGAACATCAAGACCAATTTCTGTCCTGGAGGAGTCCTCAGTTGGGCAAGGAACTCCAGTGAGAGGACCGGAGCAGTAATTGATTTAAAGGCAAGAGGTCATGCCTGCCACAGTGGCTGGATGACACTGGAGGAAGTAATTCCAGGTGATAGGGGTCTCAGGAACAGGGGATCCTCTGTAGAGAAGTCAGGAGTGGGGTGGGAATAGGAGTCAAGCAGTTGGGGATTGGCTTAGAGCGAAAGGG
Source organism: Cricetomys ansorgei (assembly GCA_026225945.1). Taxonomy (NCBI): domain Eukaryota; kingdom Metazoa; phylum Chordata; class Mammalia; order Rodentia; family Nesomyidae; genus Cricetomys; species Cricetomys ansorgei. The sequence goes on along the minus strand of JAMJFZ010000597.1, from coordinate 20,148,742 downwards.
ACCAATGGAGCACAGCCCCGGCGTTGTGAGAGCTCGAGAGTGACAGGATCCCTCACATTCCCTACACAGTGATCTGCAGGAGTTGGGAAAGGCACAGAGCAAAGGGAAGTCTGGTTACGGGTGAAGGAAGAAATCAAAAGGCAGCGAGCATGGGGCAAGCCAATGAATGTAGCATTGAAGGCCTAGGGTTAATTCTGGAAGTAGTCCCCACCTAGTGCTCTGAGAGGCAGCTGCTCTAGTTCCAGGTGAAACAGCATCGTGTTTATCACTGAAAGCGCCTGCAGAGAGTTGCCCAGAGAGTTCTGACTTGCCCATCTCAGTGGCACTGACGTGAGGGAAGAAAGCTTGTGACATTAGGAAGTGGCATGCTCTAGTTTACTGTTAGGTGTTATTACCCCCTCATGGAGCTTTGAGGGCCCCCGCCCCCAACACATGAGGACTTGCCTCTAAGGGACCGGTGTGCATTTACCTAAGGAGCCGGTGTGACCGTGCCTTAGGAAGATTATGCTGGCTGATACACTGGCGCACAGGGCCCCCAGTGGTTCTACTAGCTCAGGTGGCTGTGTCTCTATGATGCAATACCCCGCGTCCCCCACCCCCCTTCCCACCCCAGCACTCCAGCCAGAGTGGCTTTCTTGGTGGCCCAATGTCATCCCCTGCGGCGACTCGTGCTTCTGCGAGCGTTCCCATCGCCACCAGCTCCAAGTCCGAGGTCACCGCAGCCCGCATTTCTGTCTCCAGTCCAATTTGGCTCCGGCACTGCGACCCCACCGAAACCAGGGGCGGTCAGAAAGCAGAAAGGGCCCGGAGTCCTCACGAAGGCAAGACGGCAGAAAAGGCCGAAGAGCCCCGAGAAGGCACTGCTGTTGCTAAGCCCGAGGTCACTAACATGGCTATGACTGCTGAGCCCGCAGCCACCCCAACCCCTCTCAGCACCGGCCACAGCGCTAGTCCCAGCGTGACTTCCACGAAAGCTCCACCGGAAGAGCCGACAGTACTCTGAATCCAGAGACAGCACTCCACGTTTGGGCAAACGGCTTCTAAGGGTCCACCTAGGGGCTCAAGTAGGCTACAATGAAAAGTCGCCCTTCCGAGGTGTTGTGGTCTGTGTGTTCGCAGAGTACGGGTGGGTAAATCCTGCAAGTTAAAAGACTGAAAAAGGTTCGTCCGCCTTTGGAAACCCAACTAGGAAACCTCGCTCAGCGAGGTTAAGGGACTACATCTCCCAGGATGCAACCTAAAAGCTGTTACCCGAAAGGCCAATGACGCCGAGGGCGTGGCCAACCCCTAACCAAAGGATTCTCCAGTGTGAACTGGGTCAGGGGGCTCCTTGAGACTGCGGATGAGCTAGCCACATCTCACTGGGGTTCAAGCAGATGGTGGGTGGGCTGGAGCAAGTCCTCAAATGTGCCCATCTCCCAACCTCAGATCCACACCAACTCAGGGAAGTACTAGCCAAATGTAACACCTTGGCTTATGTTTAGACCAAGTGGATTGGCTACTCTGCAACCTAGGGTTGGGTATTTATTCATAACAATTAGCAGCCTATACACAACACCTCTAGAGCAGAGGCTGTGAGTCCAAAAGATCTTGTAGCTATCTGCAGTGCCATCTCCCAGCTCCACTGGGTCCTGTTTTCACTGTTCAGGAGTCTGTTTAGGCAGTTGCCACAGGGAGAGACTGTGTACAGGGTAGCCACAGGACAGTAGGCAAAGCTCTTCTACCTGGAATGACTGGAAGTGCTAGATTGTTCCCTTCCCTCCTGGCAAGTTGCAGCTCCACAATTAAGACCACCAGGATGAAAAGCAGGGCTAGAGCCGGGTGCTTAAGGGAGCATCAGGATGTGAGGAAGGGTAAGTAGAGGGCTGGACAGAAGTAGAGATTGGGAAGTCTGGCTAAAACAAACTGATGACCCTGAATCAGCACTATGAAGAGGCAGTGTCCATAACTGTAGCGCTTCCCTGAAAGGGGCAGATACCCAAGGGTGCACCTTCTTCAGTACAATAGCCACACCAGGGAACAGGAAACTCCATAGGAAGGCTAAAGCCCTGCCCAGACCCAGAGCCAAGTTGGTGAAAGGCTCCCTGGGCCCAGGACCCAGTGCTAAGCACTGGCTCCCTGGTCATCACTGAGGTTGAGTAGGCAGGTGGTGAGCCCTTTCCTGGTGGAGGAGTTCCCCTTTAGGGGTAAGAATGAATTTGTCTCCCCAGTAGAAACAGGGTTAGGCCAGCTCCCAAGGCTACAGTTGGATGTTGCGAACCTGGGGAAGTCCCCTAGGCTGCAGATCTGACATTCAGGGAAAGATGGCACTCAGTATGGTTAATTCCACCTCTCCTGCATGCACCAGTAGCCCCAAACCATCTAGGTACAGAGGGGCTGGGCTCATGGAGTCTGGAAATGAGGTTGGGGCCATTGCCCCTGGGGGAGTGGGGAGCTGGGGGCACAGCCCCTAGGGTATCCAGGTGTTTAAGTCCCCTGAGTTTCAGGTTCAGCTGATGTACACACGGTGGAAGTCGTGGGCACCAAAGGCGGCGTTGCACTTGGGGCACTTCCTCTGGCGGGCCTCATAGCGGCCCCGCACACACTCGAAGCAGAACACGTGGAAGCACTTGGTAAGCACTGCGTCCTTCTTGCGGGTGTTACAGCAGGGGCAGGTCAGCCGCGCCTGGACCAGACAGAGGCGTCAGGTTTGGAGCATCTGACAGCAAATCTGTTAGCCCAGATTCCAGGCTAACAGAGGAGCTCCAGGCAAAGACCACCAAATGGTAGATACTTCTGACCCTGACGGACTTCTGAAGGTGGGAACCAACACTGAAAAAATGGTGGCGCACGCCTGTAGTCCCCGCACTTGGAGGGCTGAGGTAAGCGCACTACTGTAGTTCCGGGTCAGCCTGATCCACACAGTAAGACCCTGCCTCAAAAACCAGACAAAACCAGAAAAAAGCAGAGTCTGGGTTCTCCTAAAGACAGGGATCCAGCTGGACTCTTCCATCTCTTGCTTATTAGTTTTGGGCAAAATCCCCAACTGGTCTACCTCTTCTCTTGTGCCTGCTAAGTCACTACTAGAGCCACGAGAAACATGCTACCCCTGGTGTGATCCCAAGACCCTTCTGTGGACTTCTCTTGGCCTAACACCTCCCAGTTGCCATTAGGAAGCTCTCAGCTTCAGCTCCAGTCAGTCACCACCTTGTGTCAGCACTGTATGGCATGTGTCTGGCCTATCTGGAGTCCCGGCCAGCCATCTCAACTTCCCTGATTCTCAATCTCTCAGCCATCAGCCATCTCAATCACTCTGCCATCAGCACTAGGAAGCCTTTCAAGTCTGGTCCTGTCTGCCTCTTACTCCTGAAGGCCCAACTGCCACAGAAGAGTACCTCATTACTGACTCAGTGCCACCTCCACTGCAGCGGCCCAGAGTTGAGGTGATCTAAACACCCTGTTCCACCCAAGTTCAGCAAACTTGAAGCATCCCACAGGGCTTGGTTCCTCTTCCTACCTACTCCTTCTACCTACCTACTCCTTCTACCTACCTACTCCTTCCTACCTACCTACTCCTTCCTACCTACCTACTCCTTCCTACCTACCTACTCCTTCTACCTACCTACTCCTTCTACCTACCTACTTTCCTACCTACCTACTCCTTCCTACCTACTCCATCCCATCACCACATTCTCCTAATCCTTAGGCTACGCTCCTGCTCACCACTTAAACATTGAGATTCCTAATGGGAAGATGCCCCATTCCTTCTCATGGCAAAAACCCCCAATGGGCAACTAGTGTGGCTTCCAACTCTGTTGCAGTTGACACTCTAAACATGGGCTCTCTATCCTAGCCCTTGACTTCAAGTGGTTTCCCAGCCTCCCAAGGTACCAGAGGCATCTTGTTATCATCCTTGAAACCATCTACCACAGCCCGTTCCTAATGCACTGAAGAATGTTTGTCTGCCTAACTTCTCCACCCTGAACCCAAGCCTCCTCGTGTCCCTCTTCCTTGTGACCCATCCCTGAGTCCAGCAGTCCTTTCTTCTAAGTATCACCTTAGCCAATCTTCCATCTCTGGAGCCTTTAGCTTAGCTAAATATTAGTTTTAATATTTAATATTAAATATTAATATTTACTAATAATATTAGTAAATATTAGTGTTAGAGCATTGACTGCAATGCTCTAACAATTCAGCAGCCTCCTCACCCCTTCTGCAGCCTCTCTTTAGCCCTACATCCCGACCACCATCTTGAATAAAAAAGCCTCTGATAGGGCTGAAGGTGCAGCTCAGTGGTAAAGCATGTGCTCAGCTTGTATAAGGTCCTAGGTTAACCCCAACTTCACATGCTCCTCCACCACTGCAAACCTGACAAATGAAACACCTTTTCTACTCTGCTGAAGGGCTACCAAGCCTTCCCCACATCCTTCAGGGTCTGCTGCTGCTCAACCATCTTTCTCCTCTAATCACAGCGGCTCTACTTGGGGCCTTTCCTTTTAGGTGAGCTCTCTCATCCCCATTCTTTAAGCTTTGGGCCCACCTCCCGTGACAATTCCTTGCAGGAAGCCTGTTGCTACACAACTCCCCACTGAGTCTCCAGGGCTGCTCTGGAGACCCCCTGAGTTGTATTCTGCCTCTGACCTCTGCCATCACTTACATGGCAGAAATTGCAAATTAGCTGCCAGAGTCAAGGTGTAATCCTTCCCCATGTGGCATATATACAACAAACGCTTGGCCAATCATCTGGCTCCACCGTTAGTCTCTGGCTGTCCTACTTTATTTCCAAGAGCCCCAGAGATTACCCACCCAGCTCTCCCCGCCTGTCACCACATCCCACCTTGTACTCCTTGATTTCCTCCTGCAGGATCTCATCCGCATCTGCATACACCTCCACCTTCCTCTGTTTCTCTAGCTTGCGCCGCAGCCGGGAAATGTCCTCCTAGATCAGCAGAAGTCAGGCTAAGCAACTGCATGCCCTCCTGCACTGTAACCCACCAGCCCTCCCCAGGCACACACCTGAGCTCTCTTGAGGTTGAAGCTCTCTTTTTCCCGGGCTGCCCGGCTCTCTGCTAGGCATGGCTGGATCTCTCGAAGCCGAGTCTGCACATGCTCCAACTGCACCTTCAGGTCCTCAGCCAACTGGGCTGCTTCTACAGCCTGAGGTGGATGGGAACAGGAAGGAGAGGACTGTGAGCCTCTGATACTCCTGTCACAGATCCTGAAGCTGACCCCGCCTGTGGCCCTCAGCCTCACCTCTTCTTACCCTTCCTCATTACTGACAGTTCCTTACTGAACGATAGTGCTCCCTCCGGTCCTTCAGCCTCCACGAGGCTCGTCTCTCTGTGGCCACTGACTCCTCTAACACCCACACTCTCCCTCGGAACTCAGCTGTAAACCAAGTCCTCAAGGAGCACTATTGTTACCCTCTCACACAACCTCGTTTCCTTCATCAAACTGTTTGAACCAGGAATCGTGGCATGTATTCGTTATTCTAGCACTTGGGAAGCTGAGGCAGGAAGATCACTGAGAGCTCTGGGACAGCTAGGAAAAGAGTGAGAACTTGTCTTTTTTTCCCCAACGAGACAGGGTTTCTCTGTGTGTAGTCATGGCTGCTCTAGAACTCACTCTGTACACCAGACTGGTTCAAATTTAGAGATCCAGCTGTCTCTGCCTAGAGTTCTGGGATTAAAGGAGTGTGCCACCACTCAGCTGAGAATCTGTCTTCAAAAGAGCTTTGGAGGCAGAGGCAGGATCTCTCTAAGTTCAGGGCCAACCTGGTCTACAAAGTGACGTCAAGGACATTTAGAGCTACATAGAGAGATTCTGATTCAAAAGACAAAGCCAGGTGTGGTGGCACACCAAAAGAACACGAGTGGTGGGTGACAGCATTATTTTATTTGTGGGATTACTGGTGGGGAGGCAGGGTTTACCCAGTGTTGTAATGGTCAGCATAAAGCCTATCATATAACAGGGACATAAAAATACTATTTACGCTGGGTGGTGGTGGTGCATGCCTTTTTTAATCCCAGCACTCAGGAGGCAGAGGCAAGTGGATCTCTGTGAGGTTGAGGCCAGCCTGGTTTACAGAGTGAGTTCCAGGGTAGCCAGAGTTACAAAAGGGAAACTTTGTCTTGAAAAAAAAAAAAAACCCAAAAAACAAAAAAAATTTCTATTTACATGAATGAATTCACCAGAAGAGAATACCCCAATAGATATGAAATCAACATTAATCCTCTACATCTTTTTTAAAATTCTTTTTTTTAATGATTTATTTTTATATGCATTGGTATTTTGCCTGGATGTGTCTGGGTGAGGGTGTCGGGTTCCCTGGAACTGGAGCTACAGACAGTTGTGAGCTGCCATGAGGGTGCTGGGAATTGAGTCCAGGTCCTCTGGAAGTGCTGAGCCATCTCTCTAGTCTTTCTCCATTCATCCACCTTTCAGATAAGGTCTCTAAATATTCCAGCCCAAGCTGGCCTCAGACTTGCTACACAGCTGATGACTTTGAACTTCTTGATCCTCCTGTTGACCTTTCAACTGCTGAGTTAATAGGCCAGTTTATCTACACCACTAGCCCAGTTTATACAGTGCTAGAAACTGAACCCAGGGTCTGATGCATGCTATGCAGTCTATTAACTGAGCTACATCTCCAGCCCATATTTGTTATGCTTAACACAAACACCTGTACTCTCAGTACCTGGGAGCCTGAGACAAGAATATCAACCGTTTGAGTTGGGCAGGAGAGATGGCTCAGTGGTTAAGAACACTTTTAGCTCTGGGAGAGAACCTGGGTTCAGCTCCCAGCAGCTACTTGGTAGCTCACAGCCATCTAGAACTCCAGTTTGAGGGTATCGGGTGCCCTCTCTGGCTTCTGAGGACTCCAAGCAAGCTTATGGTACAAGGACATCCAAGCAGGAAAAAATATCCATATACATAAAATAAAAATAAGTAAACCTAAAAAACAGTCATAGGGTGCATTCCTTTGATCTCAGTATGCAGGAGGCAGATCTCTTTGAGTCTGAAGCCAGAGGCCAGCTTAGTCTACATAGTGAGTTCCAGGACAACTAGAGCTAAATAGGGAGACCCTATCTCAAGACAAACACACACACACACACACAAAGTTCAAATCTATTGTCCACACAATCCACATATTTAGTTTGTTGTTTGTTTTGTTTTGTTTAGACAGGGTTTCTCTGTTGTAACTCTGGCTGTCCTGGAAATCACTCTGTAGATCAGGCCGGCCTCGAACTCACAGAGATCCGCCTGCCTCTGCCCCCCGAGGGCTGCAATTAAAGGTGTGAACCACCACCACCTGGCTCAGAACCCACATTTTTAAAACAGGAACACGAAAACACCTATACAGTAGAGACCACCATCTATCTGTATTAGACAGTTACCCAATGACTGTTTTAATTTTCTTAATTTTAAAAACTACTTTACTGGGTGCATATGTGTGGGTACACATGGTATATGACACACCTTTGGAAACGTGCAATCCCGGGAATTGAACTTGGTCTCCGGTTTAGAGGTAAGTGCCTTTACCCAACTGAGCCATCCTGCTAACCCCAACGAGTGACTCTAGCCCAGTATTTGGGAACAAGATATGGATCCAAATTCCAGCTTTATTCTTTCCTGAACATGTTAACTGACATCCCCTAAGCTTCAGCTTCCTCATTATGAAATACGGAAAACAGATCATTCTGGTTGGACTGGAGATCACTGATTCAGAGTGCTCGCTGCTCTTGCAGAGGACCGGTTTGGTTCCCGGCACCCACGTGGCAGCTCACACCTATCTGTAACTCCAGCTCTAGAAGAGCCAACACAATCTTCTGGTCTCTTTGGGCACCTCAACGCACATGCACACAGACACACACATAAATTAAAAACAAAATAACTCCCCAACAAAAAAACACTCTGGTAGGATTACTGTTAAATTTAAAAGAGGACCAAAGAAGCTGGGGGGGGGGGGCAGGGTTGGCTTGGTGGGTAAAGTGCAGGCAATGCAAACATGAGGACCTGAATGCAAGAGCCAGTCTCATCAGCCACATAAAAGCAAGGCATGGCAGCACATGAGTGTAATCCAGTGGAGACAGGCAGGGCCCAGGGAGTCACTCACTAGGCAGCCTGACTAGCTACAACAATGCCTCAAGTTCAATGAGAGACCCTGCTTCAAAACCAAGGCAGAAAAGCAGCTGAGAATGACATCCTGCTGACAATCCCTATCCTTCATCCCCACCCCCATGGGCGAGCACACTCACACATATACATAAACATGTGCATACAACACACACCAATAAAATGGAACCAAGCATATGATACTTGTGAGCTATCCAAGAAGCATAGCCAAGCTTCCCCCTGGGCCATCTGTGTCAGGATTGTCAAGCAGATCCAGAGGGAATACATGAGCCAGTCATACAAGTTGCCATGTCCAAAGGCCCAGCCTTACCTTCCTCTTATTAAGCTCCAGGGCCTGGCTGCGCAGTGTCAACTCTTTCTCTACTCCCCCAAGGCTGCCCTGCAGAGCCCGCTCCTTTTCCTCCAGCTTCTGCACTGTCAACAGCTGGGCATCCACCTGAGGATAGGAGGCCTCAGTACTGGGGTGCAACTCTCCAACATCATCCACAAACATTACCCCAGAGCTGCTATACCTGGGACTTGAGGCCAAGAACCTGCTCGCCCAACTCATCCTTCTCCTCTCGGAGCAGTTTGTGAATCTGGTTGGCTTTGATCCGCTCTGACATGAGCTTAAAGTTGGCGTCGTCCTTTTCCCGCAACTGCTGCAGCAACCGCCCATTTTGCTCCTGCATGTCTTCAAAAGCCTGACCTGTCACATCCATCTCTGATAGCAGTGCCTCCTCCTCCTGCGAATGGGAGGCCGTTGGGGACACAGAGAAAATAGAATGTATCAGACCAACAAAATGTCATATGCTAAAGGCACTTCGGAGCCAGCTAAGGGAAGCCCAGCATTCAGAAGCAAGGAGACCACGGGGATTTTACCTGCTTGGTGGCACCCAATTTGCGTTGCAGGTGTTCGATTTGCTCCTCTGCCTGCCGGATGCGCCGCAGGGCATCCTCATCCGCAATCTTCTTGCTTTCTCTTCGATCTCTTTCCTCCAGTTCTCGGATGCGGCTCCGAAGCTCATCCACCTGCATCCATGGGAGGGAAGCCCTCAAACATTGGTCTGACAATAACACCACTATTAGCTTGCTCCACGTTGTGAGAAAATAAAAAAAGAAGCAAACTTGCTGACCTAAGGTTCTGCTCTGAAGTCCCTGGGCAAGACTCTGCATGTCCCACCTGCCCTTACCTCAGCCTTGGCCTTCCGTTCAGCTGCCATGAGCTGCACCTTATCCCGCTGCTCCTTGGGTGCCGACTTGTACATGTCCAGCAGCAGCTTCATTTCCTTCTGGCTTTCCTGAGCCTTCCTAAGAAAGGATGGGGGCGGGGGGGAGGTGACGACTTAATGAGATGAGCTGGAAGCTATCTGACAGGGTCAGGAGACAGTGATAGAGACTCACTTGAGCTCTGTTCGAAGACCCTTGAGCAGTTCTGATTCCTTCCTCTTGGCTTCCTCCACCTTGGCCTTTTCTCGATCAGCCCTTGAGAGAGCTGAGGCTACAGGTGGGGGTCCGAGGCTAGGTCCTTCCCGTTCCCGAAGTTCTCGCTTGGGTCTGGCCTCAGGTTCGCGACCCCTGGAGGGCAAGCCCTGAGTGCCAGGGGTTAGGGCCTGGGCATCATCTTCAGGGGAGACCAGCTCCTCTTTCTTTACTGAAGAAGCAGCAGAGGTGGTTCCAGCCACTAAAGGCATCTCCTTTTTGCTGTCAGGGGTACCTCCAGGGCCTGGCCCACCATCTTCTTTCCCTGGGGCAAGGGTATTGAGGCCAGAGTCATCTGGGTGGCTCAGGTTGGGGATACAATGGGAAGAACCACTGGCCTGGGCTCGGAGCTGTAAAGACAGAAAAAACAGAAAGAGGTGAGCCACTGCCCACTGAAGTCTGTCTAAGGCTTCCTCAGGCAGCTCCCTCTCCTCACTTTGCCAATCTCAGCCTGTACTTCTCGAAGTTTCCGCTTATATCGCTGGGCATCTCCTTTTAGCTGATGATTATGATTCTGGAGACTGCTAATCAGATGGCGCATCTCACGGTTGATAGGCCCTGGGGAAAAGTCAGGAAGTTAAGCATATTGGACTGTCTCCTCCCAACTCTCCAGAAGGGAAAGAAGCTGAGCCAGAGCCAACACTCCCATTGTGGGGTAAATAAGGCCTTAGAGAGGCTGGAGAGAGAGCTCAGTGATTCAGAACACTGGTTGCCCTCGCAGAGGACTCACAATCAATTCCCAGCACTTATATGGCAGCTTACACCTATCTGTAAGCCAGTTCCAGACAATCTCTTGCCCTCTTTTTGGCCTCTGTGAGTACCAGGCACACATGCATGAGGTGCACAGACATACACGCACACAAGCAAAATACTTATACAAATAAATATAAACCTTTTTAATTTTAAAATTTATATGTATGGGTGTTTTACTTACATGTACGTCTGTGTACCATGTGTGTGCAGAGGCTAGAAGAGTGTTGAGTCACTGGGAATTGTGGGTGCTGGGAATCTAATCTGGGTCCTCTGGAAGAGCGAGCAGTCAAGCATCCTTAACCACTCAATGATCTCTCCAGCCCAAGGGATGGGGATGATAACAAATTTTAAAAACAAACCCACTTCTTAAGAAAATATTTATTTTAGTGTTTTGTCTATGTATCCTGGCTGGCCTTGAACTCACTATGTAGACCAGGTTGGGCTCAAACTCATGGAGATCCACCTGCCTGTCTCCTGAGTGCAGGGACTAAAGATGTGCGCCACCATGCTGGGTTCCTGCTTCACTTTCATAAGAATAACTCTCACTATCTCACATTTTATTTTTTCCTTTATTGTCTATCATCCCTCTTCTAGACTCACTCCAGAATTTGATCTTTATTTTATTGGCAAAAACCTAAAACCCAGAATTGAGTATGGCTCACAGGGAGTACTCAACAGATCAGAGGCCGGACAGCTCAGTCTGGCAGTGCCTGCTCAGCTACCCATCTCTGCTGCTATGACACTGTGAGACAGGTGTACAGTGCTTGTTTTCTGTGGGTTTGAGGCTAAAAAAAGAGAAGGGACTCAACTTGGATCTAGATAAACAGCCATAATGGTCCAGCACCCTTGTAAGGCCTTACCTCCACCCAATGCCATTACGTACCAGCCTGCTCGTTGGCCGCAAGGTTCTGCTCAAACTCAATGCGAAGCATCTCATACTCCTTGCGTACCTGGGCCAGGGTATCCTCCAACTGTATCACTTCTGTGCGCAGCTTCTTCTGCAGCCCCAATTCATCACTCTGTGGGTTAAGGCATTAAAGACACACAACCCTATGAAAAGGCTACCCTCATACTGATGAAAAGACCTAATTTTTTTGCTTATAAAGAAATAAAGCCACTAGGCGGTGGTGGCACACACCTTTAATCTCAGCACACAGGAAGTCAGAGGCAGGCAGATCTCTGAAATTGAGGCCACCCTGGTCTACAGAGTGAGTTCCAGGACAGTCAGGGCTACACAGAGAATTCCTATCTTAAAAAGAAAGAAAAAGAGAAGAAAAAAGAGGAAGAGGAGGAGGAGAAGGAAGAGGAGGAGAAATAAAGCCAATACTGGTTATTTAACCTTCTCATGTCTCTCCAGGAAAAAAAAAAAAGGACTTTGTTGTATGAATGTACAATATATAAATATACCATGCATGATGGCGCATGCCTTTAATCCTAGCACTCAGGAAGCAACTGCTTGTGAATATCTTGCACTGGAGGCCAACCTAGTCTATAAAGTGATTCTCACGCCACCCAAGGCTACATACCGACACTCTGATAGAGAGATGGCTCAGCAGTTAAGAGCACTGGTTGCTTTTCCGAAGGACATGTGTTTGGTTTCCAACACTCACATGGAGGCTCACAACCATCTCTAACTCCAGTTCCAGGGGATCTGATGCCCTTTTCTGGCCTCCAAGGACATCAGACACACAAGTGGTACACAAATGAATGTGCAGGCAAATAGCCATACACATAAAAACTTTAAAGGATACAAACATATATACATACATGTATATCATGTCTTTTTAAAAGAACTAATTACATGTATGCAATCCTTTTTCTGAGTCCTAAAATAATTGACAATTAATATTTCCTTTTGGAAACGCAGCTCAATCTCTTTTAATGCTAACATGAGTAAAAACTAACAGGAGTAAACAGAGTTTCATTCCCATTGCCATATAGAGGCTGTTTTGCTACCTGGAAAACGTGTAGTAGAAACTGGACCCTGGAAATTTTCTGCCTTTCTTAGAGAAAACGTAAGATCTGACTGGAGACATGTAATTGTAAAATACTATTACCAGAAAGAGTTTGAGTCACTAACACTGTGACTTCTGGAGGGAGAGGTACTGAAGATATTTAGAACAAGCTCTTTTTATGTGTGTGGTCCCTGATCCAATATCAACAAGTAGAAAACAAGCTTCCAGGGCATATACTGCTTTAGTGCGTGTTACCTGCTACCAGAACCAGATGCACTGAAAAAAAGAAAACAAACCATCTCCTTTCTATCATCAAAGCAGCTGATGCTCTGTCTTAATGGACTTGTCCTGTGGTAGCAATGGGTCAAGTCCCATCTCAGCTCACTGTTCTTGTGCTTTCAGTGTTCTCTTAGCCAGGTCTTACAGAGAGCACTTAGGTGGTTATAATGGTATTTTAGAAAAATATATTGTAAAATAATAATGATTAAAATTGGAAAAAAAACAAGGAAGAATCTATGTCCAAGGGACTCTTAGCAGAGACACAAGATGCCTCAGAAGCTCAGGAATGTCTTCTAAATGGCCTAAAGGTCTAGAGTTCTCACCCTCAGTCACAACCCAATCCAAGACCATACCTCCATATGCTCAATGTGTCTCAGATGGGAGTTCTTGGAAGCCAGCAGCAGCCCCCGGGCCTCATCTAGCTGGGTCTTCACTTGCAAAGACTCATTGTAGAGCAGTGAAAACTGGGCCTGTAGCATGCGGTACTCCCCCGTCTCACGAACTACCTCCTCAGGAAGGCTCCGCAGGGCCACCTGGGGGGTGAAGATGTCCAAGAGGGTCATACTAGCACCAGGATCTGAGGCTTAGCCCAGGCCCTTTCAGCCTCAACCACAGCCTACCTTGAGACGTTCATTGGTCCGAACAGCCCCTTGAAGCTCAGCCTGCAGTTTCTCTAGTTCTGCCATGCGGCTATTGGCCAATTCCTGATTTTCTTCCAGCTCTGCATTCAACATCTCAAACTAAGGAGTGGAAGAGGCTGTGGTAGGCAAGACCAGGATGGGCAGTATGTTCCCCTAATAGTCTACCTTGCATTCTACCCAAGCTCCCCTGTGCAGAGCTTCTGACATCTCAACCTCCAAACCACCAAAGGTTTCCCTAAGGGCTTTTGGTAAATGGGAATGACTCAGCCCAGCAAGGGATTATCTTTCCTGTGCTTTTCTATATGTAACAAATCACCAAGATATGTACTATTTATTATTTGTATGTTCCTCTAAATAGAATCCAACTTCCATGGAAGCTTTATTGCTGCCTCATATGAAACAGAGTTTTGAGTTTATTAAGGGAAGGTTTGATTTGAAGCTGGCTATGATGGTTCAAAGCCTATAACCCCAGCACTCGAAGGATCAATAACTCTCAGCTACACAGCAAGTTTGAGGCCAGCCTGGCCTACATCACCAGACCCTGCCTCAAAAACAACGAGGCAATGGCCAAGGTGGTGGTAGCACACGCCTTTAATCCCAACACTCGGGACACAGAGGCAGGTGGATCTCTGTGGAGTTCCAAGATGGCCAGCACTACACAGAGAAACTACACAGATAAGGGATTTCAAACACAGTCTGAAGTAGAGCATCAAGATGGAGAGATGCTAAACAAAAGGATAGCACAGAAGCAAATACGGGTGTTGGCTTCTCAGGATAAAGTCAACTAAAGCTGTGCTTTTCATCTGTCCTCTTCAATCTGCCTAGTTCCTAGCACTTAAGTTCTGGAATTCAGTAAGTAAGTTTATAAACGCATGAAAGAAAAAGGTACAGTACTGTCAGGACAGACTCGGATACAGATGTTTACCCTAGGGAATGGCAGAGGTAGGACTGAAGGGGTAAAACACTAGGAGGAATGCCGCTGCTCACCTTCTGCATGCTGAGTGTGATCTGGCCTCCCTGAAAGCCCGAGGAGCTCCCAGACACATAGTAGCCAGAGTTGAGCTGCAGAGAAAACAGACACAACGGATGTGAAGGGTAGAAACTAGGGACAAGTACTCAATTTGGCTCCATGTGCTCCCGCACCTGCTCCAAAGCCTCTGCCAAGTGCTTATTGAGCTTCTGTTCTCGCTTGCGCAGCTTCTCAATATCCCACTGTAGGTCCTCCACTGTCGTTTCCATCTCCAGGACCTTAGTCTCTGTTGATGTCACTTTATCTTGGAGCTCAGAGTACTAGGGGAATGCAAAGTGGCTTGGTTTCCGAGATCTTTAGATAGCAAACCCAAACCCTGCCCTAGTTCTAACTGCATCCAAAACCCCAGACTCCCACCTCCAATGAGATGCGGTGATGCTTCTCTTGCAGCTGAGTGGCCAAGTCCTGCAGCCGACGGTTTTCTCTGCCCAGCTCCCGGGTTCGTACCCGTGTCACCTCCGCAGGGGCCTCACTGTCCCCTGGGAATGCAGAGCCCAGATGAGAGTCAAACCCTGGATAACCAAGCAAATATTAACTAACCGTGGAGTTTATTGTGCTGAGCTGTCTCACCAACTGCTTATGACAAACCCGGGAGACGAAGCTGGTTCAGAGAAGGAACCATTTAGTCAAGGCGCTAGGGAGGAAGAATTAAGGATGGGAGAAAGAAGCCCATTGCTACAAAGGCTGGACACATGCCTCTCCAAATGGCGGGACAACAGCTACCTCTGAGGTCTGTGCAAAGTGTCCCAGAGAGTCCTCTAGCTGGAGGAGTGTGACCCTACCACATCAACAGCTCCTCCAGCCATCTCTCTGGAGTCCCACTTCAGCAATCAGAGGTGAAACCCCCACCTGGAACTAGGCTGTTCCAACAAGAACAAGGCTGACTTGACTTACTCACTGGGAATGTTAACCTCAAGGAATTATTGAAATTAGGGAGGGGGACTCCTAAGGATGCTGGTGGAGATGGACTTCTCTAGGGCAGGATCCAAAGAACTGACCCCGGCTGTACACTCGCTGGCAGAGCTCCTCCACCTGACGCTGTAGGCGGTCCGAGGCCTCGACCACCCGGGACACAGCTGCCTTGGAAAACTCCATGCGTCCCTGCAGTTGCAGTTCCACTTCCTCGCTGCTGCTGGCGCCCAGGGCCACCACAAAAGCCAAGGCTGGCTCACTGAGAGGGGTTCGAAACTGCATTGGCAGGGGCTCTGGAAAGGACAGATAACCCCCGTAAGAATGAAGGCAGCAGTGACCATCAACTCTTTGGTTTGTTTGTTTTGAGACAGTCCTGGCTGCTCTGGAAGTCACTTTGGGCTGGCCTCAAACTCACAGATGACCACCTGCCTCTGCTTCCCAGTACTGGGATTGGAGGTCTGCGCCACCATGCCTAACAATAGTTAGGCACAGCAACATCATACCCTCAGAGAAGGCCTCCTCGGCCTTGCGAATCTAAAACAGAAACCCATCTTCCCTACCTTATTCATTTCTTTTCAGCAGCCCTAACACATTTTACTTACTATGCCTCATATAATTTCCCTCATGGCAAGAATATATTTCTTTCTGCTACCCCTGATCTAAGTCTAGAATAGTGTTAAATCCATAGCATCAGTACTCAATTATTTTTTTTCAGTTTTATACCTGCAATTTCTTTAAGATAGCCAAAGACTTATGCTCAGTTCAGGTTTTTTTATTTTTTTATTTTTTAACAATTGAAGCCACGAGCCAGGTGGTGGCGCAGGCCTTTAATCCCAGCACTCAGAGGCAGAGGCAGGCAGAGATCTCTGTGAGTTTGAGGTCAGCCTGGTCTACAGAGTCAGTTCTAGGATGGTCAGGGCTACATAGACCCAGTCTCATAAAACCAGGACAGTCAGAGTTGCAACAGAGAAACTGTCATGAAAAAACAAAACAAAACAAACAACAGAAGCCAGGAGGTGGTGACGCACACCTTTAATCCCAGCACTTGGGAGGCAGAGGCAGGTGAATCTCTGAGTTTGAGACCAGCCTGGTCAGAGCCAGTTCCAGGATGGTCAGGGCTACACAGACCCTGTCTCAGAATTAAAAAAAAAAAAAAAGAAAGAAAGAAAGAAAAAAAAAAAGAAAGAAAAACCAATAGAGATCCACCTGCCTCTTACTTCCTGAGTGCTGGCATTATGAAAGTCCAGTTAGATTCCAAAATTTTATTCTTACTCATCACTTTCTTTAATTAAAAAAAAAACAAAAACAAAACTGTTTTTGAGAAAGTTTCATGGCTTGCCTTGAACTCTAGAAGAGAACCACCAACTTCTGCCTTCTACCACACCTGGCATGAAATCAATTTTTAAACAGTTGTGGGTAGGGTGGGCATTTCAGCTCAACATCAAAGTCACCTCCTCCTCAAGGCTTTCCTCAGAACTTAAGCTCCCCAGGGCTCTGGTCCTACCCCTCAGATCTGATGTCCCTGGGTCTGTTCGAGGCATCACATCACCGGTTAGCCCCTCCTGGCACCCAGGCGCCTCTGTCCCTGAAGACAGCTCCCTCTGGCTCTCATGGCATCGGAGAAGGGCTTCTACAGTTTCATCCAGCTGAAAGGAGAAAGAACCAAAGAGGTTATGAATGCCTCAGTGCCTTTCCAGCAGGGCAATTTAAGGGCATCCACCTGGGCCCAGTAGCGGTTGACGATGAGGAGCGTGGCATCGTCAGTGGCCTGCCTCTTCTCCAGCTTCTCAATCCTCTCCCGGAGCTCGTCCTCACAAGCTTGCCGCTGCTCCAGCCGCTCTGCCAGCTTCTTGTTCTTGAACTGCAGTACCTTAGAATCCATCTCTTCCTACACCGGGGAAAGAGGAGGCAGAGGAGTGTCAGGCAGGGTCCTGAACCATCACAGACACAAAGCAGGGCAACAACTAGATTTCAAGAGGAGAGGTATACCAAAGCTAGCTAACAGTGAGACTTATAAAGACTCAGACACGTACAGAGAAAATATCTTGGTCGTGAGAGCTTCACATTTTGTTTCTGCCCTTATCTTTTTCTAACTCTGAAGTTTCTGACAGATCACACGGCTTATGGGAACATATTTACCTATGAGTAGAAGGCGAGAACCGACTCCACAAAGTTGTCCTCTGATCACACGCGCGCCAAGGCACGCCCCCCACCCCCCCGTTTTGTCTATATACACACACGTGCACACACAAGATTCTGAACGCTTCGGGAGGAGGCCAAACATGACTTCAGCAAAAGCCCACCAACCGTGGAAGAGATGCCCCCGAGACGAATGGGCTCGATTAGAGTGGTCGTGGTCTTCTCCTCGCGGTTCAGCTTTTTCTCTGGGGGTCCTGAGCCCCCGTCGCCGGCGGCGCGCTTGTTGCTGAGGCCAGACATAGCGGCGGTGGCGGAGGGCAGCTCAGGGTTCCCCGGGGCCGTCAGGCGGGCGGAGGCGGCACTTCCGTCACCTGCGGAAGACAGAGAGCAGAGCTGTGGACGCGTCCCGGGCTCCCGCGCCCCGAACGCCCCGCTGGACACGCCTGCCGGACCCCGCCCCCGCCGGCCCAGGGTCCGCACCCACGGTAGGGTCAGCCGAGCACCACCATCTTGGACTTCACCGGACGTCACCGGCCGCCAGACGCACAGCGCAGGCGTCAGAGACGCTCCGGATGTGGGGAAACTTGTTTCCTGTTTCTATTGGTGCCTCTTGGTTCCGCCTCTGGATCCAGTCTTTTAGATTTTTCGTTGACGACTGTATTTCTCTCAACTATTGGCCATCAGGCTGTTCCCATAGTTACTGACACCGCAGATGTGCTTTGCAGCCCAGGCGATGGAGACGTGGCTCTGCGGCTGGAGCCTTTACTGTTATTCAAGGGATCCGGTTCACGACCGCCGGCTACTCCAGATCCAGGGGATCCGTCGCCCTCTTCTGGCCTCTGCAGGCACCCGCGAACGTCCGTACACACGCACACGCGGGCGCGCGCACAGACACACACACCACACACACACACACACACACACACACACACAAAAAAAATCTTTAAAAAGACCCAAAAGCACCCCTATAAACAACTTTGGAGAGGCACGTGCAACTTGTCACGCATGCGCTCTGTCTTCTAGATGATTGGCGTGTGCTTGCACTTTCTACTTTCCTTAACAACGGTCACCGGGGAGACGAGATTGGGAAGACGCCCCCAGCGGATTGGCTGCTTCTCGCTTCACCGCCTCTGGAGAACCACTCGAAGGGGCAGATCCGGGCATTGCAGTGAGAGCTTGCTGTCTTAGAGCCCAGACGGGAGAGTGCTTGACTGTGTGGTTCAGAAGGACGAAGAGATGATCAGCCCCAAATTCAGCCAGACCCTGGGAGAGAAGGTGCAGTCAGAGTATGAAGAGCCCGGCAAACTGTCGCAGCAACTGGAGAGGTGTCCCAGCTTGGTGGGTGGATCAGCCATGACGATCGGAACAGATGTGCGGACCGAGTCCGCCGAAGCGGTCACTACCTCCGTGAAAGTGGCTGAAGATCCTGGAGCCAACTTGTTCCCGGTGAGGGCGGGGCCGAATTATCCGCTAGTGATATTTATAAAAGGTCTCCATGTAAGGCGCCGCTAGTCATTACATTTACTAACGTTTGGGACATTTCTGGGGTTGCCTTGACTGCCAGTAGGCTATTAAATAGTATTTAGAGCCCACCAATGCCCAGCCTTGCCCCCTTTGCTATACATAAAATTGTAGCATTCTCAGACCCGCTAGAGATTCACGAAGGACCAGGGACTAGGGACCACATACTGTAATAGCCTTTCTTTCCGTAATGTGTTTTCTCTCCACAGCCACCGCTACCTGAGCCCAGGATCTGTATGTGGTGAGTGTGGAGAGCCCTGGGGGAAAGTTACACTTCTCATTTGTATTATTCCTTTAAGATCTCCCTAACAGTCCAGTCCAGCATCCAGGGCACCCCGATTTTACAGATGAAGAGACTGAGGCTGAGAGATGCAGTAACTCAAGGTGATTAGTCACCAGTGTTCCAGGAGCCTCAGTCCAAAGTGGCAGTGTGAGAAGAGAAGCAGGGACCAAGGATATAAACAGGATATCACAGCTGTGCAGATTGAAACGAAGGCCAGGGGGACTTCACCAAGGTCTCACACACAGCAAGACAAGAACTCAAGTTTTCTAATCATTGGATTTATAAATAATTTATGAATAAAAAGTTTATGAATAAAAAGTCTCCTCAGGGTTCATCTAGACCATGATATTCCCCATTTACAGTGAAATTGAGACCCACAAAAATGACTTGGCAAAGATTACTTATCAAGTTAGTTAAAATCCTCAACTCCTGATTATCAATCTGATGCTCTAGAAGACACAGCCCCACCAGGGAAGTTTCATGAGCCATAAATGATTTGTCTCATCTTTTCCTGACAGGAAATACCTGGACATCCATTCTATGCACCAACTGGAGAAGGCAGTCACTGTGGAAGAGATGAGAGAGTATGGGTTTGATTTGGGAGAGACAGAGCTCTTGGGAGGGAAGACAGGAAAAGCAAGCTCTAAAACATAGAGTAAGTGTCAGGTGATGGAGATGAGATGAGGCTGGTGTTCAGGGCTACAGAGGCAGCTCAGCGGTCTTCCAGAGGACCCAGGTTTGGTTCCCAGCACCCACATGGTCGGTGACTCCAGCTCCAGAGGGTCTAACACTTTCTTCTGGCCTCCCTGGGCACAACAAGCACGTGGTACACATAAATGCATGCAGGCAAAATACCCATACCCATATAATAAAAATAAATCCCAAGGTGTGTGTGTGAGGGGGGAAGCTCGAGTTGTCACTCATTCCTTCCTCTCCCTCCCAAGGGTTCTGGCTGAGCTCTTGGAGCTTGGCAGTCCTGAGCAGAGCCTACGGGATGCCATTATCTTGGACCTCTTTTCCCATGCACTCATCTTCTGTCGCCAGCAGAGCTTTTCACTAGAGCAGACATCAGCAGCTTGTGCCTTGCTCCAAGATCTTCACAAGGCCTGTGTTGGTGAGAGAGAGGCAGGCACTAAAAGGCTTGAGCCCCAGGAGAGGAGGCTGGGCTGACACAAGAGACTGTGGGAAGCAGAAGTAGGGAGACTGCAATCCGGGATTGTTGTTCCACCATAACTAGTATTATTGCACCACATTTATTGCCTTTGAGATCTGTTTCCTTTTCAATAAATGAAACACACAGTACTAATGTTATGAGTCTATCTGAGAAATATATAAATAGGGGCTGGGGGTGTAGCCCAGCTAGTATGTGCAAAGCCCTGGGTTTAATTCTAGCACTGTGGAAATCAGGTGGGCTAGCACACACCTGCAATCCCAGGACTTAGGAAGTAGAGGCAGGAGAATCAGAAGTTCAAGGCCATCTTGGACAACATGAGATCCTGTCTCAAAAACAAAGTAGCATCCTGCTGCTCAGTATGGTGGCACAAGCCAGGACCCCTGCACAAGGAGGCTGAGGCAGGAGCAATACCATTAGTTTAAGGCCAACTTGACCTAACCAGTGAGTTTCGAACCAGTGAAACTCTGTCCCAGAAACAAAACAGAACCTCCTGAGGGAAGGACCCTGTCCACCTTGTTCAGTGCCTAGAAAAGCATACAGTGAGAACGTGGTATTTATTGAGCAAATTAAGAAAACAAGCTGGGCCTTACTTCTAGATCTGTCCACTTTTGAGTTCCGTGCTGACAATAGTGGGGTGAGAGGATGCAAGCAGGAAGGGCCTGACAGCTTCACCTTGTTCTCCTCCAGCTACCCCTTTGGGCAACGTGGAGGAATGCTACCGCTACTTTACCAGCGTTCTTTTTTGCCATGGAGTCAGGGTCAGTACCCTGGAAAGGAGCCTTCACCCAATCGCAGGCAAGATCTAGCCCAAATTCCTGCTCTCTCCTGCCACCTTCCTTTCCTCTAACGTCCACCTGGGGTCTGCCCCCTTCTAGATAGCTGTGCTTTTGGAGGAATAGCTAGGTAGGCTTCTGGAGGCTGTTGGGCACTGAGCTCCTAATTGCCATCACAGCGGCCCCCTTTCAGCATTGACCTCTTTAAAGAGGAACAGCTGTTGGCATTGGCAGACTATGTGGTCAACACCTACTTCCGCCACTTCAAGCTCTACAAATACGTCTTCACACCCCAGGTACTGTGCACAGGCAGTGAGTGACCACCCGTCTCTCGTTCTCTTAAGGCAGGGGCTATGCTCTCAGCCTTCGTATGTCCGTTTCTTCCTAGGTTCGGCTGGATCTATCTTTGACTTACATAGGGTTACAGCCTACCAAGTCTTGGCCAGAGGGTAAGATGGGTACAGATGGGCCAAGCTGGGGCTGGACCAGGGCTGGGGCCAAAGTTTCTTCCTGCTTCTGGCATGCAGAGAAAGAAGAAGACGAGGTGGCAGCAGAGCAAGCAGTTGCTCCACAGGAGGAAGAATTAGAAACTGTGGTCCAGCCAGAGCAAGAAGAGCCAAGTGAGCACTTGGAGAGGTTAAGGTGCCTCTCCATACCACAAATTTTGGCCACAAGTTTCTGTGCCAAGGCCAAACAAAGGGTTTGGGGGAGTTGGGCCTACATAAGACTTCATGCATTTTTTTTCCCAGTTTTTTTTTTTTTTTTTTTTTTTTTTTTTTTGCAGTACTGGGGAATGAAATTAGAGCCATGTGCATAAGCATTTTACCAGAGTTGTATATCCTCAGCCTATTCCCCCCACCCCCTTTTGAGACAGGATTTATGGAGTCCCAGGTGTCCTGAAACCAAGCAGGTTTCAAATTCCCAGAAATCCTCCTGCCTCTGCCTGTCAAGTACTAGGTCCCTGTGGAAGCCAGGACATCATACCCTCTGTGGTTGCTGGTGGCTGTGAGCTGCCTGACATTTGTTCAGGGAATCAGAAAAGGTCCTCTGTGAGAGCAACAAGTGCTCTTAACTGCTGAGCCATCTCGCCAGCCCCTTGTTTTATTAGAGACACAGACTGTGTAAGTCAGAGAACAACTTTTGGAGTCAGTTCTCTTTCCGCCTTTCGATGTGGGTTCTAAGGACTGAACTCAGGTTGTTAAGCTTACACAGCAAGCTTTTACCCACTGAACCATTCCTCCAGCCCTTGTTTTATTTTTATTTTTTTGAAACAAGGACTTTCTGTGTAGCCCAGGCCAGCTTTGAACTCAAGATCCTCTGTCCAACCTCCTGAGTGATGGGGTTATAGAGGTGCTCTACCATACCCAGCCCAGGACTTAAGTTTTAGTTCTGGTGTCCCCTAAAATTTCTTGAGATTTATTTTTATCTTATGTGTTTGGAGAGTTTTGTTTACATATATGTCTGTGCACCACATATGTGCAGTACCCAGAGAAGTCAGAAGAGGGTGTAGGATGCTCTTAGAACTGGAGTTAAAAATGGCTGTGAGCTACCTTTTGGATGCCAAGAACTGAACCCAGGTTCTCCAGAAAAGCCGACAGTCCCTTTAACTACTAAGAGTGTGACTACTGCAGTGTTGTGTGTAGAAAGGGGTCTCAGAAAGAGAACGACAGACAGTAACACAACTCTGGCATCACAAGGCCTCAGGATGTCTGGTTTAAAGCATGTTGTGAATATTAACTTCAGTCTTACAATCAACGTATTGTTATCACCCATTTTTTACACAAAGAAGCTGATGGATGGGCTAAGCAATTGCCTGATGTCAGATTAAAGTGCAGTCAGAATTTGAATCCAGAAAATGCAGGTTGGCCAATCTACCCAACTGTATGTCTCAGAAGAGATGACTGACGGCCCCTAAATTGAACACTGCCCTCTGCATAGTTCATCCCAGGTAACACCTCTCCTGTCCCTCCTCTCTCCCTGTAGGCGAGGAGGACATTCTCCAAACCTATATCAAGAGTCAGCTGAGCAAGGAGCTGGGGCAGCTCCAACAGCTGGTGGAGGAGCGGCTCAAGGAGAGCGAGGAGAGGCTGAGCAGCAAGCTGGCTGCACTGGAGAGGTCCTCTCAGTCACCTCCCAGCAAAGGCAAGACCAAGACCAAGTGATCCCCAGCATTTTCTCCAATAAAGACCTGGGCCAGAGCATCCCATCCCCAACCTTCACGAGCACCTTCTGGGCTCCCTGTGAACCTAGACAGCAGACACGGGCACTGGCTCTCCCAGGCTTGTAGCAGGTTTTATTTCAGATGCAGCCCAGGCAGCAGTGACAAGGCCAGGCACAACATTGGGAGAGGATCCCTTCCATCTCAGCCTTGATCTCCAAGTCTAGAACGGGTAGGGGTAGAGGGCTGGTTTCTGTGACAAGAAGCATTATCAGTGGTAGGCTTGGCAAGACAGGGCTAAGGTCTGAGTCCCAACTGGCTGGAATGATAAAAAAAAAAAAAAAAAAAAAAAAAAGAAAAAGAAAAAAAAAAGAGAAAAAAAATCTCCTCCTGGAGAGTCCTGCTTTCTGGCTTGCCAAGGGATGAGGTCCTAGACCAGCACCAGTGCAGCCTCGTCCTCTGTGATAGCACTGGCGTCCCCTTCCTCTTCAGTGGCCGTAATGGGGAAAGGCCTAGGAGGCTGGTGCTGGAAGAGGGCTGCCCGGTTCTGCTGCTCACCCTTTTTCACCCAATGCCCATAAAGCCGGAAGGCACAGCTGTCAATGAGGCGCCGTACTGGCCGCAGTGCATAGGGGTCCCTCAATAGTGCATTCTTGGTCAATGGCCGTAAACGGTGAGAGCTTAAGGCCACTCGTCCAGCAGCCAGTATTGTCCACACTGCCACCTGGGAAAAGGGACAGTATTAACCCCAGTAAAACACCCAGCATAGGGAAAAGGTCATAAAACAGGCCCAGTGCAGACCCAGGCACTCTCAGGCTTACCCGGAACCTCTGACGAGGTGTGAGGTTCCAGGATTGGCTGCCTTCACAGCGCTCAAAGAAGGGGTGCTGTAGGGCTTGCTCAGCTGTCAAGCGCTCCTCAGGACTCACCTGCAGCAGCTTTGAGATCTAGAGAAACCTTACAGCATGAGAGTCAGACCTCAGGTCTTCTGCCCTAATGTCCTCTCATGGCCCCTACTCACCAGATCTTTGACAGTGTCTGAACGATCATCCCACTCAGGTGAACTAAACTGGTATTGGCCTTCCATGATCATGCGTAGCATCAGGATTTGGCGCCGGTGCCAGAATGGTGGTGAGCCAGCCAGAAGTGTGAACAAGATCACCCCACAGGCCCAGCTGAGAATGAGACCATGGTTAGACTGGCCTAGGTAACAAGCAAGGACGTGACACACAGAAGAGGAAGAGATGACAAACTCACAGGTCGACTTCCTTGCCATAGCCTGGGTGGGTTTCATCCATGGAGCATTTAAGGATCTCTGGTGCTAGATACCCTGGAGTCCCACACAACTCTGGGGAGAGAGACAAGAAGATTGAGGGAATGCCACTAGCCCTCCAGAGCCCTAAACACCAAATCTCTGCTGGAGCTCTCAATTTTGCAAGAGCACTAATGTTCCCTTTCTGCTCCTGTGGTTTTTTTTTGCTGAGCCTCAGAGCAAGGCCATGTCCCTAGCTAACCTACTTAAATTCCTACCAAAGCTCAGATGGCCTTCCTAGGAAAACCTAGTTTAGCAATGACTTCAAGGTCTTACTCAACCGCATCATTTGCCTCCTTCCAACTTCAAGCCAAGCCACGAGACTCATTTATCAATACAACTTGTTACCACATTATCAGATACATCCAAAATACAAGCAAGATCCAAAGTTTTGCTACATTGCTTTCTGCCAAGTCTCCCTTTTCATAGGCTCCATTCTGATTAGTGGACTATTCAACCAAAGGAGAACAAATGGAAATATGGGCTCCTTTTTGTTCTCTTGAATTTGGAAGACATGATTTTTTTTTCTTCTAGTGCTTGGGATTGTACCTAGTGATCCAAACATGCTAATCAAGCATTCTATCACTGACCTACACCCCCAGCCTGGAAGTTTTCTTTTCTTCAGATAGAATATCACTGCGTAGCCTCTAGCTTGGAACTCATTATGTAGACCTGTCTGGCCTCGGACTCAGAGAGATCTGCCTGCCTCTGCTTCCTGAGTGCTGGGATTAAAG
This sequence comes from Cricetomys ansorgei, assembly GCA_026225945.1. Taxonomy (NCBI): domain Eukaryota; kingdom Metazoa; phylum Chordata; class Mammalia; order Rodentia; family Nesomyidae; genus Cricetomys; species Cricetomys ansorgei. Next base: position 20,123,502 of record JAMJFZ010000597.1, on the reverse strand, counting down.
GTTATGCTACCATCCCCAGCATAAGCCTGGAGTTTGTTCGTTTGTTCATTCCATTCTTTTCTTTCTCTTTCTCTCTTTTGGTTTTCAAGACAGGGTTTCCCTGTTGTAACTCTGGCTGTCCTGGAACTCACTTTGTAGACCAAGCTGGCCTTGAACTCACACAGACCCACCTGCTTCTCCCTCCCGAGTGCTGAGATTAAAGGGGTACACCACCACAACCTGGCACCTGGAGTTTCTTAAAGGACATTCTGGTGTAGTACCTGCTTAAGCCCTTCTCTGAGCTGGTGTGGTCTACATGATCTATGTTGGTCTACATAGCTAGTTCTAGACAGACAAAACTACACAGAGAGATCCTGTTTCAAAACAAAACCCCCAACAAAAACCAAACCCCTTTCTTGATTCTTTCTCATGGCCTCAGGACTAAGTCCAGGTTTCTATAGCTCAGGTTCTTCCATCTCGTGACACGAATCTGTATAGCTTCTTTTAGCTTCTTTTACTACTCCAGGTACCAATTCTTTGATTTCAGAAACTCTAAACCATTCCATGTCATACTTCCAAGAGAATTTAATTAGCCTAAATTGAAAGACTTCTGGGAATGCAAGTATTTTACTATCCAGCATATATCAAGAGCTCTTATTAGTCATGAGACTTATGTACCTTTTCCCAAGCTCAGTATCTTCCAGGAAGCAAGTAAGAAATAACAAAATATAAGTCATGTGATGAAGAATACAAAACAAAAAGTAGGGGACCTCCCTGAGTGGAGGTTTAAAGTGAAACCTCAATCACTCAAGCCAAGAAGGAGGGTGAAGCAGGCAAGGCAAAGGTGTTCCAAAAAAATGCATGTGGAAGCCGAAAGGAGACGAAGCGCAGCCTCCACAGGTGTCTGAGGCCACAGGCTAGAGTCATTCTGCCCAAGTTCAAAACTGGGCGAAGTGACTTGGTCAAGTCAGTGCATGTCTTTAAAAATGAGACACTGATGTGATTTGTTTCCCCTTAGTGTTGAGAAAACTTACGGAAATAAGCCACAATGTAGGGATTTCGTGTGGCTTTCCCCATGCTAAATGTCCATTGTGTGTTAGCTATTAGTGTGTGCAGTACACAACCATCAATGAATAGCTCTTGGTATTCCTACACTTGAATTTGCTTAAAGTTTCCCATCTGTACTAGAAATACTTCTCTGTGTGTGTGCATATGTGTGCGTGTGCGGTACACATGTGTAGGCCCAAGACTGATGTTGGGCATCTTCAATTACTTTCTACTTTATGTATTAGGGCAAGGTCTCTCACTTGAGCACAAAGCTCTACTGATTCAGACAGTCTGATTAGCCATCTTGCTCCAAGGATCCCATCTCCTTGCCTTACATGCTGGTATTTCTGTGGTTGCTGGGATCTGAACTCTGGTCCTCAAACTTGTACGGCAAGTGCCTTACCCACTGTACCATTTTCACAGACCCAGAAATACTTATCACAATCAATGCATAACATCATGAAAGCTGTTTCTGTTTCACAAGGCTGTCTGGACATACCAGGCCCCTCAGAGCACACAACACGTGTCTTGCTTTATCATAAACAAACTCTAACATTTAAGTATTCTAAACAAACTCTGGGCCCTTTTAGTCCTCCTCTCTTTTTATCTCCTAGGACAAAGCTCTGCACTAGAGGCCCCTCCTCTGAGTATCCTAAGATTGAACAGTGTTCCTTTCTTCTAGCTTCCCTGGCACAGTCCTCTGCTTATCTATCTCCATTCTCCAAAGTAATGAAGTCCAGTGAGTTGCACAAAAGCCTTCGAATCAAGAGGGTACTTGGCGAGTATTCACTTTCTTTTCCTTGGCACCTGGGACTCAGTTCTCAACCTAGCCAGCCAACCTCAAGCCTGGGTCTCCTTCCCTCCCAAGCCTCTTAAGGCACCTGGCCCCCTCACCTCGAAGCTTTTCACCAGGTTCCAAATGGCAGGAGAACCCAAAATCTGAAAGGCGGATCTGCATATTGTCGTCTAGGAGAATGTTCTCGGGCTTCAGGTCTCGGTGTACAATGTTGTTGGCATGGAGAAAACTCACTGCTTCCAGCAGAGACCTCATGATGGACCTGGGTGAGGCACAGAATCCTCCTGTTTCCCTCTGTTCAATCCCCTGTATGTCCCAAGGGCATTTAGGCTCTACCAGTACCTTGTTTCTTTTTCTGAGAGGGCCACCTTCTCTGTGAGATAGTCAAACAGCTCTCCTTTCCGCATCCTAAGGGTTGGGGGAGGAAGAGAAGAGGCAGATGCACCCTTCTGGAGGCTGAGAAGATGCTAAAGCAAGTGTGAGATTCCGCTATGGCAAGCAGGGGTGACCTGGATTCCAGGGGCACTTTAGCAAAGTGGGTTCATGGCTGAGATGTACTTAACGTGCCAAGGAAGGGACACTTTCAGAATAAGTGACTTCTTGAGATAATAACTCACAGGAGGTCTTTCTATCTGGGAACAACTACAGCTATAAAAGGCCTCTGTAAAGTCAGTATTTACAACATGGGCCAAGGGTTCAGGTAACAGTCACACAAAGGTAGAATGAGACTGTTTTGGAATTTGTTTACTTTATCATCCTTTAAAATTGAGGTTACAGTGGGTGGGACACACCTTTAATCCCAGCACTTGGGAGGCAGAGGCAGGCGGATCTTTTTAAATTAAAGACCAGATCAGCCAGGGCTACAAAGTGAGATTCTGTTTCTAAACAAGTAAAAACACATATAAATTAAAAAATAATACAATTGAGATAATTACAATCCTGATCAATACTCAAAACAGACTGTCACTACCCTGCAACTTTGCAGAACTGTGACTAGACATCCTAATTCCCCTTAGAATTTTGCAGAGGACCATTTGATGGCTTCATAAATTTTTTTCTGAGGGTCTCTGTTCAGTCTTTGATATTCAGACTATTCCCCCTCTCCCAGATACAAGGTCTTGGTACATTGCCCAGGCTAGCTTGAATTGCAATACGCATGCCCTCAGCCTCTGGAGTACTGGGATTACAGACATGATGCCTGATTAAATTATACTCTTCAGATACCTTTGCAATTAGTTTGGACTCCATCATATAACATATAACATCAGATTCAGATATACCAAAGAAAAAGAACCAGCAGGCAGAGGTGGACAGCAGTACAGTGTGTTAAATAAGGAGAGACTGCCATGTAAGGGACTGTCATAAGGAGTTAGTTCACTGTTGAATACTTGGAGCTTCATCTTTTCCCTCCTCATTTTTTTAATATACTTTTCTTTTTTTCCTCTTTCTTTTTTTTTTTTTTTTTTTTTTGAGACAGGGTTTCTCTGTTGTAGCTCTGGCTGTCCTGGAGCTCACTCTGTAGACCAGGATGGCCTCGAACTCAGAGATTCTCCCTGCCTCCTGAATGCTGGGATTAAAGGTGTGTGCTACAACTGCCCAGCTCCCTCCTCATCATTTTATAACCATGAGAGACCCAAGGGTCCCCTTGGGTCATTAGAACTCTTGGCATCTGATTGGTCACTATTACTCTTGAAGTATTTGCCTCAATTACCTAAGAGGAAGGCCTGTGCCTTGGGCTTTCAGGGAGGCAGAGCAATAGAAATACCAGGCAGGAGCAGAGCAAGATGTACACAGAGTTGTCTCCTGTCCCCAGAACTGTAATGCTGGGGCCATACATGGAGGCAAGGATAGGCTTCTCAGATGGGCAGGGTGATACTCACAGGTCAAACACCAGGAACATGAAGCTAGAAGACTCGTAGGAATCGATGAGAGTGACTGGGAAAAGAGGCAGAAAGGCAAAGAGAAAGAGATGGAAAGGAGCAGATACACATCACAAGTGCTTTTCCACCCAAAGTCAGTGCTAGACTATTATACTGGGAAGGAAGGAGTACCAAGGAAGCTACAGGGACCCAAAGACTGGCCACTCTCAGAAGTAGAGAATGAGGAAGAAGAGCAGAGAGACCTAGATGCAATTCTAGGGTGTGGGTTAGGAACAGGGGGACTGTCAGCCAGCAGGGAATGGAGCCTCACTGATATGGGGGTGGCCAGCGACCTGGCGAAGGATGTGCATCTCTCGCCGTGTGGCTTCCCGCACCTCCTCCAGCTGCTCAGGACTCAGCCGCTCAGCTGTCACCTCCATGATCTTCACTGCAAACTCATCACCAGTAACTCGATGTACACAGCGGCGGACCACAGAGCTCACTCCTCTAGCAGAATCAAATAACAGCCAAGTCAGGACTCCCAAACACTTCAAACCCCCCTTTTTCTTCCAAGACAGGGTCTCACGATGTAACCCTGGCTGTTCTAGAACTCGCTATGTAGACCAGACTGGCCTCAAACTCAGAGCTCTACCTGCCTCTGCCTCCCAAGTGCCACTAAGCTTCAGGGTCTGGGTTTTGCTATATTGCTATGTAACCCAAGCTGGTCCTGAACTCAATCCTCTTGCCTCTGCTACTCAAGTTCTGAGATTATGAGTGTGTAACACTATATCTGGCATCTACATTCTTAGATCTATACAGAGTAGACCCTTTGGGATCATTATGCTTGCTTTACCAGGCTGAGTACCCATCTGACAACAGGACAAGTTCCACAGGACAAACTCTGGCCTACAAAAGCGTCCCAGAGTCCTCAGGTATGTGGGTGCCAACCACCAAGGTGCTACACAAAGCTCACAGGAACTCAGGTAGATGTCTTGGGTTGAATCCAGGCTCACTTCCTTCCTTTGTCCCAGAGTTTGCCCCTTACAGGAAGTGCTAAGAAATCATCTAGTCTCCATCCAAATTCTAAATCTCCTCTATAACACTCTGAGTGTAAGAAAAGCCCAATGAACACAAATCTACTGAGACCAAGACCTCAGTGCAGGCCACAGATTTGCTGCTAATTGAACTGGAAACGACCTAACGACCCATCTGGACTTTAGCTTCCACTCGGAGATGGAGACAAAATCGTTTCAAAGGGATATTGAAAACTTTGGTGAGATAGAGGCAGGAAGTCCATCTGGCTTCTTTAAGAGGCACATGGACTCCCTTGCTGTGCTCTGTCTTATGCTGGTTCCTGTTTGTCCTTTATATGGCCTTACCCCTGTGTTCTCTTTGCAACCTTAGCCTCATGCACATAAGTCCCTTTGTTCTGAATTCTGTCATCCATATAGAAAGTAAGTCACAGAATACCAATTTACTGATTGTCAGGACAAATGTAACGACGGATGTGTTACCTTTGGCCATATCTTAACTGGACCAAGTGTCCTCTGGTCATCAATGCACTCAGCTCTTCCTACTGTCGTACTCTTGGTCACTTTGTAATTTTGTTTTCCTGCCACCTGAGCCTCAAGCTGATGGTCTAATTGTATGTATGTCTGTAGTGGAATTCGGGGCCTCATACACGCTAGGGAAGCATTCTACTATTAAACTACAATCCCAGCCTCTGGTCGTTACTCATCTTTAATAAACTTCATTGAGAATCTTACGTCAGGAAGTTCAAAGGCTCAAGTCATCTAGCCTGAGTTGTCTAGGCCAGACTAAACGCTCCCTCCACCAATTCTGTTTGCTCTCTAGTAGAAAGGAACACTCACTCAAGCACCCTTTAAGCCTTTTCCTTTAAGGATGCCTACTCTTCAGTAATTAAGCCTTCCTAGTAAGCTTCATGATCATTCAAAGGGAAACTCAAAGTCTTAAGACTCAAAGCCCAATCTTTTTCTCTGCTGATAGACTCCAGTGCCTTGTTCTCTGCCCACTCCTGTAAGGTCAGCCTTGGGTAGGAGAATAGCTCAGGGGCAGTGTGCTTAACAATGCCAAAGTGTAGGGCTGGGTTGTAGCTCAATGGTAGGGTTCTTGCTTAGCTTGTGAAAAATCCCTGAGCTCAAACCCAACCCTGAAGTCCCCCACAAGAAAACTGCCAAAGAAAAAAAATGAAGCTGGGTGTGCTGGCCCATGCCTGTAATTATAGCACTCAGAAGGCCGAGATGAGACTTTTGAGTTCCAGGCCAACCTTGGTTACAGGGCAAGGCTGTCTCAAAAATACC